>CM059200.1:58100328-58433269 GCA_030323885.1 Branchipolynoe longqiensis | reverse complement strand
TATCGGCCTAAAGTGTATTTATATTAGGTTATTTCAACTACTGGCTGCCTCCTTCGTCGTTAGAGATATTATGAATGTTACTAAATGGATCCGAATATGCGCAGTCCAGCACGAGTTGCTGCCGCTGTCACTACTGTTCACTTTATCTTATGTGTCGTGGTTCTAGCCTAAAAGTAACACTACGTTAATTCCGTAATTGCGTCAGTTATTAGATGCCCGCAGATGGGTGTATTACTTGCAGAAGGCCGACTTAGGCTTAAGGCCTCTCAGTGCATAGAAAGCAATCTAATATAGGTTCCATAGCGGTTAATCTACAATAAGACTGGAGGATAGGAAAGAATGCAAGGAACGTCCTGATTCACCTTTACAAGAGCTCACGATTTATTCTTAACCAAAGACTAACAATGATACCAACATAAATAGTAACGCAGGTCTCCCGTTCCCTCCCGTGTTGTTTCTATGATTTAGTTTAGAATTTTGACCCCAAAAAGCCTAAATATCGGTGGAAAACGACGGAGCGTGTAGAAACACGTCCGCCGGGTCTGGCCCCGAACGCCCGAACCCCTTCGTTGCTTAGCTAGTCGCTAAGCAATGCTTTACCACCGAGAACCCTCGCGTGCACAAGTGTTAGCAATTTGCGCGCGCGCAAATGGCTTAGGCGAGTAGGCACGCCCACTTCATATATATATACACACATATATATAGTACATATATATACATACACAAAATGTATGTATTATAATATTATGGTTCAGTCACACTACGACGCTTCTCTCCGGCATGCCACCAGCGCACAAAATAACTTCTACGCGTCGAGAAATGTCCAACATTTCGGCGGTTTGGGGGAAAAGATCGGCGTCAGGGCAGCGTGTTAGTAGCGCGCGGCCAACTGGTGTCGACGCTTTGGGGGAAACAAAAAAAAGGTTTGGCGCGACGTCTTCATCTAACCTTAAATGTTGCTAGGGCATAAAACAAAAACGCCCCAGTTTGCCGCAACGTGTGAGCAATGACCCTCCCGTGCGCGCCGTCTTCCTAGCGTTCCCATAACGTTATTCCGGTGCGTCCAATGCATCGCGACGCGCGCCTAACGTCCTTACCCATATATTTGCGCATGGTGCCGGTCGTTGTTGTTTTTTTGACACGCTTAAAACCTTGGGCGACCAATAATGCGCGCCGACGTTGTCCGCCGACCGTCAACGTCAAAGACAGTGTACCGAAATGTACCGACGCCCCCATAATGCGCCCGCCGACAATACGCAGGTGATGGCCGCCTTAAACTCAGGCCGGAGTAAAAACAAAATTACGATGACCTGGTTGCGCCTGATATTTTGGGCCTCTATTACTTTTAATTTTGATGTACAATCGGTATATGTGAACACCAAGTATAATGTGATATGTGACAGCCTAAGTCGTCTGGATAAGTTTCAGAGTATCGCACGCATCAGAGATGCCGATCAAGTTGATGCAATGTGTTGTCACAAATTATTCAGTTGTTAAAAATCTTGCTTCAGATTGGAAAAAACTCCTGGAGGAGCGTCGTAACTACGACAGAAATCACTACGCCAGTTCGACTCTTGCGGTTCGGTCTGTACAGGTGAATTCCTATATCGCCTTCTGCGAAGTGTTTGCAGGCCAATTAGCCCCTTACCCCTGTGATTCCGACCAGGTATGTCTATATATGTCATATCTAGCGCGTAGGCTATGCTATTCGTCCATTAGGAATTACCTCAGCGGCCTGAACAATCATCTGAAAGATTTAGGTTGTCCACCGATAAACTATTCTGATCACTATATAAAGAAATGTTTGGCGGGCATCCGCAGGTTAAAAGGTGATGAGGTGAAGCAAGCAGCACCAATCTTGCCATATGAGTTACTAAAATTGTTTGCGGTTTTGTTCCCTACCAGGGGCCATACAGCGGTTAGGGCAGCCATGTTGCTCTCTTTCAGAGCTCTACTACGCAAAGCCCATGTCACTAATTCAGATGCTGCCCTTCTCCGTCAAGATCTGGAGTTCTACCCATGGGGGATGCTTGTGTCTGTGCGGAAATCTAAGACAAATCAGTTCAGAGAACGGGTCCATAAAATCCTGGTTGCTAGAGTTGCGAACAGAGAATTGTGCGCGTTTTTTTGGGTTAAGAGACATTTGCAACAGTGCCCAGCCCCGCGGGATGCGCAGGTATTTAGGATACCTAGAGCAG
Source organism: Branchipolynoe longqiensis (assembly GCA_030323885.1). NCBI lineage: Eukaryota > Metazoa > Annelida > Polychaeta > Phyllodocida > Polynoidae > Branchipolynoe > Branchipolynoe longqiensis. Next base: position 58,431,071 of record CM059200.1, on the reverse strand, counting down.
GACACTCCGTCCCACTGACATATGCTTACTATACCGCAGTATTGAAGGCGGCATGTTCCGCGGCTGGTCTACCCCCGTCTGAATTCTCGTCTCATAGTCTCAGGCGGGGTGGGGCGACCTTCCTCCGCCTATCAGGGGCTTCGGAGGAGGAGATCAAGGAGAGAGGCGATTGGCGATCGGATTGTGTCCGTCAATACCTAAAGGCGTCGCTAGTGGAGCGCCTGACTCTCGACATGCGAGTGGCCGTGATCCTGGGTATGCTAAACTGACTTCCCCAGCCTCCCGCTTAGCTCCTCTGGTTGGGGCTGATTTGGGTCTTTTGTGGCCAGCCAGAGTACCTACTCAATCCATTCATGTATCCTGTTATGTGTAATGAATAATAATGTGTGGTATAAAAACCTTATACAAATATTATTGTGATGGAACCTTCCTTTCTATGTGTCTGGCGGGGGGGGGGATTCAAACCTCCTACCCCCACGCTCACGGGGAGGCCGGTGGCAAGTCTAGCCTCCCCCATCAGGGGTTCCGTCCCTCCAGCTCCTGCGGGGGGGCGGGGGCAAGTCTACTCACTAAGGAGGCAGGCGCATGCGCGGCCGCCCTCCCCCAACGGCAAGTCCTGTGTTCTGCCCATTTGAATCCGATTTCTAGCTTTAGGCTTAGTTTTAGGTTTCTTTTTATTACAAGTGTCTTATGTTCTATTCTTGCTATGCTGTTATGTTCTTTATGTAATGATATTTAATAAACGGTAGGTCTTTTGTGGCCAGCCAGAGTACCTACTCAATCCATTCATGTATCCTGTTATGTGTAATGAATAATAATAATATATATATATATATATATAGATATATATATATATATATATCCTGGCACCCTTGCCAGGCGTGTCATGTCTATTCCTTCGTCACTTCCGCTGCCGGCACGCCGACTCACTGGGGAACCAGCAGATGCTGAATAGAGTCAGTCCACTGCGCATGCGGACCGGAAGTGATGGGGTATATCCTGCTTGTCAGTCTGAACACGGAGGATGCCAGTCAGCCACAGCTGTGGTGTTTGTGAGTTTGTGTGTGGGTTGTTGTTTTTTGTGAGCACCATTTGTGTTTGCTAGATTTGGGATTGGACACCCATACTCAAGCCCCAGCCACATACAGGTCGGTGGACCTAGTTGAAGGTAGTGGAGCCTAAAATGTTGAATGTAGTTGAACGTAGTCGAACATAGTTGAACATAGTTGAATATACAGCATCCAAACATCTCCAGTAAACTCAACTACATTCAACTACGTTCAACTATGTTCAACTATGTTCAACTATGTTCAACTATGTTCAACTATGTTCAACTATGTTCAAATACGTTCGAATACGTTCAAATATGTTCAAATACGTTCAAAAACGTTCAAATACGTACAGATACATTCAAATACGTTCAACTAGTTCAAATACGTTCCTCAACTATATCCCACTTCGTTCAACTACGTTCAACTATGTCCCTACACTACGTTCAACTACGTTCAACTACGCCTCTGTATATCCCTCTGTCCAAATGCTAAATACCTTTCTAGGTCCAGTGACCTACTTAGCCCCTGTCTAGCCGTCTGTCCAAATTCTAAATACCTTTCGACATCTACTGACCTGCATAGCTGTTGTCAGCATGCCTGTCTGTATGTATGTCTGTCTGTATGTTTGGTTCTCTGTCTGGCTGGACTCTAAATGCCTCTGTAGCTCACACGACCTACTTAGCTTTTGTCTGACTGCCTGCCTGTGATCCTGTCTATTTGTATGTCTGCCTGTCTAATCTCAAAATTAGTTTCTAGCTCACATTATCTACTTGTCTTTTGTCTCTCTTCTTGTCTGCCTGTATGTCTGTCTGCCTGTCTGGTTACCTGCATATCTCTTTGTCTGACTATCTGTTTGTTGTTCAACCTCTTCTCGCCTTCGCCCTTTGAACACAAATAAAAAAGGGGGGGGGGAGGGAAACGGGTATTATTGATGATTATATCAAGATGCTTGCTGCCATGTGGATTTGTTTATTGTTGTTTTACCTCCTAGCAACATCTAAAGTTATATCAGGAGGGTTACCAACTTGTGAGAGTGCAGACTCATGTCGACTTCATAGTACTGCCCCACTGGGAGACCAGACCGCAAGAAACCATGACCCGATATCCCACACAGTCACATTATCCTGGTACCAATCCTTGTCCTGTCCTATTAGTAGTAATGCCGAGTGTCCTTGGTTTGATTCGGCCGGGATTCGAACTCCCGTCCTTCCGCACGGGAAGCCTGCGCTTTACCAATTCGGCTACCGCATCCGGTGAAAACCTGTTGGAGGGTATGCGCATCAATATTGTGACCAATGGATCAATATTGTGACCAACGTGACCAACTGGTGCTTGGCATTAATAGGATAAGGCAACGACTGGTTGGCTCAGCGTCAGGATAATATGACTGGGTGGGATATCAGGTCATGGTGCTGGCAGTGTGATCTCCCGGTTGGACAGCACTATCAAATTCCCATGGGTGTGCACTGTCACAATATAGTCGGTACCTCTCCTGATATGAGCTTACATGTTGTTGGGATGTAAAACTCCAACAACCAACCGACCAACATACTTGGTTTGGTTTTGAAAATGTGCTGCTTCATCGGGCTATGCACCTTTAAGTTGTATAGTTAGGTTTCAATTCCATGTAACTGCTTGCTTTAGCAAAAACAAAAGATGCTTTCGTCTGATTAAGCACTTTTAATTCACTCACTTCCGGTTTAGTGAATATCATCTATATTAAAAAAAGATATATTTTCTTTTTCTGTTTTGCTACATTGGTTGTTTAAGCAGGGGACATTTCAGTTGCAGACGATTGGTCTTTCTCATTCCAGTGTTCCTTGCCCTATCCTAATAATGCCGAGTGTCTGGCTAGGAAGCGACAAGTATGAATTTGTTTAAGTCATTGGTTTGACTCGGACCAGGATTCGAACCCATGATCCCATGATCTACCAACAGGTGAGACGGATGCTCTAACTCATTTGGCCATCCCATCTTTCGTCTGATTAGGCCGTTTTAAATCACTCACTTCCTGCTTAGTGAATATCTAAAAACAGATTGCTAGACAGATGGTGCTTTAAGGAATTACTCTAACAAAGTCACACAGACCAGAACCAAGGCGAGGATTGCTCTAACTTCTAAGCCCAGCCAACAACACACGTCCACAACAAAACCTGCAGCAATAACAGGGTCACAGAGAGTTATAAATAGAACACAAACCAAGATGGTGTCACCCAACACTCGCCAAAGTGACCACACCCATCTAGAAGTAACCGCTGGCTTATTGTACACTCCTGCACAATCAGAAGGAAAATAGTCAACTGGGCATGGTAGATACTGCCTCCTGCGTGCTGCCTACTACCTACTGCCGATTATATACTACATGTTACCTACTGCCTACTGCCTATTGTCTACTGCATGTTTCCTAATGCCTATTGTTGACTGCATGTTAGCTACTGCCTGCTGCCTACTGCCTATTGTCTACTGCATACTGGCTGCTGCCTGCTGCTTACTGCCTATTGTCTACTGCCTACTGCCTGCTGCTTACTGCCTATTGTCTCCTGCCTACTTCCTGCTGCCTATTGCCTATTTTCTACTGCCTACTGCCTGCTGCCTGCTGCCTACTGCCGATTGTCTACTGCCTGCTCCTTGCTGCCTACTGCCTATTGTATAATGCCTACTGCCTGCTGCTTACTGCCTATTGTATACTGCCTACTGCCTGCTGTCTACTGCCTATTTTCTACTGCCTACTGCCTGCTGCATGCTGCCTACTGCCTATTGTCTACTGCCTGCTCCCTGCTGCCTATTGTCTACTTCCTAGTGCCTGCTGCTTACTGATTACTGCTTACTGCCTAGTGTATACTGCCTACTGCCTGCTGCGTACTGCCTACTTTCTACTGCCTACTGCCTGCTGCCTATGTCTACTGCCTACTGTCTGCTGCCTATTGTCTACTGCCTACTGCCTGTTGCCTATTGTCTAATGCCTACTGCCTACTGCATATGGCATACTGCCTACTACCTCCTGCCTATTGTCTACGGCATGCTGCCTGCTGCATGATGCCTACTGCCTATTGTTCACTGCATGATACCTACTGCCTTTTGCCTGCTGCCTATTTGCCTACTGTTGTCTGCTTTATATTGCCTACTGCCTGCTGTCTGTTGAATACTGTCTATTGTATGCTGCCTATTCTCTGCTGTATATTTCCTCCTGTTCACAGCATGATAGCTACTGTTACTGCCTAGTGCCTATTCCAGCCTTCTCTACTGAGGTTAATAAATGACTGTCATATTGACTGACTACAGAATAAGGCCGCTCCCCTACAGCATGTTCTACTAAGGTTACAAGGTACTGCCTTACTCCGTTACTGCATTACTCCATTACCTACCGACCTCAAGTGACAGAGATACCAAACTAACTAGCTAACGACCAAGTCCACGCTACCTTACTGCCTTACTAGCTTACTGCCTTACTGCCGTACCTACTAAGGTTACTAACTCTACTAACTGAATTATCACAGATACGCAACTAACTGGCTCCTGACTAACCCACTAAGTCCACACTGCTTCTCTGCGCAGTGCACACCCAACTCCCTCCCCCGAGTGAAGATAATAATCTCAATTCAAGTCACGCCGCGCCCCGCCTTCACCAGGGGTCAGTGTGTGACAGAGCCGAGCGCCAGCTTCTGAGGATGAATCAAAAGCAGCTAATTAGGTCACGTGTTTGGTGAGTGGTTTTCTCGCTGTTGCCTTTCTTTATTGTGTTCTTTTGGGTGTGTGTGTGTGTTTTCTTTTTTTCCCCGGCGGGAAACGTGCTATTGGAAGGTCAGGCTGAAAGTCGCCTGCTCGATCTATCAAAAATAAAATGTCTAAAGCCCATTACGTCACATACGAACTCTGCCCGTGGAAAGTTGGCGTCTTGTCTGATAAAAGCAGACAAATGAGACCTGACAAAAATATTGGGCTAATGTAATTAGTGTGGTTTTCTGCCCTGACCTCTCGGGGTGAGGAGCCAAGTAGACAGGTAGGTGTTGATAGGGTGATTGCATCAGGGAGCCATGGGAGTGTAATGGTTAGAACGCTAGTCCCAGAATGGGGTGATTTGTTGGTTGTTGGAGTTTTACGCAACATTATGACCATATCAGGACAGGTAACTGGAGACAGGGCACACTCATCATCATTATAATCATCATCATGCTGTGGGTCGTGATGCAACAAAGACTGCTTTCATTACTTGACTGTTGCTCTCCATTTAGCTCTCTGCTGTGAGAGTGATGTCCATGAGTTGGTCTTAATGTCTCTCAGCTTCAGGTTTCTCTTGATGGTATCCTTGAACCAGAGACGAGGGCACCCTCTCTTTCTATAACCAGAAGAGAGTTGAGAATAGAGGATCTACTTCGGTAGACTGTCTGATGACATCCTCATGAGGTGTCCAGTCCATAGGAGATTCTTTTTGATCAGAAGATCTTCCATAGAGGGCAGCCCTGTCCGTTCGAGTATTTCCTTATTTGTCACTTTGTCCTTCCAGTTTAGCCTCATGATCAAACGCAGATGTTGCATCATGAAGGCATGAAGGCATGAAGGCACACTCACAACTACTTTAAAAATCTACCCAACTGGGAGACCAGGTCACTTAGATATTTGAAGTGTAAACGTGTACACCATAGGCTTCAGCAATAATAGGTTATAATAAATTTAATTTAGTGTTCCCTTCTATGCAGCAACAAATGCTTGATAAGTGCATAGCTATATAAGATAGATATGTAGTATCAAATCTAAATAATTGTTTTTATTTTGAAAATGTGATGCTTAATCAGATTATGCAGCTTTAAATAATCTCCAAACTTCCTAAATGTTATTCCGGAGTAAGACACACTCTTCAGTAAATGGGCAGCCAATTATATATATTGTTTTGCTGATGCTGTCATTATGTTGTTGAAGATGTATACTGCCTACCATGGATAAGCCTGAATAGGCTTGTTTTCACCATGAGACAGTTTGTCGATAGAAAGCCCGAGCCTACACTTTTACCGACCCAAGGGATTTTTAACCTCCCACACCACATAGACATGGTATGAGAGCAACCGGCCTTTGATGATGCTGTAAGTTATACACAGCAGTGGAAATCCAAATTGGCAGAGGTGGGGGCACAGGGAATCGAACCACTGACCCTCAGATTAGGAGTCCGACCTAGAAAAAAGTCAGACACTCTAACCACTCCGCCACAGAGAACACCACGTTTATACTGTCCATAGCACGTCAGCTCGAGTGCTGGGGCTTGTTTTCAATGCTGGCCAGTTGTAGTAGTGTTTTAATCTTATCACACAGTAGGAGTTGATAAGATGTTTTTGTTTCTCACACAGTAGCAGGTACATGGTGATTATTTAGTATCTGTAGATGTTTGAGCTTGTTTTGTGTTGGGGTTGGCTACCATAACTAATTACCTGGGTTGGGGTATTTGTGGTTGTTGTTGGTAAAACAGTTTATACATTTTTTCAGCGCCGATGCACTGGTTTTTCCGGCCGTTTACATTCAATTCTAAATAGGTAGATCAGCGGGTACTTACACCCCCGTCACACAAAACTAGTTCTCGAAACGTCCTACCCCATTCTGAAAAAGGGTAGAACATGGCCACTGAAAGTTTTGAGCATGCTCAAAGTTGTGGAGCACCGTTCCATCTGTGCACATCCATGCAGTTCATAAGAAGCTTGACAAACGTTGCTACTATGTTCACTCCGTTTGCACACAGTTTGAGCCCATTCTGTAACATTTTCAAGAATGTTTGTTTGTTTTTAGTTGTTTTACGTCATAGCAACATCTAAGGTCATATCAGGACGGGTACCGACTTGTGACAGTGCGCACTCATGGCAACTTTATAGTGCTGCCCCTTTGGAAGACCAGGCTGCCATCACCATGACCTGATATCCCACTCAGTCACATTATCCTGACACTCAGCCAACCAGTCCTTGCCCTATCCTAATAATGCTGAGCGCCAGGCTAGGAAGCAACAAGTATCAACTCTTAAGTCATTGGTTTGACTCGACCAGGATTCGAACCCACCACCCCACGATCTACGAACACGGGAGATGGACGCTCTAACTCATTCGTAGGAAGAACTACTTTGGTGTGATGGGGGTATTAGGCCATATTACGAGGTTATCAAAGGGTTTAGTGTGGCAAAGTGATAAGTTTGGTATTATGGGCGAAGATGGTGGGTCGCTTGCAAAAACGGTATTGCTATTACGGTATAGCTAAGGTAATTAATATTACTCCAGTGTGTGTGGTGCGAGGGGGCCCTTCCCACCAATTACCCCGACACCTGGGAGGTGAGGGGGGGGGGCACCACCAATGCGCCAACGAGGAATATATATATACAGTATATATTCCCCTTGCATTTATACTTGTATCATGCGTTATACATCACATATATATACATATATATATATTTGTAATACTGTAATTAAAATCCTAACCAATAACAATGGCTTATGCAATTGTGCTGTGGATATCTAAATAATCTAAACTAATTTTGCAGCAAGGTTTAAAGAACAATGAAGAGAGACTCGTGAATACCTTGCCATCTATCAATATTCACAAGCATGCCAAATTAGGCTTTGACAGTTTTTTGCAAATGCTCAGCTGACTCAAATCCATGTGTTGTTTTATTTACAATTTTGTTGGTGTTTATTTTGTTTCTTGCGTGTGTGACTGGTTTGCCTTATGCTCACAGGGTGTAATGTTCAAAGGCGAGTGTAGGTGTGGGTGTGGGTGTGGGTGTGGGTGTGGGTGTGGGTGTGGGTGTGGGTGTGGGTGTTGGTGTGGGTGTGGGTGTGGGTGTGTCTGGTGTGTGCATGTGCGTGTGCCTGGGACTTCTGTGGGAATAGTGTATGGGAGTGGGTGTCTGTGCCTGGGACTTATGTCGATGAGTGTGTGGGTGTGTGTGTGCCTGAGAATAGTGTGTGGGTAGGTGTGGGTGTGGGTGTGGGTGTGGCTGATGCTGGTGTAGGTGTGGGTGTGGGTGTGGGTGTGGGTGTGGGTGTGGGTGTGAGTGTGGGTGTGGTGTGGGTGTGGGTGTGGGTGTGGGTGTGGGTGTGGGTGTGGGTGTGGGTGTGGGTGTGGATGTGGGTGTGGGTGTGAGTGTGGGTGTAGGTGCGGGGTGGGTGTGGTATGGTTGTGAGTGTGAGTGTCGATGTGGGTGTGGGTGTGGGTGGTATGTGCGTGTGCCTGGGACTTGTGTGGGTGTGGGTGTGCCTGGGACGTGTGTGGATGAGTGTGTGGGTGTGGGTGTGCCTGGGAATAGTGTGTGTAGGTGTGAGTGTGGGTGTGGGTGTGCCTGGGAATAGTGTGTGGGTTGGCGTGGGTGTGGGTGTGGCTGGGAATAGTGTGTGCGTAGGTGTGGGTGTGGGTGTGCCTGATGCTGGTGTAGGTGTGCCTGGGACTGGTATATATATGTGGGTGTAGGTTGGTTGTTGGAATGTTACATCCTGGCAACATCTAAGGTCATATGAGGACTGGCACCGACTTGTGACAGTGCGCACTCATGACACCTTTATAGTGCTGCCCTATTAGGACACTATGCTGCTGGCACCATGACCTGATATCCGTCTGGTCCGGTGGGGGTGTGGGTGTGGGTGTGGCTGCTGTGTGAGTGTGGGTGGTGTGGGTGTGGTGGGGAATAGTGGGTGTGGGTGTGGCTGATCTGCCTGGGTGTGCCTGCGACTGGGGTGGGTGGGTTTGTGCCTCTGCTCTTTTTAGGTGTGGATTTGTGCATCTGGTTTGTGCATCTGGTTTGTCTGGGGCGGGGGGGGGGTGGGCTGGGGGATAAGGGAGGAGGGGGGAGGAGGAGTGTCTAGGGTTTGTTAATTGGGCTTTGAATGTTTTGTCCTGAGATTTTGCGCAGTGGTCGTGGACACAAGTGTCACGCTGCACCGCTATCAATAGCAGAAGAAAGCCACAGAGGGTATGCAGTGGCAATTCACGCTTAGACAATCCTGTATAAAATTAGATAATGATCTGATTCTGAAAAGCCGTCCTGGTATGACCTTAGATGTTGCCAGGACGTAAAACTCTAACAACCAACCAATAAACCGATTCTGAAAACAAAGACACGACAGTGTAGTGGAGGTTTGTTTGTTGTTGTTTTACATCCTGGCAACATCTAAGGTCATATCAGGATGGGTCCAGAGTTGTGACATTGCGCCCTCTTGGTGACTTCATAGTGCTGCCCCATTGGGAGACCAGGCTGCTGGCACCATGACCTGATATCGGACTGGGTCATATTATCCTGACACTGAGCCAACCAGTCCTTGCCCTATCCTAATAATGCCGAGCGCATGTCTAATGGAGGTAAACAAAGACTTTATTTACAGGTGGATGGAAGCGCCGAGGGCCCAGCCCTAAGAAAAGTAAATCAGGAATATAATTGGGTGGGTGGGTAGAAACGAACAGAGTAAAGGAGACGTGGAAGTGTGCACATTGCTGGCTTGCCGATAAGTGTGGAGGGGAAAAAAGGAAAGCTTGTGTTATTTAACAATGCCTCTAGAGCGCATTGATTTTTATCATCGGCTATTGAACGTCAAACATATGGTCATTCTGACAGATTTCTTTGGAGGAAACCAGCTGCCGCCACATAGGCTACTCTTTCCGATAAGCAGCAATGGGTCTTTTATATACCATTTCCCACAGACAGGAAAGCACATACCACAGCCTTTGCTGAACCAGTTGTGGACCACTGTGTACAGTCCACAGCTGGAATATGTGGTTGTGTAGGCAGGCTATGGTGAAATCAATACAGGCAAGAAGAGAAAGGAAGAGTATAAAGAATGAAAGTAGAGAGAGAGCCAAGCCCTCAGGTTTATTATTAATCTGGTACATGGATCCAGTATGGTATATCACCTGACCACATTCTCACAATGAGAATCAAGCATTTCCGGTCCCAATCGTTACAGTGATCTGCCCACCAGCACCAAGCGGTGTGGCTCCCTTGGCCAGCACCTGCCTTGAACTGAGTGTGTGGTGAGCCATGACTAGCAGAGGTGGGAGGGGGTAGTGGGTCAAGCTCTAAGTGCCCCTTACACACTATCTGACTAACACACAATGACTATTTACCAATGAATCAACCAGCAACTACATAAACATATATGCACCTGGACGTATATAGCTGTTTCACACATAGAACATTTGCATTATCCCCACCAGTGCATCGGGTCCACGATTGCATGACCCACACCTTCACAGCCGGACACTCTACCGCCTGAGCTACGTCCCGCTCCGAAAGTGTGGAGGGAGCAGCTGATTGGCGATGTTCGACGAGGTCTGAAAGCCAATTGGCCAATCATGTGGATGGACCGTGGACTCATTGGCAGGTTATAGTTGGAAGTCGTCTATAAGACCTTTTCCCAGTTGTTTGACAATATCACTAGCGGGTATTTTGGTTGTGGAAATTGCCTATAATAACCTTTCCCATAGAGCATGGTTTGTCACAATGTGCTGCAAACCCAGAACATTATAGTCTTTGACACCGTCATTAGAACGCCGCTTGGTTGTGGAAATCCTCTATTAATACGAACGCTGCATAGCTACCCTTTTTATGTGCTGTTTCGGTGGAGCATGTCTGTCTGACTGGATACAAAAGGTAACACGAACAAGCAAAGATTGTAATACAGGCCCATCAAATAATAATAAACATATTGATATCAGGGAGCTCAATAAACGAGCTCTTGTCGATAATGGGTGTTGAACCCACCACCACCACCCACCTAACCCCACCTCCCCCCACCCCCAACCTCACCGACCCCTCCCCAAACCCCACCTAACCCACCACCCCAAACCCCACCTAACCCACCACCCCAACCTTCACCTAACCCACCACTCCCCAACCCCAACCTCACCCACCACGCCCCAACCCCAACCTCACCCACCACCCCCAACCTCAACCTAACACATCACCTCCAACCCCAACCTAACCCACCACCCCAACCCCCACCTAACCCACCACCCCTACCTTCACCTAACCCACCACACCAACCTCCACCTAACCCACCACTCCCCAACTCCAACCTCACCCACCACCCCCCAACCCCAACCTCACTGACCACGCCCCAACCCCCACCTAACCCACCAACCCAAACCCCCACCTAACCCACCACCCCCCAACCTCAACCTAACCCACCACCCCCCAACCCCCACATAACCCACCACTCCCCAACCCCAACCCACCCACCCCCCAACCCCAACCCAACCCACCACCCCCCAACCCCACCCACCACCACCCCCCAACCCCCACCCACGACCACCCCCCCCCAACCCACCACCCCCAACCCCCACCAACCCACCACCCCCCAACCCCAACCTCACCCACCACCCCCCAACCCCACCCCCACCCCCCACCCCCCAACCCCCACCACCCACCCACCCCCCCAACCCCAACCTAACCCCACCACCCCCAACCCAACCAACGCACCCCCCCAACCCCAACCTACCCACCACCCACCCCCCCCCACCCACCACCCCCAACCCCACCTACCCACCACCCCACACCCCCAACCACCCACCACCCCCACCCCAACCCACCCACCACCCCCCACCTCACCACCCACCACCCCCAACCCCAACCCACCACCCACCACACCCCCACCCCAACCCACCCACCACCCCCAACCCCACCAAACCCACCCACCCCAACCCCCCCCACCCACCACCCCAACCCCCACCAACCCACCACCCCACCCCACCCCCACCGACCCCCCCAACCACCACCCCACCCACCCCGCCCCACCCCCACCCACCCCACCACTCCCCAACCCCCACCCACCCCACCACTCCCCACCCCCCACCAACCCACCCCCCCACCCCCCCAACCCCACCACCCCCCAACCCCAACCACCCCACCACCCCCCAACCCACCTAACCCACCACCCCCCCCCACACCCACCCCCCCACCCCCAACCCACCACCCACCACCCCCACCCCACCCCCCACCCCTACCCCCACCCACCCCCACCACCCCAACCCAACCACACCCCCACCCCACCCCACCACCCACCACCCCCAACCCCACCCCAACCCACCACCCCCACCCCCAACCCACCCACCCCCACCCAACCCCACCTACCCACCATCCCCCACCCCAACCAACCCACCACCCCCCCACCCCCACACCCACCCCCCCCCAACCACCACCTAACCCACCAACCCAACCCCAACCTCACTGACCCCACCAACAGCACATCACCACCACCCACACCCACACCCACACCACACCCACACCACACCCACAACCACACCCACATCCACACCCACACCCACACCCACACGCCACCCTCATCCCTCAACCCCCACCTAACCCACCACATCCAACCCCCTCCCCCATCCCCACGCTCACCCACCACCACCACCACCCCCCACCCCGCCCTAACCGCCCCACCAACAACACACCACCCCTACCTCCCCCCTCACCACCCCACTACCCCCAATCCCCACCCATACCCCCCCACCAACAACACACCAGCCCACCCCAACACCCCACCACCATAGTCACCACAACCGGCACCCACCTTTTGTTTCCATAAATTGACTCAGTATTGCCTTCCATGCAGAAACAAATGCTAAATAAGTGCATCAGTATCTAAGTTAGATATGTCAAATCAAATCTAGATAATTGCTTTGGTTTTGAAAATTTGATATTTCATTGGACTATGCAGCATTAAGCATACAGTAAAACTCGAACAAGCAACCAACCAAAACAAGAGGCAAGAGAATCTATAGATCCAAAGTCAGCAGGTGAATTATTTGTCCAACGTACATCTGAGTCCTATATTTGCCCTCATTGATTTCTTTCCATTTTTTTTCTTTTTGATTCTTTTTTTTCTCTTGTCTTCCCCCATCTCTTTTCCTCAGTTGAGTGTTTGTTGTTGTTTTACGTCATAGCAACATCTAAGGTCATATCAGGACGGGTACCTATTTGTGACCGTGCGCACTCATGGCGACTTTATAGTGCTGTCCCACTGGGACAGCAAGCCACCGGCACCATAATCTGATATCCCACTCAGTCACATTATCCTGACACTGATCACACCAGTCCTTGTCCTATCCTAATAATGCCGAGCGCCTTTAACGTCATCGGTTTGACTCGACCAGGGTTCGAACACACGACCCCATGAGAGACGGTCGCTCTAACTCATTCGGCCATCGCGTTTGGTCTAGGAACATCGCAAACTATTTCGAACGTACTGCAGGCGCATTGATTATTGGTTAAGTTCAGCTGTTCTCTGAGAGAGAATCGATAGCTGTTTACAACTGTGGCACCCCGCTGTCTGACACACTGGTCTGTGGAGTTTGGTCGCAGAGGAGGTGGATAATGCAGCGCCAGCGATATATTGATACCAACTCTGTTTATGAATATGAATATTGTCGTGGGGGGCTATTAAAAATTGAAATATTGAAATTGAAATATTGTGTCTTCAGAGGGAATCGGAACCCCACACCTCTTGGATTCTGAGCCAGTGTGCTAACCATTACAGTACCTATGCTCCCTGATGCAATCACCCTATCCACATCCACCCGTCTATGTGGTTCCTTGTCTGGGAGGTGAGTGCAGACTACTACGCTTGTTATCCTGGAATTGTAAGTCTTTTGAATGATCATTTACTGCTTACAATTACATACATACAGGCAATACACTAACATAAATATACAGTCTACTCTATCTATAACGGACACCCATGGGACTGGAACAAAATGCCGTTATAGAGAGACATCTGTTATAGGCAGAGACTGACTGACGGAATGGGTTGAAACCCATGTTTTTCTTTTATACTTGACTGACTAGAACGGTCCTTACATGATGTTATTGACAGAGAATATTGATCAAATAGGTGAAAAAATGGCTTGTTGTCCGCATAAGACAGTTGTCCGTTAGACACAGAGGCAATGCTAGTCAATTAAAGGGTTGCCGTGACAGGACCAGCACTTTTCGCCATTATGGACAGAGATTCGTTATTGACAGAGGCCATTATTGACAGAGTAAACTGTATATATATATATATATATATATATATATATATTATATATACACTGCCAGGACGTAAAACTCCAACAACCAACCGATACATATATACACACACAGGGCAGGTTCAGCAACCAAAAATGCACATAACTTGAACAGGATCCTGGTCACAACACCAGTGTACTGGAGGTGATGAAATGGGAAATATTGTGCCTAGAGCGGGAATTGAACCCACATCTCTTGCATTCCGCGCCTACGTGCTAACCATTACACCGACTGGGAATGGTTAGTTCTTGCTTACTGAGGCTGTGTTGGTGGTGGAAATCCTGTAGAAGACCTTTTACACAGAGCCTATTGCACAGTGAGCTGTTGTTGATTGTTGTTTGATGTCCTAGCAACATATGAGATCCTATCAAGACGGGTACAGACTTGTGACAATGCACACTCATGACAACTTTCATAGTGCTGCCCCACTGCGAGCAAAACCTAATATCCTACACAGTCATATTATCCTGATACTGTGCTAACCAGTCCTTGTCCTATCCTGTTCATGCCGAGTGCCAGGCAAGTTACCGACAAGTATCAATTTCATGAGTCACTGGTTTGATTAGGCTGGGGTTCAATGTATTAGTTATTTCCACTGCCAACAGGGGGTGGTGGGTTGCTGAGGGGAGTTGAGTGATGAGGTATGAGAGAGAACACACGTGATGAGGTATGAGTGAGAACACACGTGATGAGGTATGAGTGAGAACACACGTGATGAGGTATGAGTGAGAACACACGTGATGAGGTATGAGTGAGAACACACGTTATCATGTGCTAAAAGAAATTAGGCTACATCAGCCAATCGGATAACTTTCTTAAGCCCCGTTCACCTTAAGTCGCCTCAACTAGTTTGCCTCATCTAAGTCGACTCACATTGGGCATGTGACTGCGACGCTGAGGCGAATTAGGGATGAGTCGACTCAACTAGTTCGCCTCAAGTGAACTGCGTCGTGAGGTAGTTTAGATGAGGCGAACTAGCTTGAGTCGGCCTAAGTGGCATGTGTGAACGTATTTGGTTTAGTTGGGGCAGCTTAAGCACATGGATCAAGGCTGCTTCCTAACAGGTAGTTGCTTTTGATAGTGGTTGGAGCACATGTTTGGACCGTCCTACTCTTCCCATCTCTTCTTCAGGTATGTTGTTTGTATGTATGTACATGTGGATGTATGTGTGGCATGTGGATGTATCTGTGGATGTATGTATGTGTGGATACCCATCCTGATATGACCTTAGATGTTGCTAGGACGTACAACCACAAACAAACATCGATCTGAGCAGGTTTACCGCATATGTTTGGATCGTCCTACATGTTTGGACCGTCCCATTTCTTCATATATCATATGGAGACTGCTTCCTAACAGGTAGTTGCTTTTGATAGTGGTTGGAGCACATGTTTGGACCGTTCTACTCTTCCCATCTCTTCTTTAGGTATGTTTTTTGTATGTATGTACATGTGGATGTATGTGTGGCATGTGGATGTATGTGTGGATGTATGTATGTGTGGATACCCGTCCTGATATGACCTTAGATGTTGTTAGGACGTACAACAACAACAAACAAACATCAATCTGAGCCAGTTTAATGCACATGTCTGAATGAGACACACTTTGAAAACTCTGTATGTGTGAACACGCCGCTAGTTCGACTCATGTAGTTCACCTCATCTAAGTCGGCCTAACGCTGTACTTGTGAACACGGCTTTAGTCAATGGTTGGTGGACCGTGGAATCGTGGGTTCGAACCCTGGTCGAGTCAAACCAATGACTTAAAAATTGATATGTGTTGCTTCCTAGCCAGGCGCTCAGCATTATTAGGAGAGTTCAAGGACTGGTAAACTCAGTGCCAGTATAATCTGACTGAGTGGGATATCAGGTCATGGTGCTGGTGGCCTGGTCTCCCAATCTGGCAGCACCATAACATCGCCATGAGTGCGTACTGTCACAAGTCGTTCCCCGTCCTGATATGATCTTAGATGTTGCTAGGACGGAAAACGACAACAAACAAATCTTAGTCAATGTATAGGGTGCGATTTGATGCCTGCCTTCTCTGGACGTTCACTGTGTTAGGGGTGGAAAGGTCGAATGGGTTCGAGGAGGTGAGGATTACCCGGGTCAGGAGGAGGTGGGGAGGAGAGGGGAGGGGTGAGGAGGGTGGGGAGGGGTGGGGGAGGGGTGGTGAGGACGGGTAGAAGGCTCCAGAGGGTTATACCAGGCTTGAGGGTGGAGGGTGGGCGAGTGGGCAGGGGGATAGGGGTTGGTTGGAGGGGTGTGGCAGAGGGTTGGTGGTCAACAATATATAATATTACTGGGTTCCGGCCGTCGTGAACACCAGATAATACCACAAACTCTTCCCCCTTCATTTCACATGTGATGCTGCTATTCAAACCAAGACTAATAACTCAGTAAGCACACCTAAGGAAGAAAGGAAGACAAGTCACAAAGATAGACAGTGAGGATGCTGTGCTTTATTGACATCAACTCCTGTTCACATATCAGTGACCTATCACCCTAAACCCTTACCTTCTGCCCACACAGAATCTCATTGCCTCTATAGTCTGTCTCTGAAACAGTGCCTACAGCCCATTGGACCGTAGTCCTATGGTTGTTGCACCCACTTAATTTGGATATGTGAATTTTGCTAGCATCAGACAGAGTGTCTGGGGTCCTGCTCTAGAGTAGGCCTGTCTCACTCAAGAGTCAGGATTAGAGTGCCGCTGTCCAGTGTGACTGGAGCATCGGTCTTTCATAATCAATTCAAGTGAGGCTAGTGTGGTCAGAGGCCAGAGGGGAGGGGGTGACTAGACATCCCACAGCCAGCCAATCAGGCACCCACCACAGCCTGGGAGGGTGGCACCACCCAGTCGGGGTGGCGGTCACTCAACCCAGCTGCAGGTGGCGCTTCGGTGTATATGTTGATTAGGCTGGTGTGCTGACCCATCTTCACCATGGTAACAGGTAGTTGCAAACAGTTACAAATATATATATGGATAGTGATAAGCCCCTTATCGCCTGTAATGAGCTCTGTAGTGCTCCTCCTCCCCCCCCCCCCCTCCCATGCACCGCTCCACCCCCTGCGCGGGGCCCGACACGCCACTCGCTGGGAAGTTCGTGGAGGCATTGCTCCGGGGGGACAATGACCCCGACTGGGACTATATAATGAGGGGGGTGATATTTGGCTATCGCATGATTAATGACAGCTGTAATTCCACTTACAGCGGGCGCACCTATGGGTCGAGCACGGGCGAGCTCACCCATGCTGCCATGTCGAAAAAATTGCAGCGCGAAATCGACACCGGTATATTAACTGTCAGAAACAAGCCCGAGATATGCACCCACCCAATCGGCACAGTCCCCAAATTGGACGCGGTTGGTTTCAGAACTATAATCGATTGCAGCGCCCCAAGTGACACATGTGTTAACCTGTTTACGGACCAATGCACAACAAAATTTGCTTACAAAAGCATAGATGATGTTACAGATGACATGCTACAGGGCGATTTTATGTCGGTAGTAGACATCTCGAATGCTTATAGGGTGGTCAGCATCCACCCCTCGAGCGCATGCCGCCAGGGGCTCTCCTGGCAGTTCACCAAAGGGGTAACCACCTTTCTAAGGGATAACAGACTCTGCATGGGCCTAAGCTCCAGCCCCTTTGTTTTCTCAAAGATATCAGACTTTATTGTATGTTGTATGGTGCGTAGGGGCCATGAGAGGGTTACCAACTACCTCGACGACTTTTGCACCCTCACCAGTACATTCAGGGAAGGGACCACGGCGCAGGCAGATCTCATGGGGGTACTGCGTTTCTTAGGTTTCTCTATCAGCTTCAAAAAGCTGGCATCCCCCAGTACAAACTGTAGATTCCTGGGCATAATGATCAATTCAGAGAAAATGAACCTAAGTCTCCCGGACGACAAACTGGTAAAACTACTGGCGTGTATACGCAACCTTTACACCAGAAAGTGCGCCACCCGCATCGAGATTGAACGCTTGGCAGGATTAGTCTCGCATTGCGCCAAAGTGGTAAGAGGCGGCCGCACTTTTGCGCGCCGCATCTATGACATGACGGGCGCGGCTAAGCGTTCTCACCACATGATCCGTCTGAACCAAGAGTTCAAGGCGGACCTGCGCTGGTGGCTGAAGTTCGCCTCCACATTCAATGGCTCCGCAAACATCTGCCCCCACCACTCCCAAGCCCTCTCCACTTACAGTGACGCCAGCTGCTCCGGCTTCGCAGCCTTCCATGCGGGCGACTGGCTTGCGGGAGACTGGGGGCAGGTGCCTCCCCAGGGTAAGGGGGCTGACCGGCTGGGCCACCACAAGGACCTCCCCTTTGTGTGAACAGCACTGGAGAGCTAGCACACATTAACACGCTATAGTTCTGGCCCATATTATGCACGCAAAACGATGGGCTCATGGGTGGGCGGATCGTAACATTGTCATGGTGACAGATAACACCACAGTAATGCATGCGCTAAACTCAGGTAGATCTAAGAACAGCCAGATTATGCACTGGCTCTATGATATGTTCTGGCTGGCGGTCAAGTTTAACTTTGACATCTCGTCAGTATACATTAAGAGCAGCGATAACACCATATGTGACAGCCTTTCCCGCCTAAACGAAAGGGACGCTAAGGCGCGCCTGATGGAAGCCATAAGCCCAAGTCATATGTGCTGCAGCGATATCTTTCAATAATTCATCTCCTTCCAGATACGATGGCCCTTGAGAAGGACTGCAACAACCTGATGAGCCAACACCTGGCACCCTCCACGAGACTTTGTGCAAGTTCCAGGCTCCGAAAATATCTCACATTTTGCAGCTCCTATGGCTGTCAGCCCGCCCCATGTGACTCATGGCAGGTCTGCCTTTACATAACATGGCTAGCTAAATCAATGCGCTATGCCTCTATTCGGTCCTACCTAAGCTCGCTCAACTTACATCTTAAAGAGTCAGGCGGCCCGGCATCAAATTACGACGACTTTAATGTTCGTCGGTGTCTAGCGGGGGCGCGCCGATCACTGGGGGACTCACCGCGTCAGGCGGCCCCTCTGCTCCCCGCGCAGCTTTCAGCGATGCTATCGCTCCTCTCAGATGCCCCAGGACACATATCTTCCAAACCCGCAATCTTAACTTCATTTAGGGGTCTGCTCAGGAAAGCACATATTACACGCTCAGATGCGTCCTTACTGTGGGAAGATTTCACCTTCCACCCATGGGGGATGTCCATAAGGGTTAAGAAATCTAAAACGATCCAATTAGCAGAAAGGTCCCTAGACATCCCGATAGCCAGGGTGTCTCACCCGCTGCTGTGCGCGGTCGGGGCAGTGGAGCTCCACTTCGCCCAGCTCCCGGCCCGGCCACAAGACCAGGCTTTTCGCACGCCCGGTCCATCAGGCTCTATGCCATTGGAATACTCAAACTATTCAGCGGTGCTTAAATGACTCTGCCTCCGCTCAGGCCTCAACCCCGACCTATTCTCAAGCCACTCACTCAGGAGGGGGGGGGGGGGGGGGGCACCTACCTCCTAATGGCAGGTAGCTCAATCCAGGAAATCAAGACATGGGGTGACTGGGCAAGTGACTGCGTTTACTCGTATCTATGTGTTCCCCTGCAGGAACGCATCGCTGACGATCTAAGGGTCGCCAACCTCCTGGCCTCGGTGGGCTCCCCTGCCTAGTCCTCCTCACCTCGCCTCGTTCATCCCAGCCTGTTACTCTTGTGTTGGGTTTTCTATTTGGGTTTTTACCGCCAACTCAATCGCACTAATTGTCTTCTCTGTCTGTACCATTTTGTCTTCTTGCATTAGGTAGAACGTAAGAATTATTGGATAGCGATAAGCCCCTTATCGCCTGTAATAAGCTCTGTAGTGCTCCTCCTTCCCCCCCCTGGGGATGGGGGTAGGGGGGGGTGCCCTCCATGCACCGCTCCACCCCCTGTGCGGGGCCCGACACGCCACTCGCTGGGAAGTTTTTTTTTTAATAAAGGAGTTGGGATTTTTACCGCCAACTCAATCGCACTAATTGTCTTCTCTGTCTGTACCATTTTGTCTTCTTGCATTAGGTAGAACGTAAGAATTATTATATTAAAATGTCATTTTTCTCCAATTACATTCTTTATGAATACATAGAGGAACATTTCACCAAACCTGAACTGTCCCTTATATAAGAACATCTCTTCATTAATCTTAGGCATCATGTATGAACATATATTTCGCATAGCTTATATCATGTCATAATGTGAGTGGGGCATCATTGCTCTTATATTACATAATCTTTTCCCCACTCCGTCACCCAAGAATACTAATGCTCTCTGCCAATATATCATTTCAAACCGAAAATCCGTATATTTTTACAAATAGATTATCAGGAGGCAGAGAAGGGTTGAGGGGTGAAGGGGCTGCCTGTGGGTTCAGGATTTGTGGGTATAGATTTTCAGGATAGGGGGTTGGTACATAGAAGGTTCCAGGCTGCAGGGTTTGAGGTAGAGGGTCGTTCGATAGATAGAGGCCTACCAGATAAGGTGGGGTTGAAGTTACAGGTTAAATTTACAGGGTATTAAGTTACAGCGTCTGACTTAATGGGGTCTGAAGTTACATGGTCTGAAGTTAGAGGGTCTGAAGTTACATGGTCTGATGTTGCAAGGTCTGAAGTTACATGGTCTGAAGTTACATGGTCTGACGGTACAGGGTCTGATGTTACAGGGTCTGAAGTAACAGTGTCTGAAGTTACAGGGTCTGATGCTGCAGGGTCTGATTTGGCAAGGTCTGACGTTACAGGGCCTGCAGTTACAGGGTCTGACGGTACAGGGTCTGAAGTTACAGGGTCTGATGCTGCACGGTCTGATGTTGCAAGGTCTGAAGTTACAGTGTCTGACGTTACAGGGTGTCGTGCTACAGGGTCTGGCCGAGTCAAGCCGATTACTTACTAAATTGATATGTGTTGCTTCTACCTAGTCAGGCACCAAGCATTATTAGGATAGGGCAAGGATTGGTTTCCTTAGTATCAGGACAATGTGACTGAATAGGATATCAGGGCATGATGCTGGTGGCCTGGTCTGCCAGTGGGGCAGCACTATGGAAATTGCCATGAGCGCGTAATATCACAAGGAGATACCCCTCCAGATATTACCTTAGATCTTCCCAGGACGTAAAACAACGAACCAACTCAATAGCATATTCATCTGCAGTTGTCTAATCTCCATATCCTCATTAATTAGAGTTGCGTAATCTGATGGTTTTTAGTTTCTGCAATCTTTCGTAAATACATATATTAGGCGGCTCACTATAATCTGCATTACTTTCCTGTTTGGAGTAAATGTGATTAAACAGAACCGCTATAGCCCACCCAGCTGGGAACCATACTCCGACAAGTGCTCTCCAAGCACATCTTTGCCTGTTTGTGGTCAGTTTGTGCAACCGAGTATGTGGGAGGAGAGTGTTGAGGTTGGTTGCTCCTGGGCCGTATGCATGGGCGGCTTTTGGTGTTACAGCCTGATACCGTTTAGCTATCACCGACGTCGGGAAGTATGTCAAGCGGTATGCAGGAGCGCGTAACACTTACATCATAGCTAAATGTGAAGTTATTTATAGATTTGCGAAATCCCTCGAATCGACAACATGAATAACGCCGCCAATGCGGCGATGGCATTAATATCGGTTGGAATTTAGGGTTAATTTGATTAAATTTCACTTATTGCGTATGTAATTCTGTTAAATATGATAGCATTGAATAGATTTGGCCCTAATCGGTACCTAACACCGCCTGTAAACCAGCTATGGAACGGGTTTACCGTAACCTAGTTTAAGCTTGTGGCTTAGCTATCACCGACGTCGGGAAGTGTGTCAAGCGGTATGCAGGAGCGCGTATCACTTATATTATAGCTAAACTTGAAGTTATTTATAGATTTGGGAAATCCCTCGATTCGACAACATGAATAATGCCGCCAATGCGGTGGTGGCATTAATATCGGTTCGAATTTAGGGTTAATTTGATTAAATTTCACTTATTGCGTATGTAATTCTGTTAAATATGATAGCATTGAATAGATTTGGCCCTAATCGGTACCTAACACCACCTGTAAACCAGCTATGGAACGGGTTTACCATAACCTAGTTTAAGCTTGTGGTGTTAGGCCTAACACTGCTCCATGCGTACCAACTTTTCCGCGCTAAACCAGAAATCCCGTCTAAACGCGTTTAGGCTCGCTAACACTGCTTCATGCATATGGTCCCTGCTGTAGTTAGTCCAGCAGCACTGTTCATGCTTCTAGACAACCGTATAGAGACAAATGTCAGAATGTGCAATGTGCAAGCTAAAGTGCTAAATATATTATTCACACCAAAAGTAGCTGGTTATGATAGATACAAATTTGAAGAGTTCAGGCGCAAAGCCCTGTAAACATCAATTCAACATTGTGATTAAAATACAAGATTTTAACAAGGAGGTAATTTTAATTTTAACTAATTCCACGTTTCTTGTGATGTAATAATGGTTATACAGCAATGAACACAAAAATAGTGATGTAAAAGAATGAACTTTTTGAAAGTTTGATTCTAATATTTATCTGAATTTTTGAATTGGTGTTTACAGGGTTTTGCGCCTCAAATCTTTAAATGCTTATTTATCACAATAAGCTACTTTTAGTGCGAATAATTGATTAAATCATGTAGATTATTAAACTTTCATGTTTGACGTAATAGCTTTCTGTGGCTGCCATCTTGGTACTTCCTCTGAATCCCCCCCCCATCTGTGGGGAATCCCGCTAGGTTATGTGGTTTGCTAGGTCATGTCATGAGGGAATCCCACCCATGACGTCATTCCATTACATTGCAGACTTGCATCACTCTCCCACCCATGTTTAGTCACATGAACTGAAAAACTCAAGAAATGTGTGCTTGGAGAGTTTTTGAAACCGATATCTCTGCAGTCGGTGATTAGACCTATGCAGTGTTTGTGTTCTCTCTAGGTTAAGCCCATGTCACACTTCACCGGATCGAGGAAACGGATTGAAACGGAACAAAGTCTGTTGATACCCGGCAAAGTCCGGATTGTGTCTGTTCCATATCCGTTGATATCCGTTGATATCCATTGATATCCGGTCTGATCCATTACAAGTTTTGAGCATGCACAAAACCTGTAACGGATTGCGCCGGACTGACATATGTGGTTATTATCCATTACCGTCCGTTCCCGTCCATTCCCCATTCATTCCCCGTCTGTTCCCCATCCGTTCCCAGTTTGTTCGTCGTCCGTTCCCGCCCGTTACCATCCGTTACCATCCAGTACATATCCATTACACGTCCGTTGCCGTTCGTTATAGTTCTTTTTGTATACTGAATTGTCCATTGATCGTTAGATACATTATCAACCGTTACCGTCCGTTACTGTACGTTACCCGTCCGTTACCGTCCATTACATAATCGATACATTTCAAGTCCCAATCACTCCGGATTAGAATATGTGTATGTCCGGGTCTGTCCATATCCTCAATCTGTTCCCCGTCCGTTCCCAGTCCGTTCCCCGTTTGTTTTAGTTTCCAAAATATTATGCTTTTTATGGAATTATGTCACTTTAAGATGCCATCTAGCCAGGCGATGCAGCAGATCTTCTGTTTGGGATACAAAAAAAAGGAAAAAGGAAAAAAAAGGAAAAAAAGGGACTTCAACCAAGCTGTCTGGTCCGTGGCAGCCTGAGCCAACAACAGGGTTTGATGTTTTGTGCTTTTACATAGTCACGGGACACACCCAGTGTTGTCTTGCCAACTGTGTGTTGGGAGGGGGGAGGGGTGAGGGGGTGGGGGGAGAGGGTTTGGCACATAGTGAAAGGATGAAGGATTATTGATCATCTCTTGCAAAGGTCAAAGGTCACAGCAAAGGTCAAAGTGTCACAGCAAGGCATTGTTTTTTAGGAGGTTTTTTGGGGGTAAATATTGTTCTCATTTGAATACATGTTTTATTAGCGCCGAAGCACTGGTCTACCAGTTGTTGGAGGTGTACGTCCTAGGACTATCTAGGGTCATCTCAGTACCTAGGCTCGCTGAGTGTCATCACACTACCCATGCCTACCTGTCTATGCGGTTCCTTGCCTGAGAGGTCAGTGCAGACCACGACAATAGAATAGCTACAGCGCTCGGGATTTAGGTCACAGGTCAGTGCAGTCACACATCGGTATCCTTTTCCTGAATATGACCTTTCTTGCTGCTAGTACATAAAACCTCAATAAGGCTATTCTGTCCAAAGTGAAGCAAACTGGTCTTTCAATATTAAGCGCGTCCAATACCCCAATAACCATAAACTGTCGATGGCGAAAGATACTGTTCCTTGGATGTTGCTAGCTGATAAAACCCCCAAGCCCCCTAAATGTTCTGAGGTGAGGGAATATGCTCCTTTAAAGTTACTTGTGTCTGTGATATATGCGTAATAGACGTACAGGTGTGTGGTTAATATATGTTAACAAGATGCAGAGGTTTGAGACAAAGAGTTATGTAAATGAGATGACGTCATGGAAAGTTTAGCCGGCGGGTCAAGCGTGCCCTAGGCTGTGAATAAACCATTCAGTATCCAGAAGTCAAAGTGTTCATACGTCGTACTTTCACAGTGTCTACAACCTCCTAATAACTCTAAACTGCCAAAGCCTTTGAATTTTCCCCTTCGATGTTGCTAGGGCATGAAACTGCCATAACGCTAATTGTTGGAAGTGAAGGTATCAGCTCCTTGTATGTCACTAACATACAACATTCAAATTAATATTAACTGTTGATGGTGAACGAATGTACTTTCTCAATGTTGCTAACACATAAAACCCCATTTTCACTAACTTTAAGGTACTGGAATTTACTGCTTTGATGTTGCTAGTGCATAAACCCCAACTACCCTAAACTGCTGACGGTGAAGGAATCTGTTCCTTCAATGTTGCTAGATCATATAGCTCAATTAACTCTTTGTTTGTTTGTTTGTTGTTGTTTTACGTCCTAGCAGCATCTAAGGTGATATCAGGACGGGGCCCCAATTAACCCAAATTGTTGAAGGTGAATATATCTATATATCTTTGATGTTGCTAGTACATGAAACTCCAATTAGACTAAACTGTTGATTGCGAAGGAATCGACTCCTTTTATGTTGCTAGAGCATAAACCCCACTTACCCTATTATATGTAGGCCTATTTAAAACGCATGGCATTGGATTCTGCAACTTTAAGATTTCACCTGAGTCTAAAATATATTTATTTGTACTTGAAGTTAGGTCAAATTCTAGACAGCGGACATAAAGCAACCCAATTCGCAGATAACTGAATATATATATTCTGTGATATCTCAAAGAAAAATAGAATTAAACAATTATGCTATTCGACTTCTAGTATTCTGCACTGACCTTTCAGGCAAGGAGACACATCTTGACATCAGGGAGCCTAGGTGGCATCCTGGCTCGGAATGCAAGCTATATGTGTTCGATTCCCCCTCTAGGCACAATATTTCCCATTTTCATCACCACCATTACACTATTGCAGGATAATATTTATTCTGTCATGTTGTTAGTACATAAAAGTGTTCATGGCGAAAAGAATCTGTTTTGAGCCACATATGCTGAGCGATCTCCAATGTAGCCCCAAGCTCTCTTTGCGCATGCGCATGCACTAGTGGTGCACCTCAGGGCCTTGACATGATACTGTGATGTGCCATATGTATCTTCATGCAGGCAGAAGGATCTCATGTTCCACGCAATGTTTCAAAAGGCTGCCAATGTTAATGTCAGCGTAAATAAGCAAACGAATAAACATACAGCGAAACCTTTTCGAACAGCTCACGTTTCGAACAAATCGGTTCACGAATATATTTTTCGAACAAAAACTGCATTGGTTGCTGCACGCATTCCCTGTTTACAAACAAGCATTACTGAGATGCATCTGAAATGCTTACACATAATGTATATATATACAGGGACATATCTGATTCTAGGCAAAGATATTATTTATATGTTCTAACAATGTATTGTGCATAATTCAAGAAGTCGGAGGCGAGTCACGTATCCAGTGGTCTTTATTTTTTCTCTTCAGGTACATAGGTCATAGAGAGCAATGGTAATCCCCCCCCCTTTTCCGGTCTCAGAGTCTTTTTGGCACCGGGATCGAACCCTCAACCTTACCCATTGTCCGTTCTCTCCGGTGTGGGTGGGTGGGTGAAGAATGTGGTGTAGGTCCTTACTGGATGGTGGTGGGAGGAGAACTGGCCGTGAAGTGGGCGGTTGGGTTTTAATCCAGTCACATGTCGGTTTCCGGTTAAGGTGGTTGGGTAAAGCCGGTAGGTGGCTCCACTGGTGGTATTCGGGTTATTTCGGGGCGATCAGGGAGGTGGCGCCAGCGGTCGGTTAGTCAGGGTAGTGGGGTTTCTCGCCTCCGCCCGGAATTACCCATGTTACGAATAACATGCACAATGATGAACTTTAATCTCATGTGACATTGGTTGCTCGGCTGGAAGATCACCCCTTGGGGAAGCCATATCATTATTTTATTACATTTTCTGCTTAAAATAATGAAACTCAACTGAATAATCAGAATCATTGTGGTGACACGCAGCCTAGCCTGACATGCGTTTCAGTTCATTTGGGGGTTCAGGATCGGATTAACAAATTTCCCTCTTTTCTTATGTAAAAATTGCTTTCGGTTTACGAACAAATCGGTTTATGAACAACATTTTGGAATGAATTATGTTCAAAACGGAGGTTTCACTGTATATATATATATATAGAGAGAGAGAGAGAGGGAGCGGAGCATAGCTCAGGCAGTGGCGTGTTCACCTGTAGAGGTGTCTGTGACCTTATCGATCCTGCTCAATGGACCCATTTGCAGTTTGGGCTATTTTCCATCCCAACCAGTGGTCGACAACTGATTCATCAAACGCCGTGGTATGTGTTGTCCTGTCTGTGGGAAAGTGCATTTAAAAGATTCCTTGCTGCTTATCGGAAAGAGTAGCCTATGTGCCGGCAGCAGGTTTCCTCCAAATAAAATATGTCAAAATGACCATATGTTTGATGCCCAATTGTCAATGATTTGAATGTTGAGGTGCTCTAGAGATGTTGTTAAAGAAAACAAGCTTTGTGTATATATATATGTGCTCTATAATCTATTATGGGAATATATACATGTGTCTGTATATGCTGTTTTAAAATCCACCTTCATTCGTGCAGTTCCATACCAAAACTGACGCAGGGAAATGGATATCTTTGAAGCAAGCTCTCCTTACACACATACTCAATTCACTTTATTTCTTTTAGATATGATTTTTTCTCTCTCTTTGTCTCCATCTCTCAGATCTGACAGCTTCAATGTGTGGATGGATTGAAGCCACAGGGTGAGAGTTCACGTTACTCATGAATCCCAGTGTCTCCTTCTGCTGGACTGAACTCTCGGGCAAAGGAACCATATGGAATGGTAAGCGTGGACAGAGTGAGTGCATCCTCTCCGAGAGGAGGAGATCATGGTTGACGGAAACAAGCTGAACTCTGTTCCGGAATTCACCTATCTCAGAAGCACTATATCAAGTGATGGACGCATTGATGCTGAGATACAGAGGAGGATGGCCAAGGCTAGCGCATCTTTCTGCCGACTACGCCGGAGACTCTGGAACAACGACCATGTGTCCATTCGGGTCAAAGGTAAGATCTACCGCGCAATCGTGCTATCCACCCTACTATACGGAGCCGAGGCCTGGACAGTGTACAGACAGCAGGTGAAAAAGCTGCATGCCTTCATGATGCGACATATGGGTTCAATCATGAGGCTAACCTGGAAGGACAAAGTGATGAATAAGGAAATACTCGAACGGATGGGGCTGCCCTCTATGGAAGATCTTCTGATCAAAAAGAATCTCCGGTGGACTGGACACCTCATGAGGATGTCATCAGACAGGCTACCAAAGCAGATCCTCTATTCTCAACTGTCTTCTGGCTACAGAAAGAGAGGGCGCCCCCGTCTCCGGTTCAAAGATACCATCAAGAGAAACCTGAAGCTGAGAGACATTAAGACCGACTCACAGCAGAGAGCTAAATGGAGAGCGGCAGTCAAGTAATGAAAGCAGTCTTTGTCGCATCGCGACCAACAGCATGATGATGATGATCAGGGAGCCTAGCGAGTGTCCTGGTCAGCACTCTAGCCTCAGAATAGGCAAGAGATCAGACGAGATGGCCGAATGGGTTGAGCATCCGTCTCCTGTTTTGGGAGATCGGGGGATTCAAACCCATGGGTTTGTGTGTTCGAACCCTGGTCAAGTCAAACCAATGCCTTAAAAAGTGTATACTTGTTGCTTCCTAGCCTGGCACTCAGCATTATTAGGATAGGGCAAGGCCTGGTTGGCTCAGTGTCAGGATAATGTGACTGAGTGGGGTATTAGCTCAGGGTGCTGGTGGCCTGGTATCCCAATAGGGCAGCACTATAAAGTTGCCATAAGTGTTCACCGTCACAAGTCGGTAGCCGTCCTCATATGACCTTAGATGTTGCTAGGACGTAAAACAACATCAACAAAACTGGTAGGTTCGGGTAGAGTGATTGCATCAGGGAGCCTAGTGAGTGTAATGGTTAGCATGCTAGCCTCAGAATTGCAAGAATTGTAGCTTTGAATCCGTGTCTAGGCACAATATTTCCCATTTTCTTCACCACCATGACACTACTTGCCATCAGCAGAATACTGTAGCAGTTTGCACTGACTCCTCAGGCAAGGCGTGGACAGAGTAGTGACACTAGGGAACCTAGGTGGTGTAATGGTTAGCACACTGGTCTGGAATGCAGGAGATGTGGGTTTGACGTCCGCGCTAGGCGCAATATTTCTCATTGTCATCACCCCCACCACCCTGGTAGTTGCCATGACTAGGATCCTGTACAAGATATGCGATGTATAGTTGTTGAACCTACCCTGTTCATGTATGTGTTAGTGCATTGCTTGTATGTACGTAATTGTAAGCATTAAATGACTTACAATTCCAGGTCGATGATTGTAGTAGTCTGCACTGACCTCTCAGGCAAGGAACCACATAGACAGGTAGGCGTGGATAGAGTGGTGACATCAGGGAGCCTAGGTGGTGTAATGGTTAGCAAACTGGCCCATAATGCAAGAGATGTGGGTTTAATTTCTGCTATAGGTTCAATATTTCCCATTTTGTATCGCCCCCACGACACTACTATACAAGACGGTCTCCCGTGTTGGTAAATCGTGGGGTCATGGGTTCGAACCCTGGTCGAGTGAAACCAATTACTTAAATATTGATAATTGGTGCTTCCTAGCCAGGCACTTGGCATTATTAGGACAGGGCAAGGACTGGTGTGCTCAGTGTCAGAATAATGTGACTGAGTGGGATACCAGGTCATGGTGCCAGCGGCCTGGTTTCCCAGTGGAACAGCACTATAAAGTCACCATGAGTGTGCACTGTCACAAGTCGGTACCCGTCCTGATATAACCTTAGATGTTGCTAGGACGTAAAACGACAACAAACAAACTATACAAGGTATATGCTGGATAGTTGGTGAACCTACACTGTGTATGTATGATAAGTGCGTTGCCTTTATGGATCTATTTTTAAGCATTTAACAACTTATGGACATTAAACATTTGATTGAAATACGACTCCAAGTGGGTGAATGACGTAGTCTGCACTGACCTCTCAGGCAAGGAGCCAAATAGATAGGTAGGCGTGGAATGGGTGATCGCATCAGGTAGCCAATGTGGTGTAATGGTTAGCATGCTAGCCAGGAAGTGTGGGTTTGAATCCTGCTCAACTACATTCAACTACGTTCCACTATGTTCAACTACGTTCAACTCCGTTCAATTATGTTCAATTATATTCAACTACATCCAAGTATGTCCAACTATGTCCAGCTACATCCAACTACGTCCAGATATGTCCAACTACGTTCAGCTATGTTCAACTATGTTCAACTATGTTCAATTATGTTCAATTATGTTCAACTACATCCAACTATGTCCAACTACGTTCAGCTACATTCAACTATGTTCAACTACGTTCAACTACGTTCAACTACGTTCAACTACCCCATCCTGATATGACCTTAGATGTGGCTAGGACGTAAAACAACAACAAACAAACGTTCAACTACGTTCAATTACATTCAACTACATCCAACTATGTCCAACTACATCCAACTATGTCCAAGTATGTCCAACTACATTCAGCTATGTTCAACTACGTGCAGCTATGTTCAACTACGTTCTATTACGTTCAACTACATCCAACTACATCCAACTATGTCCAACAATGTCCAAATACATCCAACTACATTCAACTATGTTCAACTACGTTCAGCTATGTTCAACAATGTTCAAATATGTTCAACTATGTTCAATTACATCCAACTATGTTAGCCTCCACTACGTTCGCCTACCTCCACTAAAGGCTATGTGATCAGGGCTTTAAGCTATGTTCACATGTACAACATCATTTTCATTACACCCACATTAGCAATGCAGCGTTTTGCAAATGTTTAACAACATGTAAACGTGCCGGCTGGTGGGTGCGGGTGGTGTAAATAGGTCAAATGAAAGCACTACAGGTAATGAAGGAAACAGGGTTAGAGTGAAAGTAAGAGAATGAGACTCTTTGTGAAAGTAAGAGAATGAGATGCTTATATAGGTTCTTCAAGATTCAAGATGGCCGTCGTCACATGATTCCATTCATCAATCAGAGTACAATGCAGTGGTCACATGACTCACTCCTCCAATCAGAGTACAATGCAGTGGTCAATGATCATAACAATACCATGTGGGGGGGGGAGGAGGCATGTGAGGTGACTCTTCCAAAGACTGTTCTTAGTCAAACTCGGAAGTGACACTCCCTCTAAAGACTATTAAATTATACAAATTCTATACTCAATGAATAATAGTTTACCAATTTCACACATCCCTCATATGCCTTTGGGTTTTTATATTTTAACATTTATCATTATATAGACAGTTTGTAATTTATTATAGTAACTTCACCTCAGTTCACATGTATTATATCAGACAATTTTACAAACAGCTATTTGGAAGCACATTGCAATAAAACACAGGTTTTTTTTGTTCCTTTGTTATTGCGCGTTTTCGAACCTAACAACAGCTAATGTCATACCAGTACCGCTGCCTACGGATTCGTGGCAGGGTGCTTGCATGGCACCTTTTTAGTGCTGTCACTGGGGAACCCGGCCGCCGGCACCATCCCCTGATTCCACGCGGTGGCCGAATCGGTGAAGCACCGGCTATCTGGGTGGAAGGTCAAGTTCTACTCCCGATCGAGTCAAACCAATGATTTACTAAATTGACACTCGTCGCTTACTAGCCTGGTGCTCAGCATTAATTGGATAGGGCAAGGAATGGTCAGCTTAGTATCAGGATAATGTGACTGAGTGAGATATTGGGGCATGGTGCTACGGTACGTTACAGTTGTGATAATTTATTCTTTTTTTGTTGTTAGTAGCAAGTGAAATAATTATCGTTGTCTCTGTGTGTTAAGTAAGTTAGACATATGACACGTGTTTAATATATCCCCCATAAATATATGAAAATTAAGCTTGTATGATATTGTCGTAATGTGAACAAGTTAAAATGTACAAGTCTACATTTATATATTAATGTATATATGAAGACTTCATGCACAAAACCCTGTAAACGCCATCCAAAAATTGAGATAAAAATCGGATTCGAACCTTCAGAAAGTCAATTTTTCTTATAGGGCTACTTTTAAATGCATTCCTCCATAACCATGTTGTAAAATATTCCGATAATCAGCAGAGGGGGGAAATGGAAATACTCTATTGTTATTCTGTGTGGCCGGCCAAGAGTGTGTGTATATGTATGTTGTGTATATATATATATATATATATATATATATATATATATGGCTTGGCCCATGCTTGAGGGCAGGTAATTATAGACATAGGGATGATTGGCAGCTCTGGGTGAGTGCGCTCAGGGCCTGGCTCTCTGCTGAGGTAGGGGTCAATGCACACAAGGTGGTGGTGGCCACATGTCAACCAGCTCTGGTGGTGGGCAGACCACTTGTGGTCATTCTAGCCAGAAATGCGAGTCCCTATTGGCGGAACTCGGAATGCTGCATCCTTATTGGTTGAAGTGAATGGCATGATCCGATACCAAGAATCCATGTACCATATATAATAATCCAGAGGGGCTTGGACTCTCTCTTACACTCTTACTTTTGCTTTAATTTCTATCTTTCTCTCTGTCTGTATTGTTTTTCACTTTAGCCTACCTACATAGCCACAGACTCGAGCACCCACTCTACAATGTGATTCTGACATCCAATAACCGATACTAAAAATTAAATGCGCTCTAGAGGTGACGTTACATAAAACAAACTTTCATTATGAAGTGATCATGATAAAAGTGGAATTAGTGAGAATTAAAATTATTTTCAGATCAAACATCTTTTATTTAAACTACATTTTTGGATTGGCGTTTACATGGATTTGCGCCTGAACTCTTCACATATTCCCATGGAAGTTACACACTTTTGGTTATTCGTTAGTAGACTTTCGTTGAAAGCCGGCTGGTGAGTTGGTAGTAAGTGGTGCCCTGTTCTGTACCTGTTAACATTTGCCAGAGCCGGGCCGAGCGTGACCTTTACGTACCGGAGCAGTGACCTGCGCAGTGTTTTAACATTCTGTCCCGACAGGCAACCAGTGACCTGGTCCCCTGTGCGTATAGTATGCACTCAAACTATGCCTGCAAATATCTTAAAAGGTACTCACACAACTCACACAATTCACACCATTCGATGCTTTTGAGTAACTTCCACCATAAGTCTTAAGCCCTGGTCACATAGCCGATAGTGGACGTAGTTGAACGTAGGTGAACGTAATGGAGGCTAACATGGGTCAAACGTGGTGTACGCTATAGTATGCTTGACTACACTAGAGTACGCTAGAGTACATTCAGAGGTATGTTCCACTACGTTCCACTACGTTCTATTACGTTCTACTACGTTCTACTACATTCTACTATGTTCTACATATCTGGGTACCAACTATACACCTCGTTATGAGATGGGACCGGGTGGCCGAATGAGTTTAACAAAAAAATTGTTATTGGGGCTGTATTTATACTGTCCATAACATATAAGCCTGGGTATTCAGGTTTGTTTTCAATGCTGGCCAGCTGTAGTATTGGTGTTATTTTATCACAGTTGAGTTCCCTCCTCCAATTGTGTAAGATTATGGGATTGGAATCCGAGGTTTGAACTCTGGTTGAGACAAATCAATAACCCTACAAATTTATACTTGTCACTACATAGCCTGGCATTCGGCATTACTAGGATAGGATAAGGAGCAGTGGAAGACCAATTCCTTACGATTGAACATTTCCCCGCTTAATTAACCAATAATGCAAAAAAGCACATTTACCTATCATTCATGTACCGATGTTTTGCTTATTTTCCTGTAATTTTCTATCTGTATATTGTTGTAGATTTGTTTACTGTGTAGAGGCAATTGTGATTAGGGCTGGAAGACCAGTGCATTAGCACTGACAACGTGTTATTCTTAGGAATAAAAACACTTGAACAAAAACAACAACAAAAAAGTATCAAAAGCAGAAATAATCGTGATTAAATAAGGATATTTACATTAGTACTTCGAAGAAGATTTTCACCAACATAATCACCCAATACAAAATCACTTTTTTTAAATAAAAAGAGTTACAAAAAGGCATGGTACAAGGTTATATACAGGTTTGTTTGTCATGCATAAAACACTGAGAGAGAGCTGCACGATAACTCGTAAACTGTTAGTATCAGTGCAATTATGTTACTGTCAGTACAATGGTTGTTAGTGTCAGTGCTGTCACTGTTAGTGGCAGTGTCATGTATGTCATAGACATGCGTGCTACTATCAGTGCCATGACTGCTATTTCCAGTGGGATGACTGTAATAACCATCACAGTTAATGTCTGACCATGACTGTTAGTGACAATACCATGACTATTAATGTCAGTTTCATGACTGTTATAACCATCACTGTTAATGTCAGTACCATAACTCTTAGTATCAATGTCATGACTGTTAGTGACAATAACATGACTATTAATGGCAGTGTCATGACTGTTATAACCATCACTGTTAATGTCAGTACCATGACTCTTAGTAACAATGTCATGACTGTTAGTGACAATACAATGAATATTAGTGTCAGTTTAATGACTGATATAACCATCACTGTTAATGTCAGTAACATGGCTCTTAGTATCAATGGCATGACTGTTAGTGACAATAACATGACTATTAATATCAGTGCAATGGCTGTTATAACCATCACCGTTAATGTCAGTACCATGACTGTTAGTATCAATGTAATGACTGTTATTGACAATACCATGACTATTAATGTCAGTGTAATGAATGTTATAACCATCACTGTTAATGTCAGTACCATAACTTTTAGTATCAATGGCATGACTGTTAGTGGCACTACCATGACTATTAATGTCAATGGCATTACTGTTATAATCATCACTGTTAATGTCAGTACCATCACTGTTAGTATCAATGTCATGACTGTCAGTGGCACTACCATGACTAGTAATGTCAGTGTCATGACTGTTATAACCATCACTGTGAGTGTCAGTACCATGGCTCTTAGTATCAATGTCATGACTGTTAGTGACAATATCATGACTGTTAATGTCAGTTACATGAGTGGTAGTGTCAGTGTCATGACTGTTATAACCATCACTGTGAGTGTCAATACCATGAATGTCAGTATCAGGATCATGACTGATAGTACCAGTACCATGAATATTAGTGCCTGTGTCATGACTGGTAGTGCCACTGACATGACTGTTAGTACCCATGACATGACTGATAGTGTCAGTTCCATGACTGGTAGTATCAATCCAATGACTAATATTGCCAGTTAAATGATTGTTAGTGTCAATCCAATTACTACTAGTGCCAGTTCCATGACTGTTAGTGTCAGTGCAGTGACTGTTAGTGTCAGCGACATGACTGTTAGTATCAGTGATATGAATGTTACTCTCAGTGACGTGACTGTTAG
Source organism: Branchipolynoe longqiensis (assembly GCA_030323885.1). Taxonomy (NCBI): domain Eukaryota; kingdom Metazoa; phylum Annelida; class Polychaeta; order Phyllodocida; family Polynoidae; genus Branchipolynoe; species Branchipolynoe longqiensis. The sequence continues at coordinate 58,395,950 of CM059200.1, read as the reverse complement.
TGTCAGTATTGTATGTTAGTGTATATGCCATGACTGTTAGTATCAATAATATGACTGTTACTCTCATTGGCATGACTGCTAGTGTCAGTAGTGTATGTTAGTGTCTACGCCATGACTGTTATTATCAATGATATGACTGTTACTCTGAGTGACATGACTGTTATTGTCAGTAATGTATGTTAGTGTCAATGCCATGACTGTTATTATCAATGATATGACTGGTACTCTCAGTGACCTGACTGTTACTCTGAGTGACATGCATGTTATGGTCAGTGATGCGCGAAAAGGAAGAAGGAAGGCGGGGGTGGAAGTAAGGCATTTATTATACGCCTCAACATACAGAGCATACAGGGTAAAGGATAAGCTCCAGGGAGCGACAATGAATAAGCTCGTAAGGAGCAAGAACAAGTAAATGATGAGAAACTCCAGGAAAGGAGTGAAAAGGCTCAGAGGGAGCAAATAATGTACAGAGTAAGGAGGAAGGTAAATAAGCTCATGAGGAGCGGATAAGTAAATAAAGTCCGGGTGAACTAAATGTCCGTGGAGTGAGGGGGTGCCGAGGAGCCCTCCACCAGTGGAAAGTAAGGGTCTAGAGGGAGTTGGGTGGGTGGGTGGAGGAAATTGCAGGGAGCTGGATGACGGCAAGAGGGTGAGTGCCTGAGAGAGGGCGGCGGGCGGCCTTATAAGGGAAGGGGGGGGCGGCGACAGCGGCTGAGGTGTCAATGCTGGCGGCCCGGGGGAGGGTGAGAGGTGGCGAGCAGCGGGCGTCGGGTGAGGCGCGAAGCCTGCGCGACAGGAGGGGGCGGGGAGGAGGGGGCGCGCCGCGCCATCGGCCGAGGTGAGCAGGCAGCGCGACAGCGGCGGGGGAGGGTCTCTCCCTTTCCTCGCATCAAGCGTAATGCTTCGCATTACGACCGATGCGCGAAAAGGAAGAAGGAAGGCGGGGGTGGAAGTAAGGCGTTTATTATACGCCTCAACATACAGAGCATACAGGGTAAAGGATAAGCTCCAGGGAGCGACAATGAATAAGCTTGTAAGGAGCAAGAACAAGTAAATGATGAGAAACTCCAGGAAAGGAGTGAAAAGGCTCAGAAGGAGCAAATAATGTACAGAGTAAGGAGGAAGGTAAATAAGCTCATGAGGAGCGGATAAGTAAATAAAGTCCGGGTGAACTAAATGTCCGTGGAGTGAGGGGGTGCCGAGGAGCCCTCCACCAAAGCGGCGGAGAGGGCTCGAGGGGCGCCTGAGGGCGCGAGGCGGGGCACGTAGGCGTGGACTGCTGCGGAGGTCCAGGTGCCTTGCGCCATGATCTCGGAGAGGGGGACTCCGGCGCGCTGGCAGGCCTGGGCGGCTCCTCGGCGGAGGCTATGGAGAGTGAACGCCTCGGACGCCAGCACCCCTTGGGCCGAGAGCGCCCCTCGTAGGAGCGCGGTGAGGGAGCGCAGGTCGAGGGGCCGGCCGGTGGGCATCATGAAGGCGGGAGCAGCGGGGCAGAGGGCGACGGCTCCATGCCAGGCCGCTACGGGGCAGAGGGCGGAGCCCGGGAGGGCCGGTACGAAGAGGGCGACCGCGCCCGAGGGGCTGGAGATGGTTTTGGAGCTCCTGATCTGGAGGCAAAGCCCTCCGGGCGCGGCGGGGATGTCGCCACGGGTGAGGGTGTGGGGGCCGCCCTACCCCTCGGGGCTCGGGACCAGCAGGTTCGACTGCCGCAGCATCCCGAAGTACCCGAGGAGGAGCGTGGCCCGAGGAACGAGGGAGGCGGGCCCGGCCCGGGAAAGGTGGTTGACGGCGAGGGCGAGCTGCTGCGGGGAGAGAGGGGGTGCCTGCCGCTGGACGTGCGTGGAGCTCCGTTCCCCTCCTCGGCAGACATCCTTGGGGAGGCGGGCGTCAAAGCCCGAGGTGAGGCCGCCGGCGCCCTCGACCCAGGAGCGGGCGCCCGATATTGTGTTTTTGACGGAGGCGGGCGCAAGCCCGCGGAGGAAGAGGGCGGCAGTGAAGGCGGCGACGTCGAAGGGCGTGGGCGCGAGGGGATCCGCGCCTCGGGCCACCGCATAGGTGACAAACTCCTCGGCCTGGCGATGGCGGTTCTTCCAGGTCGCCGGGGCGAGGGCTGCGGCACGGAAGCGTGGACGGCGGCTACCTCGGCAAGGGGGAAACCTAGAGACCGGGGAAGAAAGGGAAGGCGTCATGGGTCGTGTTGGCTGGGAGGAGCCCGAGGCGGGCCACCTCGGCGCGCGCCGTCGCGTCCCAGGGGCTGGGCAAGTGGGCACGGCTGAGGGCATCGGCGAGGAGGAGGTCCGCCCCGGGCTTCTGGAGGATTCGGAGCTCGAAACAGCCCGTGGCCGCCATCAACCAGAGCTCCCGGGCCCAGGTCCCGAGGGTAGTGTCTCAGGCGCGACCCGACTTGAGCGTGAGGGCGGAGGCCATGTTGTCCGTGTTGATCAGGACCGTCGCCCCCACGACGTCGTCCGGTAGGAGGGCGCGGAGGGCGACGACGAGGTTGACCGCCTCGAGCTGGTGTATAGTCGGGAAGCGCGCCCGGAACTCCTCGGTGTACCCTCGGGCGTAGTAGTGGGTGGGAGAGAAGGCCCCGCCCCCGGTGAGGCAGCAGTCACACTCAATTACCCACCGACGGCCCTCGGGGGCCCGGAGAAGGTGGAGGCCGTTGGAGATCCGCCCGTAGGCGGCGAACCACCTCAGGTCCCGGAGGGCGTCGGCGGCGAGGGTGAGGGTGGAGGCCCCGAAGCAGCTGCGCAGCGCCCCGAGGAGGCGGCTCATGAACTTCCGGCCGGGGAGCACGCAGCTGCTTACGTGGTTGAGGCGGCCCAGGAGGCTCTGGAGCTCCTGCTTCCCGAGGGTGTGGGCGGGCGACGCGGGCCTCGCAGTCGTCGACGAGGGCCTGGATCTTTTCGGGGGCGACCCGGATGGTCATGGCCTCCCTGTCGAGGGCGAACCCGAGCCAGAGGAGGCGGACAGCAGGGGGGTGACACTTTCCGGGTGCCACGTCAAGGCCGAGGGCTGTGGTGAGGGCGAGGAAGGCGTCAAAGGCCTTGCAGGTAGGAGCCCTCGCACCCGATGAAGTCATCGACGTACACGAGGGCGTGGAAGCCCTCGCGCCAAAGGATCCAGGCCACCGCCGATGTAACGCGGACCGAAGGGAAGGGCGAGGTCAATGTAGGTCCCTCCGTTGAGGCAGATCCCGTACAGGGGGCAGGAGAGAGGGTCGGCACGGAGCTGGCGGTAGGCCCGGGAGATATCCGCCGACCAGACGTAGGCCCCAGTGCCCTCGGTGACTAGGCGGCGGCCAACGTCGGCGACGGAGGGGAGGGTGTAGGCGTGTGGTTCCCCGAGGTACTCGCGTCGGGGGGATGCCCGAGTTCACGCTGGCCCCTCGGGGATAGGACAGGTCGACGATGACCCGCCTCTTTCCTGAGTCGGACTTGGGGCGGGTCATCATATGAGAGACCTGCGTCCAGGGGGAAAGGGGGGAACATGGAAAGGGCCGATGAGGGCGCCGAGGGCGAGCTCCGTGTCGACGAAGGCCTGGACATGGGGGAGGAACTCCGGGGGCTCGCGGTGGTTGGAGAAGGAGGGGCGAGGGAGGGTAGGGGCGGAGTAGTTGGCGGGGAAGCCGAACTTGAGGAGGTCGAGAACAGCCTGGTCGGGGTAGCCCTGGAGGTGGGAGCGCCAGGCAGGGATCTGGAGGCCTGAGGGGAGGGGGATGCGGGCGGCCAAAAAATTAGGTAAGCCTGCTTCCCGGAGGGCGGTGTAGGTGCGGAGGAAGGTTGGGTAGCGGTCCCATGCCTCGCCGGAGGTGTGGGGCCATGAGGCGAGGATGGTGGGGCGGTACTGGGAGGGGGTGGGATCCTCTGGTTGTTTCCATTCTTATGACAGGTAAAGCCACCGTGGTGTGTCACTTCTCCAGAGTGACAGTCTTTCTTTGGCACCCCTGCCTGGTGACTCACTCTATTTTGAGTATCATGTACTGTGTCTGGCAAAGGTGCCTAAATGCCATCTCATACATGTATTCTTATTAGGTAGTGTGTATTTAGGTTGCTCTGGTGTAAGTGTATTGGTCACCTGACTATTCCTGATGCTTTGATTGGTGCATGTTCCACCCACATACTTTCAATGTACTATACAAGCAGTGCTCGTTTAAACCAAACCCATGCTGCACTTCACACTTCACCCGTGTCACTTCATTTATTAGGTAAGGAAGGAGCTATTCCATCTCTCTGTTCTCTTTAATTCTATCTTAAGTCCCTCCTATAGACTTTACATGTGGGTTCGAATCCTAAGACCTACCAAAACGCGAGACGGAACCTCAACTCACTCGGCCATCCCGTCTGGTGCATGGATCAATTACAAATTAATGATATTAAAAGTGTAAATATGTGTGATATGACTGCAGAGAAACTAATACTATGCTTAATAAAACTTCTACCTGATATTACTCAAATTCACTTTGTTTATCGGAGTTTTCCTGGAAATAGATTCATAATTTTCGCTACCGAGCCTGGCACTTGACATTAATAGGATAGCGCAAGGACTGGTTAGCTCAGTGTTTGGAAAATGTGACTGATTGTGAAATCGGGTCATGGTGATGGCGGTCTGGTCTCCCAGTGGGGCAGCACTATGAAGTGTACACTGTCACAAGTCAGAACCGTAGCTGTTGCCAGGACGTAACACTCCAACAGCCAACCAACCACGTTCATATCAGGATGGGTACCGCCTTCTGACAGTGCACACTCATGGTGAGTTTATAGTGCTGCCCCACTGGGAGACCTGGCCAGCGGTACCATGACCCGATCTCCTATGCAGTCATCTTATCCTGATACTGAGTTACTCAACCAGTCCCTGCATTATCCTAGTAATGCCGATCACCAGGGTAGGTAGCGACAAGTATCAATTGATGTTGCCAGGGAAGCATGACATAACTCAGGTGGTAGAGTGTCCACCTGTGAAGGTGTCGGTCATCCTATCGATCCTGCTCAGTGAATCGATTTGCAGTTTGAGTTATTTGCCATCTCAACCAGGGGTCCACAACTGGTTCATCAAAGGATGTGGTATGTGCTGCCCTGTCACTGGAAAAGTGGATATAAAAGACCCCTTGCTGCTTATCGGAAAGAGTAGCCCATGTGGTGGTAGCAGGTTTCCTGCAAAGAAATATGTCAGAATGACCATACATTTGACATCCAATAGCTTATGATGCAAATATCAATGCGCTCGAGAGGCATCACTAAATAAAACAAGCTTTACAATGGATATTGCCTGGATATAAAACCCCAAACAAACAAAGAAAACAGAGTGGTCTGTGAGTGTAGCCAATCAGAGAGCTGCTCCGCAGACACGCAGCGTCTGAAGCCCGCACATCCGGGCACTGACTTCATCACTGCCCATCTAAATCATGTTGTCATGGCAACTCACAAAGAAAACCCCCTCCCACCCTCTTCCGCCTAACAGAGTTGGAGCATGCCGAGGGTTGGATAGTTGATCGGTTGTTGGAGTTTTACATCCTGGCATCATGTATGGTCATATCAGGACCGGTACTGACTTGTAACAGCGTGCACTCATGGTGACTTTATAGTGCTGCCCCACTAGGAAATCAGGCCAATAGTGCCATGATCCGATATCCCATTCAGCCACATTATCCAGTCACTGAGCTAACCAGTCCTACCCCTATCCTATTAATGCAGAGCGCCAACAAAACTAATATAGAAACTACTAACACCCAAAACTGCAAAAGGTTGGCCCGAGAAAGATCAGGTAAACGCTCCTGAGTGCGAGACCAGACCAATCCAGTTTCACAGCTGTCCAGCGCTGAAAACAAGCACCCTCACGGGAGCTTACACGTTATGGGCAGAATAAAAAACTTGTCACAAAAAAAAAAGGAAGTGACAAGTATCAATTCTATAAGTCATTGGTTTGACTCGATCTGGAATGGAACTCCTGTCCTTCCGCATGTGTGGCCCGCGCTCTACTCATTCAGCCACCACGACAGGCAGGCCGAGGGTTATCTATGTATATATATATGGGTACATATATATATATATACTGTATAAATATATATATGCTGCATAAGCAAGTATGTGAGTATAATCAAAGACCCTATAATACTAAGACGGCTCACTCAGCCTGTACTGTGTAATCAAAAAGATCAAACCCACCACTTGGTGCGCTGGCTGTTCTCTTGGTTAAACAGGTGCTATATTATATGTATACATGTATATATGAATGTGAAAGATGTGTGATGATGATGATTCTGATGATGATGCCGATGATGATGTGTGTTTGTTCATAGCAATTTCATACTTATCTATCTCATGTATAATATAATTGTATGTGTTTACATGTGAAACACCAACCAGCAGCCGGGCTGATCTAACCCACCACAAGGTGGCACTGCAAAATTTACCTTACCATGGGAGAGATAGGGAGTGAGCCGTCTTAGTATTATAGGGTATTTGGTATAATTATCCGGAAACCCCATAAACGCCAATCAAAAAAATGAATTAATATTGTAGTAGTTGTCACTGACCTCTCAGGCAAGTAACCACATAGACAGGTATGCGTGGGTAGTATGTTGATATTAGGGAGCCTAGGTGGTGTAATGGTTAGCACACTGGCTCAGTATGCAAAGAGATGTGGGTTTGAGTTCCGCTCTTGGCACAATATTTCCCATTTTCATCACCCCCATGACACTGGTTGCCGTGACCATGATCGTGTACAAGCTACATACGTGATCTATGCTTGTTGATCCTACTCTGTGTATGCATTGCCTATATGTATGTAATTGTAAGGATTAAACGACTTAAAAATTCCTAGGGGATGAGTGTAGTAGTTTGCACTGACCTCTCAGGCAAGTAACCACATAGACAGGTAGGCATGGGTAGTGTGTTGATATCAGGAAGCCTAGGTGGTGTAATGGTTAGCACACTGGCCCGGAATGCAAAGACATGTGGGTTCGAGTCCCGGTCTAGGCACACTATTTCCCATTTTCATAACCCCCATTACTATATTATAAAAGATTTTTTCCTGAAGGTTATTTTAATTCTCACAAATTCCGCTTTTCTTCTGATGACACGATTATGGAGCAATGAAAAAAGAATAGGAATATAGAAACAGAAACAAAAAAATTAATTGAAGGCTTGATTCCAATCTTTATCGTATTTTTTGGATTGGCATTTATGGGCTTTGCGCCTGCACTTTTCATATATATACATGCTTACAAATCTACTGATTGATGGCGTGATTGATTTCCGGGTTATTTGACCAATAACGCATCACATTGGAACACAAATACATCACATCTGAATATCAGTACATTATATGTGACCAATATGACATCACAGGGGTATGCAGGTATTGCAGGTATAGCAATACATCAGGGAGTTTGATGCCCCTGCCTTGCAGAGTTGTAAACCACTGCCTTGTGGTACATGTTCTTGACAGAACTGAAGGCTAAGGGAGCAAACCCTAAACAGAAAACCATGTCACTGTGGCAGCATTAAGGGTGGTTGATGTATGGAACTCCCAACATCTCCCGACCAGCCACTGCAGGGACAAATAGTTTTGCGCCTGTCTTGACATCTACTCGCCGGTGTGAAACCTCTATTTGCTCACCGAGAGAGTGCCGCTGGTAACTTGCAAAAGCCAGTAGCACTTCAACACTTTTGCAGGCAGCTTTCATGAAATGTATACCATCAAGAGAAAGCTGAAACTGAGAGACATTAAGACCGACTCATGGATGCAACTCTACCGGCAGAGAGCTAAATGGAGAGCGGCAGTCAAGTAATGAAAGCAGTCTTTGTCGCACCACGACTGACAGCATGATGATGATGAGGATGATGAAATCAGAGGTGGGAATCAGCACATTATATGTGAGCACTATCACATCACATTTAAACATGTATTCGCTATATTCGACCAGTAATAGGAGTACATTATACTTATTATATTTAAACAATATTACCTCACATGTGAGCATCAGTGCATTAGATCTAAACATAACTAAACCAGCTTTGAATATTACTGCATCCCATTATATCATGATATCTAATTTCACGTTAATTGATTGTTTGTTTGTTGTTGTTTTACATCCTAGCACCATCTAAGGTCATATCAGGACGGGTATCGACTTGTGACAGTGCGCACTCATGGCAACTTTATAGTGCTGCCCCACTGGGAAACCAGGCCACAGGCACCATGACCCAATGTCCCACTCAGTCACATTATCCTGACACTGAGCTAACCAGTCCTTGCCCTATCCTATTAATGCCGAGCGCCAGGCTAGGAAGCGACAAGTACCAATTTTAAAGTCATTGGTTTGACTCGACTGGGAACCAAACTCCCGACCTTCCACACACGAGGCCCACTCTCTACCGATTAGGCCACCGCGCCCAGTAACTTTAATTGAAACACTGCATTAAGCACGTTGATGCATCATATAACCTCATGAAAGGACTGAATAACCTCTGTTTATTTATGTGCGTCTCTTCCAGGTGAGTGTTACTGTCCTCAGTATTCGGCCGACCACCGTAAATGAAAGAAGGTAGGTAGGTTTGCTAGTTGTTTTACCTCCTAGGACCATCTACGGTAAAATCAGGACGGGTACCGACTTCTGACAGTGCGCACTCATGGCGACTTTATTGTGCTGCCCCACTGGCAAACCAGGCCGCCAGCACTGTGAATAGTGTGATCGGATATCCAACTCAGTCACATTATCCTGACATTGAACTAACCAGTCCTTCCCCTATCCTACTAATGCCAAGCACCAAGCTAGAAGCGACAAGTATCAATTTAAAAGTCATTGGTTTGACTCGACCGGGAACCAAACTCTCGAACTTCCGCATGCAAGGCCTGTGCTCTACCGATTAGGCCACCGTGCGCAGGGATTCTTTTGACCTGATGTCACTCCAACTATGGACACTACTGAGGGATGTGTCCGATATCCGCTTCGTCGCATGGCGATCAAACATGATCATAAGCATATTCAGCGCTATACGGACCCAACCAGCCATGGTGCGACCCAACCAGCCATGGTTGAACTCGTTTGAGCCCGTTTGAACTTGCAGGAAATAGACTTTCCTATTCTCGTCTCCACGCGAACTCAGTGAAGTAGATTAGTTTTCCGCATTATTGATAGATTATAGAAGAGAAATACTTGATAATAAACATTAACTTTGTTATAACTATAAAATGATATCTTTTTCAATTATCATAATCATGTGTTGTGTTCTTTTTTTATTGCAAATGGCGGCCACCATAAGGGGCGGCCATTTGCAATCGAAAAGAGCAGCTCTGATTGGCTCAAATTATGGAAAAATCCCATTATTTTTTTAGTACTTTCTTGTTCAGACATTTTTACACATATATATGTTTCTTTTGCACAGATTAAATTGTTTGAAGTATATTTTTAATTTATCTACATTGATTTCTGTTTAAATCACACAATATCACTACTTACTGAATGGGAAACTCATCCTGCAAGGGTATGCTCAATATGACCCAGTGGTCAGCCGTTTTTGCTCCTTTCGTCGCTGTGGACCCTTCTCAACATGATGGCTGAATTGGTCAGAGCGCTGGCTGGCTTCCTGTGTGGGAGGTTGGAACTTTGAACCCCGACAAAGTCGAAGTCATGACTTACAAAATTGTAAGCTTGTCACTCCCCAGCCTGGCGCTCAGCTTAAATAGGCTATGACAAGGATGGGTTTGTTTGTTGTTTTTTTTCTTGAAGATTTATACTGCCTATCATGGATAAGCCTGAATAGGCTTGTTTTCACCATTAGACAGTTTGTCGATAGAAAGCCCGAGCCTACACCTTTACCGACGCAAGGGATTTTTAACCTCCCACACCACATAGACATGGTATGAGAGCAACTGGCCTTTGATGATGCTGTAAGTTATACACAGCGGTGGAAATCCAAATTGGCAGAGGTGAGGGCACAGGGAATCGAACCACTGACCTTCAGATTAGGAGTCCGACCTAGAAAAAAGTCAGACACTCTAACCACTCCACCACAGAGAAGACCACAATGTGACAGTAATGTGACTGTGCAGGATATTAGGTCATAGTGTCGGCGGCCTGGTTTTCCAGTGGGAGACCACTCGAGTATAACCCTGTTAAATCAAACCTGAAGGGACCCTAGACATTTGTTTGCATTAACCGATACTTGGTTTAACCAAGCTTTGGCTTTGACTTTGACTTGGCTTTGGCAAAAACGTGGGTGCATTATGAATGTAATATACAATATATGTGGACACTTTGATTATTGTTTTTGATGTATATACAGTATAAGCCCATTAAACCAAGCTCGGTTTAACCATCATCATCATCATCATGCTGTCGTTTGCGATGCAACAAAGACTGCTTTCATTACTTGACTGCCACTCTCCATTTAGCTCTCTGCAAATGATCGGTTACTCCAAGTACTTTTTTCGCCGGCCTGGCAAAATACTACCATTTATCATATAAAAACGTTGGTGGGATCTCAGATGACCTTATAACCACATGAAAGTTTGGTTTAGCGCAGCGGAAGTGGCCGAGGGTCGACAATTTTGTTTGGATTAACTGATAATTTGGATTAACCGACTCTGGTTTAACCAACTTTTTGTATATGATAAATGGTAGTATTTTGACGGGCGCCAAAAAACCTTTTGATTAACCGACCGTTTGGTTTAGCCGAGGTTGGTTTAATGGGGTTGTACTGTATAAACTGCATATGGATGTGCACTCTCGCATGTAAGTAAAGGTCCTGATATTACCTTATATTTTGCTATGATGTAAAGTGACAACAAACAAACATGGAATCCAATAATCTTGGTATGGATTGGAAAGTTCTGTGAAGTTGTGCGCTTATGTGATCTACCTCTGTAGGTAGATCGCATACTGCTGAGTATTATTTACTCCCTGTTCCATCTGTGCTCTGGGTATTTAAGTAGATATGGGTCATTATCGGAAACTTGGCACCACATACATGATAAGTAATTGCTCCCATATAGAGAGGCATCGTTAAATAAAACAAGCTTTACAATGGATGTTGCCTGGGTGTAAAACCCCAAACAAACAAACAAAACAGAGTGGCGTGTGAACATAGCCAATCAGAGAGCTGCTCCTCAAACATGCAGCATCTGAAGACGCACATCCGGGCACTGACTTCATCACTGCTGATATGACCGTAGATGTTTGTTTGTTGTTGTTTTACGTCCTAGCAACATCTAAGGTCATATCAGGACGGTGTGACCGTAGATGTTGCCTGGTCATTCTCAGAAACTGTGTATCACTTTTGTGACATGCCAACAAAAAGTGAAAACATTCCAAATAATAGCAAAATCCATATTCATATGAAGCATTCTATCTTGGGCATATTGTAATCTATGGGCTAATCCCTTTTAAAAGGTGATTGCCAGATCTTTATAAATGGAAGTGAGCTATAATAAAATACAAGTTTAAATATATATAAAATACCATAAAGTACCAGAGGGTGTAGTATAGGAAATGGTGTGGTGTAGCTGAGTTCTATAGTTGCCTGTCTGTAATATTGAAGTGGCTACAGATGGTATAGTACATAATGTAACACTGACACAAAAGTACCCCTTGTCATGTGAAAGGCCCGGTGGTGACTGCCAGCTCTCTCAGGTTTTTAATCTCTCCAACACTTCTACAGACATGTCATTGAAGGTACATGGTGTTATTGAAGGTACATGATATTGAAGGTACATGATATTATTGAAGGTACACAATATTATTGAAGGTGCATGATGTCATTGATCCATGGCATATTGTTATTTTACTCTTTATGGCGGCCATCTTGAGGTTCCAGGAGAGTAGAGATAGGTGCAACCCGGGTGCATCCATTATTCGCATATCCCGGCTACCACCAGGTCACGGGAACCTGACCAGACACCCCACTCATACCCGATACACTCCATACAAATTCAATCCAGATCCAATACTCATTAAACATTAAATACCAAACATGATTGTCTCCCATGGAGGCAGCCTGCCACCTCCCCTATCCGTCTGGATTCAGCAATGAGTTACACATTCTTCTATCTATTCAATGAAACAAATGTGTACTTTAAATGGAATTTATTTTATAACGTAACTATGTGTAGAAAGTCGAAATATTTTACAATGTGTCAGAGTTGAAAATTGTTGTTTCAGATTTGTATGTTGATCTTATGCAGATTTAGAAATCTGTTGAAATTCCCCGTCTGAGTGTAACACGATTATATACTGCAGCCGCCAAGTGAATTGATGCAGTGTGCCAATAGATAACCAGGCCAGGCGCCTGATTAGTGGCCTGCTGGGTTTCCTACATCAATATCTCAGAAGACTCATGTACTTTTTTCTTGAAGAGTAGTTATGCTGCCTATCATCGATAAGTCTGAATAGTCTTGTTTTCACCATTAGACGGTTGGTCAATAGAAAGACCCAGCCTACACTTTTACTGACGCTAGGGATTTTTAACCTCGCACACCACATAAACATGATATGAGAGCAATTGGCCTTTGATGACGCTGTAAGTTTTACCCAGCAGTGGAAATCCAAATTGGCAGAGGTGATGGCCTGGGGAAATCGAACCACCTACCTTCAGATTAGGAGTCCAACCTAGAAAAATGTCAGCCACTCTACCCACTCCGCCAGGGAGATTCATTGCTTTGACTCAGCCGATGTTTTAAATTCTATGCTAAGCGATGTCCGGTCAAAGTTATTCGAATCCCAGCCGAGTCAAACAAATTGAAACTTGTCGTTACCTAGCCTGGCGCTAGGCATTAATAGGATAGGACAAGGAGTGCTTAGCACAGTATCAGGATAATGTGACTGTGTGGGGCATTGAGTCATTATGCTGGTGGCCTGGTTTCCCAGTGGGGCCGCACTATAAAGTCACCATTGGTATGCACTGTCACAAGTTGTCGCCCGTCGGGTCATAGTGCGGGTGGCATCGTTATCCAGTGGTGCAGCACTATACAGTCACCACGAGTGCCCACTGTCACAAGTAGGGACCCATCCTGGTATGACATTATATCTTGCTAGGGTGTAGAACAACAATCAATCTTATTCGGTCATTTCATCTGAGTCCAGTCCAGTAAATACGGTAATAGATATCTTATATGGCAGTATTGCCTACTCGAGGTTCTCCGAGAAGCATCGCAATGGTCGTCATATGGCAATATTAAACTGTCATTACTGCAATATTAAACTGTAATTACGCCAGTAATAATTATCAGAATCGCTGGAGTCTAATTAATTAATTAAATCAAGCTCAAACAGAAAGTAAATTTCACGAAGTGAAATGGGGTCTATTGAGTGATAAAATGATTAACCATTTCGCTGGAAGCTACTGGTTGTTTCTCTTCATAGCGATGCTAATTCCGGAAAAGACTTTTTTATTCAATGAACAAATTTGTTAATATCTTGGCCATTTCCTTCAAATTAAAGTTGTAGCGGATACAGTGACCGGGAGCGAGCGGGACGTAACTCAGGCGGTAGCGTGTCCACCTGTGAAGGTGTGGGTCATCCGATCGATCATGCTCAGTGGACCTATTTGCAGTTTGGGCTATTTTCCGTACCAACTAGTGGTCCAATACTGGTTCATCAGAGGATGTGGTATGTGCTGTCCTGTCTGTGGGATGGTGCATATATAAGACCCCTTGCTGCTTATTGGAAAGAGTAGCCTATGTGGCGGCAGCAGGTTTCCTCCAAAGAAATCTGACAGAATGACCATATGCTTGATGTCCAATAGCCGATGATAAAACTCAATGTGCTCTAGAGGTGTCGTTAAATAAAACAAACTTTCCTTTGGATACAGTGGTCGAATCGGTAGAGCGCTGGCTTCCCACATGGAATGTCGTCAGTTTGAAAACCCGCCCTTGTCAAACAAATGACTTACACAATTGATACTTGTTGCTACCTAGCCTGGCGATCAGCATTAATAGGAATAGGACATGGACTGGTTAGCTCAGTGTCAGGATAACGTGACTAGGAGGAATATTGGGTACTGGTGGTGATAGCCTGGTCTCCCAGTGGGGCAGCACTATAATGTTGCCAGGAATGTGCGCTGTCACAAGTCCGTACCAGTCCTGATATGATATCTGATGTTTTCAGGACGTAAAACCCCAGCAAACAAACGGCAGTGTTTTTTTGTTTTTGTTTTTTTGGTGGTAAATATGTTTATTCTGCTGAATAAGTCTTTTGTCAGTGCCGAAGCACTGATCTTCCAGCCATTTTTTAATTCAGGTTACTTACACAAAAGGTATCTAGAATAAGGTTTACAATAACACATATAAAATAAGGTATACATTAACTGTTGAATACACAATTTGCAGTGTGTAACACAACACAATTCTGTAACACAAAAGTTCCATAGCAATATGATAACAGTAGTGTCATATAACTAGATCACTATTAGTCAGATCAATGTGATTATTTAGGTGTTGGTTGCTAGGATGTACAACAACAACAAACAAACTAGTTCTGTAGGATCAAATCTAGCGTAAATTGTTAATTTCAAAGACAGGATATTTCTCCACCAGACTATGGAGCTGTAATTAATTACAGATCTTAGTTATTCATTAATGTATGTGGTTAATTTAAGGGTGCAAAAGAAGACTTCAGGCACAACAACTGACAAACTAGATTCATGCCGAAATGAAAGCATGTCGACCAGGTTTCAGCTGAAGCTGCCATCACTTCGATAGTTAAATCTGTTTTTTTTCACCGAAGCCAACACATACCCCTATAGAAGACATTACCCGAAATGAAATTGATAGACTTTACCCATAAACTGGACTTGGTGGCCTAATCGGTAGAGCATGGGCCTCGCATGCAGACGGTCGGGCCTTCGGTTCCCGTTGCAGTCAAAACAATTGTAAAGTCGTCGTCTGGCAGCTGTAGTTATGTAGGCAGGCTAATAGGAAATCAATAAAGGCAAGCAGAGAACGGAAGAGTATAAAGAGTGAAAGAAAAAGTGAGAGCTTGCATGCTCAGGTTTATTATTATATAGTGGTACATGGATCTGATATGGGATACCACCTGACCATGGTCTCCAATCAACAACAAGCATTTCTAGGTCCACCAATGAACAGTAAGTATTCTTGTGTCACCATGGTTAGTGTGATCTACCCACCATTACCATACCTTGTGGCTCTTGGCCTGCACCTGCCTTGATGTGTGTGTGTGGTGATCCATCACCAACAGTTGGGAGGGGAGGGGGTAGTGAGTATAGCTCTTGAGCCCCTTCCACACTAACTATAGTGCCCCTCTCACACTATCTATTTAATACACAATGACTATGAACCACAAGTAAAGAGTCACCAGCAACTACATAAATACATTCATGCACCTGGCCCTATACATCATTTACCTGTAGAGACCATTTGTAATCCTTTATAGACCAGTTCACATTCCCCACCAATGCGTTTTATCGGAATATTTTACACAATGACTTATAAAATTGATACTTGTCGCCTCCTAGCCTGGCGCTCAGCATTAATAGGATATGGCAAGGACTGATTAGCTCAATGTCCAGATAATCTGACTGACTGGGATATTGGGTCAGGGTGCCAAGTTGGGCTGCACTATGAAGGTACCATGAGTGTGCACTGTCACAAGTTAACACCCATCCTGATATGTTAACACCCATCCTGTTGCCAGGACATGAAACTCCAACAACCAATCAACCTTTATCCATAAAGCACAACAAATTATTTTTTACGGAGTACTAATCAGATGGATTCCTCAGATTTTGCGCCTGAACAGTTAACAGAACAGAATTGTCAATGAAGCTGATATGTACATGTGTGTCTGGTTGAATTGGTAACGCCACTTTGGAGGCTGAGCTGAATTTCACGTGGCATTTGTAGAGGAGTTTAAGAATGTGCCTTCTGGGGGGAACAGCTTAAAATGCCATCTCTAGTAGAGTACTTCGATACGAAGCCAATTCTGCACAGGGCCTGTTTTATGGAAACTCAAGTAACCGCAGAAAATGCGTCACTTTCCAGAAAACAAGGTTGGCGTCCACTAGTCAGCTACTAGTCAGGGGCGAGTCAGCCACTACTCTTCAGGGATGAATCAGCCACTAGTCAGGGACTAGTCAGCCTCTAGTCAGGGATGAGTCAGCCACTAGTCAGGGACTAGTCAGCAACTAGTAGCTAGTGACAAGTCCCTGACTAGCCAGCCACTAGTCAGGGACTAGTCAGCCACTAGTCAGCTAGTAGTCAGAGATGAGACAGCCACTAGTCAGCCACTAGTCAGTCACTAGTCTGGGACTAGTCAACCACTAGTCAGCCTCTAGTCAGGGATGACTCAGCCACTAGTCAGGGACTAGTCAGCCAATAGTCAGTGACTGGTCAGGGACTAGTCATCCACTACTCAGGGACTAGTCAGCCACTAGTCAGTGACTAGTCAGCCACTAGTCAGTCACTAGTCAGTCACTAGTCAGTGAATAGTCAGGGAATAGTCAGCCACTAGTCAGCCACTAGTCAGCTACTAGTCAGGGACAAGTCAGCCACTAGTCAGGGACGAGTCAGCCACTAGTCAGGGACTAGTCAGCCATTACTCAGCCACTAGTACGAACCCTGGTCGAGTCGAACAAATGACTACAAAATTGATACTTGTCGCTTCGTAGTTAGGCATTGGCATATTTGGTTGGTTGTTAGAGTCAATGCAACATCTAAGGTCAAATCAGGACCGGGACCGACTTGCGACAGTCCATACTCTCGGTGACTTTATAGTGTTGTCCCACTGGGAGACGAGACCAATACCACCATGACCCAATGTCCCACTCAGTCACATTATCCTGACACTGAGCCAATCAGTCCTTGGCCTATTCCATTAATGCCGAGCACCTGGCTAGGAAACGACAGGTATAATTTTCTTAAGTCACTGGTTTGATTTGATTGGCAACCTATGTACCGATCTCCCGCATGTGAGGCCTGCACTTTACCGATGTGACCACCGAGCCAGGTTGCACTGTCATAAGTCGGTGACCGTCCTGACATGACCTTAGATGTTGCCAGGACGTAAAACCTCAAATAAGAAAACGCACCAACTAGGAAATCGCTATGAATGTGCACTGTCACAAGACTACATCCGTCCTGATATGACCTTGGTTGTTGCTAGGATATAAACCCCTAACAGACAAAACACCAAACAAGCTGATTGGCTGAGTGTCGGATAATGTGACTGAGTGGGATGTCGCCTCATGGTACTGGCAGCCTGGTCTCCCAGTGGGAACAGCACTATAAAATCGCCATGACTGCGCACTGTCACAGGTAGGTCCCGATCCTGACATGACATTAGATGTTGACAGGACGTAAAACTCCAACAACCAACCCACCATATTTTCAGAGGAACAAAGGAGAAGAGCCGCTGTTCGACCTGTGTCAGGTAGCGCCTCCTGGTGTCGACCAACCCACCCCCAGTCGGTGGCACATCCACCATTGTGCATGTCCTGCCACGGGACCCTGTGTCACCTGACACCGCATTAGTGAGCGCCCTGGTCACATTTAGAAGCTAGTTGTAACGGCACGCATGCGCAGAAACAATGCGCACTCACTTCCGGAATCACCGGATGCGGTGGCCTGATCGGTATAGCGCTGGCCTCGCGTGTGGAAGGTCGGAAGTTCTGTTCCCGGTCGAGCCAAATCACTGACTTATATAACTGAAACTTGTCGCTTCCTGCTAGCCAGGTGCTCGCCATTATTAGGATAGGGCAAGCACTGGGTGGCTCAGTGTCAGGATAATGTGACTGAGTGGGATATTGGGTCATGGTACTGGCAGGGTGATTTCCCAGTGGGGCAGCACTATAAAGTTGCCATGGGTGCGCACTGTCACAAGTTGGTACCCATCCTGATATGACCTCAGATGTTGCTAAGAGGTAAAACAACAAACAAATAAACTAAGAAACTTCCGGAATCCACGCCAAGTGCTTTCCGCAACATGAGACGTTTACCAGGATAGGGCAAGGACTGGCAGGCCTAAGTCTCAAGATACTGTGACTGAGCGGAGGATCCGGTCTTGGTGTGGCGTGGTATGGTTATTGGAGTGCGGCAGCACTATAAAGACGACAGGAATGCACACTTCCACAAGTCGGTCGCGACATGAGGATAGGGCAAGGATTGACAGGATCAGTCTAAGGATAGCATGACTAATAGTGGTATCGGTTCTTGGTCTGGGGTGGTATGGTTATTTGTAGGGAGGCAGCACTATAAAGACAACAGTAATGCACACTGGCACAGTGGCTACCCGGACATGACCGTACGAGTAGAATTGAAGTCTAGGCGTACGTGCGCATGCGCGGTCGTACCTCACGTATCTTTAGCTGTTGCTAAGCATACGTGACCGTACTGGTAGAATCGAAGTCTAGACGTACATGCACATTGCTTAAATATATATAATGAATTAAGATTTTAATTTGGTGGAAATAGCCCTAACCTTAATCCTAACCCTAACCCTACTGGGGCCGTATGCACCAATCGGTGTTACGGCCGTAACCGCGGTTTGGGTAGCTCCACACGGCTAACTGTGGAAAATCCGTATGCATCAATCGGTGCCAGCTCTAGCCGCCGACCGTAGCCGAGGCTAAGCTACCCCAGTTTCAAATCAGGTTTAACTGCTACCCGCGCCGGTTAGTGTGCGTGTGTGGGTCTCAATCTATTCAATCCTGTCATATTTAACAGAATTACGTAAGCCATAAGTGAAATTTGATCAATTTAACCCTAAATGCCAAGCGATATTAACGCTGCTGCCGTAGCAGTGGCGATATTAATATTTTCGAATCGACGAATTTAAAGTAAACAAATCACCGCCGCCGCAGCGACGTCGATATCCATACTGTCGACGTCAAGTAAAAATGGTCGCCGCCGAATCGGCGGGAATTTCTTACGCCCAAATCTATTAAATGCAGTCATATTTGACAGATTTACATATGGAATAAGTGAAATTTGGTCAAATTAACCTTAAATGCGAACCGATATTAAAGTTGCCGCCGAATTGGCAGCGTTATTCATATCGTCGACTGGAGGGAATTCCCAAATCCATAAATAAACTCACGGTCAGCTATCTGCCCCGGCTAAGACATTGGCGCATACCAGTTTATCTTTTTCGCGGACCCCCCTCTACCCGGAGCTAGCTGACCGGAGTTAGCGCCTAGCTCCGGTTAAGAGTAGCACAACTTGGTGCATACGGGCCCAGATGCGTGCGCAGCGGACACACGTACGCCTAGACTTCAACTCTACCCGTACGGTCACGTACGGGTAGACACTACGATTAGTTATTACAAAGACTCTGGCTGGCCCCTAATTGAACTACCTGTTATTTATCTCAAATTAAATTTGTGAAGCTAAAGCTTCCGACCAACTGGGCCGATGTCTGCGGGTGCACCGGTGGCATATGACCGTTGGGGGTGGGGGAGGAGCGACTCCCGCAACCGCCGCTGAGCGACCAATCGGCGCCCAGCTCATATAACCTCCCCGCCAGCACCAGCCAGTGCTCAAGCTTGTGGGTATAATAATAGGTTACATAATAATAATATTTGTATAAATGCTTTATACTATACATTATTGATTTGGGATTTGTTTAATACTGGCGGTATAGTGCTGGCTGGCTCCCCAGAGAGTGCCGCTGGTAACTTGCAAAAGCCAGCAACACTTCAACACTTTTGCAGGCAGCTTTCATGAAATGTACAACCGCACAACATCACTCTCACAGCAGAGAGCTAAATGGAGAGTGGCAGTCAAGTAATGAAAGCAGTCTTTGACGCATCGCGACCGACAGCATGATGATGATGATGATGATGAGTGCTGGCGCAGAGGGTGATGTAAATAGGAAACATTGCATCTAAAGCTGGTTGCTGAACCCATACTTCTTGCCATTCCAGGGCCTAGCGTGCTAACCATTACACCACCGAGACTCCTGATGCAAGCACTCTATCCATACGCGCCTGTCTGTGTGGCTCCTTGTCTGAGAGTTGAGTGCGGAGTTGTGAGGGTGATGAAATTGAAAATGGGAAATATTGTACCTACATCAGGATTCAAAGCCACCGTACTGACAGTCAGGGGCTAGCGTGCTAACCGTTACACTACCTAGGCTCCCTGACACAATTACCCTATCTCCACGTACCGTTGCTCGCCTGAGACTGATGTCACTGCAGACTACTACTACGCTAGCTAGACTCCCTGATGTAATCGCTCTGTAAAATATTCTGATTGACGGCATCGGGGGGAATGCAAATGTTCTATTACTAAACAGGTATACGTGATCAAGTGCATGTATGTATATATATGTAAGTGGTGGTGGTGACTGATTGGGGTGTATATAGACATAGTGGTCCTGGCAGGGCTATGTGTAAGGGCACTCAGGGCCTACCCCCTCCCCCTCTGCTGGGTAGGATCACCACACTCAGGCTCAAGGTTGGTGGTGGCTTGGGGGGGCCATACAGCTTGGTGGTGGTGGGCATATCACTGGTAACCATGGGGACCAGGAATGCTGGATCCCTATTGGTAGGGCCAAGAATGTTTTTTTCCCATTGGGGGAGAGGGGTGGGGTGATACTCTACAATGAACCCATCTACCATATAATAATAAACCAGAGGGATGGACTCTCTCTCTTCCTTTGCACTTTATGCTCTTCCTTTCTCTTTGTCTGTATTGATTTCACCATAGCCTGCCTACACAACCACATATTCAAGCTTTAGCCATTCTACAAAACTGGAGACCTAGTCTTTAAGACTCTATCCCCACATATCTGTCTATATATATATCCTCGAGTGAGGGGTGATTATTGTGTAATACAGTATTCTACACTGACAAGGAGCCACAGGTCCGTCCTGATATGACCACAGGTATTGCTAGGACGTAAAGCCTCAAAGGACAAACGACATAATATACAGGGAGGCAGGGATGGACATGCTATTATGCAACCATGTGTATCAAATTCGCATAACTTATCAAACTAGGAATTATTCAAATGATTCAGGCATCTCATCTGCTGAGTTGGTCAGTGTACAGTTAGCAAACCGGGGAGGATCTAGTTTGTTTGTTGTTGTTTTACGTCCTAGCAACATCTAAGGTGATATCAGGACATGTACCGAATTGTGACAATGTGCACTCATGATGACTGTATAGTGCTGCCCCACTGGGAAATCGGGGTACCAGGACCATGACCTGATATCCCATTCAGTTGCATTATCCTGACTCTGAGCTAACCAGTCCTTGCCCTATACTAATTAATGACGAGCGCCAGGCTAGGACGCGACAAGTATAAATTTGATATCAATCATCGGTTTGACTCGACCGGGAAGTAAACTCCGGATCTCCCACACGCGAGACCCGCACTCTACCGAATAGCTCACTTTACCAAATGGGGAGGGACTAAGACGAGCAAATGAACTCGTTTATATTCCCATAATTGAATTATAGAGCGTCTGGAGTGTGGAGCATTTGTACGAATGAGGAACTATTGATAATGCATTAGTGTCGTTTAGAGTTGTTATTATGATGGACTGTGTCCCTACACCACTCGTGGAGTAAAAGAGTAACGCTGAGATTGCTTCAAACCCCGGGGCGCTCGCTGGTTTATTCCGCCAAGGTCAGAATAGGAATGACTCGTCAATGTGGGGGCAAGGCAGCATGTAAAGTCCCTTTGGGGCTGGCAGATAGCGATGGGTGAAATATTCCGCCGCCTTAGGGACTGTTCTTGCTAGCGGACTGCCCGTTGTGGTTACTTCTTAGTAAACAGTGATCAGTACAGTCGCCACCAGCACAGTGTGCTAGTGGGGCTCATTGCAGACAGTAACCACCAGCACAGTGTGCTAGTGGGGCTCATTGCAGCCAGTCACCACCAGCACAGTGTGCTAGTGGGGCTCATTGCAGACAGTCGCCACCAGCACAGTGTGCTAGTGGGGCTCATTGCAGACAGTCACCAACAACACAGTGTGCTAGTGGGGATCATTGCAGACAGTAACCACCAGCACAGTGTGCTAGTGGGGATCATTGCAGCCAGTCACCACCAGCACAGTGTGCTAGTGGGGCTCATTGCAGACAGTCACCACCAGCACAGTGTGCTAGTGGGGCTCATTGCAGACAGCCTCCACCAGCACAGCGTGCTAGTGGGGATCATTGCAGACAGTAACCACCAGCACAGTGTTCTAGGTGGGCTCATTGCAGCCAGTCACCACCAGCACAGTGTGCTAGTGGGGCTCATTGCAGACAGTCGCCACCAGCACAGTGTGCTAGTGGGGCTCATTGCAGACAGTCACCAACAAGACAGTGTGCTAGTGGGGATCATTGCAGACAGTAACCACCAGCACAGTGTGCTAGTGGGGCTCAGTGCAGCCAGTCACCACCAGCACAGTGTGCTAGTGGGGCTCATTGCAGACAGTCGCCACCAGCACAGTGTGCTAGTGGGGCTCATTGCAGACAGTCACCACCAGCACATTGTGCTAGTGGGGCTCATTGCAGAGAGGCACCACCAGCACAGTGTGCTAGTGGGGCTCATTGCAGCCAGTCACCACCAGCACAGTGTGCTAGTGGGGCTCATTGCAGACAGTCTCCAACAACACAGTGTGCTAGTGGGGCCCATTGCAGCCAGTCGCCACCAGCACAGTGTCCTAGTGAGGCTCATTGCAGACAATCACCACCAGCACAGTGTGCTAGTGAGGCTCATTGCAGACAGCCACCACCAGCACAGTCAGTGCAGCCAGTACCAGCACAGTGTGCTAGTGGGGCTCATTGCAGACAGTCACCACCAGCACAGTGTGCTAGTGGGGCTCATTGCAGACAGTCTCCACCAGCACAGTGTGCTAGTGGGGCTCATTGCAGACAGCCACCACCAGCACAGTGTGCTAGTGGGGCTCATTGCAGACAGCCGCCACCAGCACAGTGTGCTAGTGGGGCTCATTGCAGACAGCCACCACCAGCACAGTGTGCTAGTGGGGCTCATTGCAGACAGCCACCACCAGCACAGTGTGCTAGTGGGGCTCATTGCAGACAGTCACCACCAGCACAGTGTGCTAGTGGGGCTCATTTCAGACAGTCACCACCAGCACAGTGTGCTAGTGGGGCTCATTGTAGACAGTCACCACCAGCACAGTGTGCTAGTGGGGCTCATTTCAGACAGTCACCACCAGCACAGTGTGCTAGTGGGGCTCATTGTAGACAGTCACCACCAGCACAGTGTGCTAGTGGGGCTCATTTCAGACAGTCACCACCAGCACAGTGTGCTAGTGGGGCTCATTGTAGACAGTCACCACCAGCACACTGTGCTAGTGGGGCTCATTTCAGACAGTCACCACCAGCACAGTGTGCTAGTGGGGCTCATTGTAGACAGTCACCACCAGCACACTGTGCTAGTGGGGCTCATTTCAGACAGTCACCACCAGCACAGTGTGCTAGTGGGGCTCATTGTAGACAGTCACCACCAGCACACTGTGCTAGTGGGGCTCATTTCAGACAGTCACCACCAGCACAGTGTGCTAGTGGGGCTCATTGCAGACTACTACTGCATGATGTAAGATGTTATCTGGCAGAATAACACAAACTACCTACTTTACTATTCTCATATTAATGTTTGTACACAATTTCCATGTACCGTATATGTCCCAACAGAAGCACACTACCGAATAGAAGCACACCCCCTATTGACGATCATATTCGGACTGAATGCACATAAAATAAGACAATGCCACTTTATTTCAAAGACACAACAAAAACAACCCCATGAAATTCTTTAACTTTGAATATACGCACATCCATGTGTCTGCACTCACGCAGTGCGCGTCTATTGGGACATATACGGTATGTAATTTGCTCAAGCCTAGATTACTGAGGAGACGCATTAGGGATGAATTGCATCAATAATGAGAGTTTGACCACTAATAGCCACAGATAATGAATGATAATGTTACTAATGTTGTCATGCTGATTTCAAATATATTATTATATATTGCGCTCCTATTAGTCCTAACATATTTACTTCCATTGTTGTGTGGTATTTGATTAAATACCGAGTTGCCTGGAATGCAAGATCGCGGTTTAGTGAGAAACACAGTGAAGAATTACTGCTGGCCCTCGCAGTTACTCATCTTATACGCACTACTATCAGGATGATCCTGGCAACTGTCTGCCAGTCTCCCCCCCCCCCCACTAAATACCAAAACACAACTCATAAGAAAGAAAGGGAAGACAAGTCACATAAGATTGACAGTGATAAGATTGAGCTATATTGCTACAACTCTTGTTCACCTACTAGTGACCTGCCACCCTGACTCACTTAAAACCCACCACACAGACCCACATGGTTTCTACTTGTTCAGTCTAATCAGTGCCTACAGCCCATTGAATCTAAATCCCATGGGTGTTACACACAGCTCAGTGGTGAACTGCTTCCTTTGGTATCTCTAGAGTGTGTGCGCCTGTCTAGCAAGTGCAAGGAGTGTAAGGGTGACTGGGCTCAGATAACCAGCCAAGCAGACACTTCTGCAGGCTGGCAGGGGCGGCGCCCAAGAGGGGACACCTGTAATTCAACCCCAGTGCAGGTGGTGTCCCTAGTATATGCAGAATGGTTGGGTATGCTTACACAGCAGTCCTGTGGTAACAAGTAGTCACCATACAGCTACAATAAACATTCATTTATGCTCCTGCTCCATTTGCACTCTTCCTGGTGCATGAAGGGAACATTTCTATAATTAATAACAATAGCTTAATATCCAGACATCATACAGAAATCCCGGTCACTGCATGACATAACATTTCCACACAGTTATTTATATGTCACACAGCGAGTGGGCACACTTGCGTCGCTATTACATAACAATGGTCCCCAACTCCGTCGCCTGAGATATGGATATGATTCCAAGCTGATCTATCACAACCGAAAGACCGTATATTTTTACAACAGGATCTGAAGTACATTTGCCTAGAATATATGACTGGTGGCTTAGTTGGGTTACAATAAACATGATCCACTTTCTAAGTACAGTCTAGATAACATATTCACCCCTACACAGAGCAGAGGTGACAACCTCATCTAAATACAATCAAACACTGCTTTGGAATAAATTCCCCGCCCTTGTCATCCTTACCCATCCTTCTCGTTCTTCCCTGCCCTTCTCATCCTTCCCCGCCCTTCTCGTCCGTCCCCGCCCTTCTCATCCTTCCCCGCCTTTGTCATCCTTCCCCATCCTTCTCATCCTTCCCTGCCCTTCTCGTCCATCCCCGCCTTTCTCATCCTTCTCGTGCTTCAACTCCCTTATTGTGCTTCCACGCCCTTCTCGTCCTTCCCCGCCCTTCTCATCCTTCCCCGCCCTTGTCGTGCTTCCCCGCCCTTATTGTGCTTCCATGCCCTTCTCATCCTTCCCCGCCCTTGTCGTGCTTCCCCGCCGTTATTGTGCGTCCATGCCCTTCTCATCCTTCCCCGTCCTTCTCATCCTTCCCCGTCCTTCTCGTTCTTCCCCACCCTTCTCGTGCTTGCGCGCCCTCTTTGTGCGTTGATGCCCTTCTCACCCTTCCCCGCCCTTGTCATCCTTCCCCATCCTTCTCATCCTTCCTCACCTTTCTCGTCCTTCCCCGCCCTTCTCATCCTACCCCGCCCTTCTCGTGATTCCCTGCCCTTATTGTGATTCCCGCCCTTCTCCTCCTTGCCTGCCCTTCTCATCCTTCCCCGCCCTTCTCCTCCTTCCCCGCCCTTCTCATCCTTCCCCGCCCTTCTCATCCTTCCCCGCCCTTCTCATCCGTCCCCGCCCTTCTCATCCTTCCCCGCCCTTCTCATCCTTCCCCGCCCTTCTCGTCCTTCCCCGGCCTTATCATCCTTCCCCGCCCTTCTCATCCGTCCCCGCCCTTCTCATCCGTCCCCGCCCTTCTCGTCCTTCCCCGCCCTTCTCATCCTACCCCGCCCTTCTCGTGATTCCCTGCCCTTATTGTGCTTCCCGCCCTTCTCCTCCTTGCCTGCCCTTCTCATCCTTCCCCGCCCTTCTCATCCGTCCCCGCCTTTCTCTTCCTTCCTTGCCCTTCTCATCATTCCCCGCCCTACTCTTTCTTCCCCGCCCTTATTGTGCATCCCCGCCCTTCTCATCCTTTCCGCCCTTCTCATCCTTCCCTGCCCTTCTCATCCTTCGCTGCCCTTCTCGTGACGGCGCCTGCCTCGTGTGCCTTCTTGCTGCGCCACAATTTTCACGCGCATCCCTTTGGAGTATCGCGCCTCTTGTGGTGGCACACGCATGTCACGCATTTCTTGCGCCTCGTGTTGAATCTCATGTTTTCTCCTGCTTCATGTTGAGTCTCCTGCCTCTCGGGTTTTCTTGTGCCTCTCGGGTTTTCCCGCGCCTCTCGTCGCTTCTTGCGCGTCCCATTGAGTGTCCTGCATCGCGTGTCTTCTAGCGCCTCTCTTCGGTCCTCGCGCCTCTTCTAGCTGTCTCGTGTAGCCTATCGCACCTCCTCTCCTTTGCTGCGCCTCTCGTCTTTCTTGTGCTTTCTTGTGCTTTCTTGTGCTTTCTTGTGCTCTTTCAGCGCCTTGTGGGCCTTCTCATGCTTTATTAGGAGTTATCATGCTCTCTCGTGCTTTCTCCTTCTTTCTCGTGCGTTCTCGCCCTCGACCATGATCTCTCGCGCTTTTTCGTGTTTTGTTGTGCCTTTCTCGTGCTCCTTTCTCATGCTGTCTCGTTTTATCTCACCACCTTCCCCGAACCTGTTGTTTTTTCTCGTGCTCACTGGTCAGTGTGCTCTTGTCTTTTCTCTTCATTTCTCTTCCTTTTCTTCCTCTCTCTTCATTTCTCTTCCTTTTTCTCATTTCCCTTCCTTCTCTTCCTTTCCCTTCCTTTCTCTTCATATTTCTTTTGAGTTCTCTTCCCTTATCTTTATTTCTCTCCATTTCTCTTCCTTTGTTTACGTTTGTCTTCCTTTCTCTTCCTTTCTATTCCTTGTGTGTCCTTTCCCTTCCTTTCCCTTCCTTTCTCTTCTTTTCTCTTCCTTTCTCTTCCTTTCTCCTCCTTTATCTTCCTTTCTCTTCATTTCTATTCCGTTTTTCCCTTTCTCTTCCGTTGTCTTCCTTGCTTCTCCTTTATATTCCTTTCTCTTCCTTTCTCTTCCTTTCTCTTCCCTTCTCTTCCCTTCTGTTTTCTTCCTTTCTCTTCATTTCCATTATTTCCCTTTCTCGTCCTTTCTCTCCTGTTCTCTTCCTTTCTCTTCCTTTCTCTCCCTTTCTCTTCCTTCCTCTTCCTTCCACCCCTTTCTCTTCCTTCCAATTCCTCAGGCTTCCCACCGTGCCCCAAATACCACCATCCCATACATACGCCGAGCCCAAATCGAGGTCAGACATGCCCAACTATGAATCATCCCCTATTCCTCCACCAGGTGGCGACACGTGGTCCTTTCTCGCTAACAAGCCCCGCCTCCCCCATTCACCTCCCTGCCCGTCAGCACGACACATGCGCATTGATTTACACCTCACACTGTTCCCATTCACACCTCACGCAACGTCTTGTATCGTGCACGCCTTCTCCTAATTCCAGACGGGATGGCCGGATGAGTTGAGCATCCGTCTCCAGTTTTGGTAGACGGTGGGGTTCAAACCGATGGGTTGGAAACCTGGACGAGTCAAACCATCGACTGACAAAATTGATACTTTTTGCTTCCTAGCCTGGCTCTCGGCATTATTAGGATATGGCAAGGACTGCTTGGCTCAGTGTCAAGATAATGTGAATGAGTGGGATATAAGGGTACCCCTCTTCTCCTCCATTCTTCTTCTCCTCCCTCCTCTTCTCACTTCCTTTCTCATTCTTCCTTCCCTCCCTTCCTCCGAACCCTTCCTCATCTCCTCCTGCCTCTCTTCCCTCCTTCGATCCTTCCTTCCCTCCCTTCTCACCCCTTCCCCATTCCCTCATGTCCCGTCCTCAGGCTCCTTCCACCCTTCCCTCACTTCCCTCACTTCACCCCCCCTTCTTCCACCCCCTCCCTGCCCTGCCCTCCGTCCTGCATCCCCTTCCTTCCTTCCTGCCTCTTCCTCCTCCCGGCCCGACAAATTTCACCTTCCTCCCTCCCTTCCTTCCTTCTTCCCTCCTTCGTTTCCTCGCTCCTACCCCCCTTTCCCTCCCTTCTCTATCGCTCCTTCCGTCCTTCATCCATCCCTCTCTTCTCCCCTGACGCTTCCTCTCCTGCCCTTACAATTCGCACCTCCTTCAAATGCTCCTCCCCCTCCTAGCCCTCCCTCCCTTTCTCCCCCTTCCCTCCCTTTCTCCCCCTTCCATCCCTTCCTCCTGAACTTCCCCCTTTCTGTATTGGTCCCCGCTGACACTCAAACACATTTGACTAAGTTGCGTTGATTTGTTGGCCCTGCGCCAACAGTTCTACACTGCAGACAGTATGCATGACCTTTTTACTAAGGTAAAACAGGAAAACATTTGAGCCTTTTTAGGCAGCTGGACTGTCCACTCATATAATTACTAAATAATTCTATCAATTATTATAAACTTTTCTTTTCTGATTCCTTCCTCTTCTCCATCACCTCTTCTCCCCTGACGCTTCCCTTCTCAATCCTCCTTCAATGCTCCTCCCCCTCCTAGCACCTCCTCCCTTTTCTCCCCTTCCCCCTTTCTCCCCTTCCATCCTTCCTCTGAACTTCCCCCTTTCTGTCTTGGTCACCGTGACACTCAAACACATTTGACTAAGTTGCGTTGATTTTTTGGCCCTGCGCCAACAGTTCTACACTGCAGACAGTATGCATGACCTTTTTACTAAGGTAAAACAGGAAAACATTTGAGCCTTTTTTAGGGCAGCTGGACTGTTCCACCTCATATAATTTACTAAATAAATTCTATCAATTATTAATAAAACTTTTCTTTTTTCTATGGGAATTTGTTACCCTTTACCACAAATATATGACTGTGAGCTTTCTAATTTAATGAGTGTTTATTGGCACATAATTGATTGTCTCCTTTTACATGTAAAAAACTGACATTTCTCGCTGTGAATATGGCCTATGCTGTCGACACGGCGTAAAGCAACCACCAATCAATCAATCATCTCCATTCCTCCATTCTTCCCCCCTCCACCCATCCCTCCTGTCCTCCTTCCCTTTCCCCTCCCTTCCTCCTCCCTTCCCCTCCCCCTCCTTCCCCCTTCCTTCCCTCCCTCCTCCACCCCTTCCTCCCCTCCTTCCTCCACCCCCACCTCCACACTCCCCCCTTCCTCCACACCTTCCTCCCTTACAAATCTCCCCTTCCATCCCGTGCTCTCGTGCAGCTCTTCCCAATAACGTCCGTCTCGTAATGCCGGCAGCAGCCACACCGGGCCCGGCCAGCCAATCACAGCCCTCCCTTCGGGCCACGTGGGCGCCAAATGACCAATCGTGATCTAGGCGCTGATCACGTGGGCTGGGTGGACTTCCGTAGTTATGGCTCCGCCTGGCGTTGCAGTGGCGAGATTGGACAGTGGGATTTCCAAAGGGAGTGGGTGGGTGGGTGAGGTGGGAGCGGAGCAGGTGGGTGAGGTGGGTGGGGAGGAGGTGGGGGGGGTGGGGTGAGGTGCGAGATGATGGAGGCGGGGGACGAGATGTGAGGTGTGAGGGGAGGAGGGGTGAGGGGTGAAGGGATGGGGGGGACACGTAAGGAGAATAGGTAAGGGGAGGGCGATGGGGAAAGCTGAGGTGGAAAGATGGGGAGGAGGGGTGAGGGGAGATGGGCGGGTGATGGGAGGGGGAGATGGAGGAGTGGGGGCGAGGAGAGGGGTAAGGAGGCTGAGGACGGTGGGAGGAGTAGGAGTGGTGGGATGCTGGGTGATGGGAGGGAAGAGGGACCAGAGGAGGCGAGGGGAAGGGGAGGGGAAGAGGGAGCAGAAAGGATGGATCAAGAAGGATGGATATGGGGAGGGGAGGTGGAGGGGGAGGGGTAGGAGTAAAGAGATGAGGAGGGGAGCAGGGTAGGGTAGGGATGTTGGGATGTGGGGATGAGGAGAGGGAAGAGGGAGAAGGAAGGAAGGGTCAGAGCGGTGAGGAGATGGTGAAGTAGAGGGGTTAGAGTGTGAGGTGAGGGTGATGGGTGAGGGGCAGGTCACGGGGAAGGGGTGAATGGGGGTGAGAGAGAGGGGTGATGGGGGAGGGTGAGTGAGGGTGTGGAAGGAGAGGTGGAGGGGTGAGGGGCAGGAGTGAGGGAAGGGGTGAGAGGTGAGGGAAGGGGACAAGCGGAGGTGAGGGGAGGAGTAGGAAGGATGGAGGGGAGATAGGGGAGGGCTGATGGGAGGAGGTGGTGAAGGGAGGAGGAAGGGAAACAGAGGAGTGCAGGAGGAGGGGTATTGGAATGTGGGGTGATGGAGGGAGGGAGGATGGAGAAGGAAGGAGGGGTGACGGGGGGTAAAGGGAGGGTGGAGGGAGAAGTGATATGGTGGAGGGGTGGGGAGGGAGGAGGCAGGAGGGGAAGGAGGATGGAGGAGGGGGAGGGTAGGAGGAGAAAGGGAGGAGGGAGGAGGAGGGGGAGGGGTAGTAGGGGTAGGGGAGGTGGCATGAGGAATGTAAGAGTGGTTAGGGGTTGATGGGAGGAGTGGGAGGAGTGGGAGGAGGAGGTGGGAGATTAGGGGTTGAGGGGTGAGGTCGGGTAGGGGTGGGGTGCAGGAGGTGGATGGGGAGTGGAAGGCTACGTGGCTAACTGCCCATGACTGGTGCATACATATGAGCTCAGCTTCTCATTCCTGGACACACAGATTCAAGGAGAAAATCTGTCTCTGGTGGCGCCCCTTGGCGGCGGTGGTCGGAACTACTGTCGTGGGTAGAAGCTCACTGTGCAAAATGATCTGTGGAAAAGGTTTTATACAATAATTACAATACAACCCCGCCCTCGGATGACGGTGTTATGAACTACTGATGTGCATAGCAGCTCACTGTGCAGTATGACCTGTGGAAAAGACTTATATTTATAAAGGAATTACAAAACGGGGTATGAGTTACTGTTGTGGGTAGCAGTTTACCATGCAGCGGAGGAATTACAAGACAAACCCGCCCTCTGCCGGCAGTGCTAAGAACTACTGATGTGGTTAGCAGGTAACTGCGCAACATCCTCTGTGGAAAATGTATTATACTATATATAGGATTTGCAGCACAAACACACCTTCACACACAGCTAAGGATGCCCTCTGGAAATAGAGGATTTCTACGGCAACCCCTCCTTCTGATGGGAGAGTAAGAACTGATGTCCTGTCTTGCAGAATACAATATCCGTCTGTAGTCAACCATACCATAGTCGCAATATTTCCCATTTCCATCAATCACCCTTGGCCGAATCTATAGAGCGCAGGCCTCCCGTGCGGAAGATCTGCAGGTTAATTCCAGGTCGAGTCAAGCCAGTGATTTACAAAGTTGATACTTGGCGCTTCCTAGCCTGGTGCTCGGCATTAATAGGATAGGGCAAGGACTGGTTCGCTCGGTGTCAGGATAATGTGAGTGAGTGCGATATCAGGTTATGATATTGGTGGCTGATTTCCCAATGCGGCAGCACTATTAAGTTGCCAGGAGTGCACACTGTCACAAGTCGGTACATGTCCTGATATGACCTTTGATGTTGCAAGGGTGTAAAACTGAACTGAACCTCTGAACCATAGAAGGAAAGAAAGATGCGAACATCAAAGGGTCAGTACAGACTTTTATTCCGCGAAGAGTTTGGCCATTGATTATAGACTGACGCCGATGCAATAGCCATGGGCTCATTAATAAATATCCTGTCGTATCGAGGAAGGCTAGTCATGTGACCACCTGTTTGTCGCGTATAAATAGGTGGCCAGCCTCCTACACTAAAACCCCAGATGGGCACTTGCTATCCGGACCGCACTTCGTCCACACCTCTCTGTCTCCTCTCCGCTGGCCATGCTCCTCCTTGATTATGTCTGAAAGGCGTTCCAGGAGGGGGAGCGCGCCAGCATTTCACTTTCTACTCTTCCACTGTCCATCACTTTGGCTCGCTGGCTGGTCACCATAGAGCAAATAGACACTCTCCTTTGACTCAACTCTCCTCATCTCTCTTTCCGATACTCTACCCTTTTTTTTTTCTCCCTGGCTTACTTCTCCCCCTGATCATGGGAGTTGCCCTTTACCTTATTCTTTCTCTCACTTTGTTCTTGTTGCTGGAACCACTGGACCCACCTTTACCCGTCCCTTTCTCCTAATCCCTTGCTGCTGTAGACTGTATACTAGTGCTGTGGTACCTCCGGACTGGAGCGATTCGGGCCGACCCAACGATTTGTCATTTAATTGTTGTAAAGACATCCCCAGCTTCTACAACCATCCCACCAGAAGATTAATCTTCAACCAAAGATTGGCCCGATTTATTGGTGCCTCTCTATATTGCTGCAGTTCTGCAGCAGGTAACCATCGTGAGGTTACAAACCCCCGAGTTGTGAGTCTACGCTAACATTCCTCTGCAGTGGCCAGGGAAGTGCGGTATGAGAGCAGTGTAGCCTATAGACAGGTCTTACATCACTGATGCATTTTTACTTAAGGGAGATGTTTTGTTTGTTTCTTTGTTGTTATTATACGGCCTAGCATCATCTAAGGTAATATAAGGACTTGTTACAGTGCACCCTCATGGCAACATTATAGTGCCTGCCCACTGGGAGACCAGGCTGCCAGCACCATGACCTAATATCCCACTCAGTCACATTATGCTGACACTGAGCTAACCAGTCCTTGCCCTATCCTAATAATGCCGAGCACCTGGCTATGCAGCGACAAGTATCAAATTTTAAGTTATTGGCTTGACTCGACCAGGGTTTGAACCCACGCTCCCACTGTCTACCAACATGGGAGACGGACGCTCTAACTCATTCCGCCATCCCGTCTGGTTACTCAAGGGAGAACCACCCAATGAGTGCATCGGGTGTCAGTGCCCACTGACATTCAGACGCATTCTGCTCGAGCGTGTGGATTTCATGGTCTTGCGTCAATAGTGTTCTAAGGTAAATAGCATGTGAGAAGTTTTTTTCAATGTAAAGCGCAAACAAATCGTCTATTGAGACTGGGCCGCGTTGCCTGCTGTAATTTTGGATATTTTCTGTGAGTAGGATTTCTAGGCTGGAATTTGGCAAGAAGATGTTCCTCAGGCAACCAAATCTAGAGATGCTACGCCATTGTCTGAAATACTGAAGGATGCCAACAATTTGGCATTAATAGGTTAGGGAAAGGGCTGGTTAGCTCAGTATCATGATAATGTGACTGAGTGTGATATCAGGTAATGGTGCCACCAGTCTGGTCTCCCTGTGGGGCATCACTATAAAGTCGCAATCAGTGCTTACTGTCACAAGCCGGCACCCGTCCTGATATGACCTTAGATGTTGCCAGGATGTGAAACCTCAAAGAACAAACAAAAAAACCTTCTGATAGGCAAATAATACGTGTTTTCCAACAACAAAAACAATCAATATGAAACTCAATTACAAGAAAGTTACAATAAAATTAAAAGAAAATTAAAAGAAAATTAGAAGAAAATTACAAAACCCGCCAGCTCCCTTCCACGCCTGATTGCAATCTGGATGCCTAACGTCATTTGGCGTCAGTGGAGATTAGATCATGAAAGCTGAGGGCTGCTGCCACCATCACCACTGGATGGCCGAATGAGTTGAGCGTCCGTCTCCCATTTTGGTATATCGTGCGATTCGAACCCACGGGTAGTGATGTTCTCTGTGACAGAGAGGTTAGAGTGTCAGAATTTGTTCTAGGTCGGAATATTAATCTGAAGGTCGGTGGTTCGATTTCCCCATGTCATCACCACTACTAATTTGGATTTCCACAGCTGTGAATAAGTTAGAGCGTCATAAAAGGACAGTTGCTCTCATACCATGTCTATGTGGTGTGGGAGGTTAAAGATTCCTGGGATTGGTAGAAGTGTAGGCTAAGGCTTTCGATTGACCAACTGTTTAATGCTGAAAATAAGTTTATTCAGACTTATACATGATAGGCAGTATCAATCTTTTTTTTTTAAACAACAACAAAAAACCTTATTCAAGTCAAACCGAGGACTTAACAATGTATACTTGTCATTCCCTAACCAGGTACTCGGCATCATTAGGATAGAGCAAAGGACTGGCTGGCTCGATGTCAGGATAATGTAACTGAGTGGGATATCTGGTCATGGTGCTGGCGGCCTGGTCTCCCAGAGGGGCAGCACTCTGAAGTCACCATGAGTGCATACTGTCACAAGTCGGTACCCATCCTGATATTACCTTTATTGTTGCCAGGACTTAATACTCCAACAATCATCCAATGAAGCCAACATTTGACCTATATAAAAGTCAGTCCAGGAAGCCTACAGATGCCTTATACTATTTGATTAGTTGTTGTTTTACGTCCTAGCAACATCTAAGATCATATCAGAATGTGTACCGATGTATGAGAATGCACACTCATGGTGAATTAATAGTGCTGCCTCACTGCGAGACCATGCCATGACACAATATCCTACACAGTCGCATTATCCTGATACTGTGCTAACCAGTCCTTGTCCTGTCATATTAATACCGAGTGCCTGGCTAGGTAGGGAAAAGTATCAATTTGACAAGTGTGCATTCTCTCCCAGTTCATCAATTCTACGCCAATATAAATAAAGACTGCATGCCGGAACCGGGTCCTTAACAGCTCCTTTACAGTTGATTTATCCCACAGCAGTTTTTGCTCTGATTTAATTGTCGTTATCGTTAACCCCAACTGGAGTTGAATATATTTGATCAATTACTGAGGATACAACCACAAGAGAGCAGGTGGGGTTGTGAGAGGGGGAGTGAGGTGCTTGGCGAAGCGTTGTGATTGAACGAATATGTATGGTACAAGCTTCCAGTGCGGAAGGTCTGGAGTTCCGAATCCCAGCCGAGTCAAAGCAATGACAACAGTGATGCTTGTCGCTACCTAGCCTGGCACTCAGCATTAATAGGATAGGACAAGGATTGGTTCGTACTGCATCCGGATAATGTGACGGTGTGGGATATCCGGTCATGGTGCCGGCGGCCTGATCTCCCAATGGGGCAGCACTATTAAAGTCGCCATGAGTGTGCACTGTCGCAAGTCGGTACCCATGCTGATATGACCTGCTGATATATGTTGGTAGGACGTAAAACAACAGCGAACCAGTGCATGACCTTAGATGTTGGTAGGACGTAAAACAACAGCGAATCAGTGCATGACCTTAGATGTTGGTAGGACGTAAAACAACAGCGAATCAGTGCATGACCTTAGATGTTGGTATGACATAAAACAACAGCGAATCAGCGCCGAGGACTTAGAGCAACGAGTCCAAGTCAGCTGACACATCGTTCGCTCATACAGTGTTTTGATATGATCAATCTGCCTCATCTGTCTTTCGATAGCAGCTGCATGAAACATTACTTCGATTTTACTTTTGAAAAATAAAATGGAGATATGTGTATGCAATTTACAAGTTAGGACACAGTGTTACTCTCAGTAGACAGTAATGCAAACACATCAGGAAAGAAGTGTGCTAAAAAGCTCAGTTCCAAGCTCATACTTCTTGTCATTCCAGTGCCGGTGTGCTAACCATTAGGCTTCTTTTCTTTTTTATTTCTTTTTTGTTTCCCTTAAAGATTTATACTGTCTATCATGGATAAGTTTGAATAGACTTGTTTTCACCATTAGACAGTTTGTCAATAGAAAGCCCGAGCCTACACTTTTACCAACCCAAGGGATTTTGAACCTCCCACACCACATAGACATGGTATGAGAGCAACTGGCCTTTGATGACGATGTAAGTTATACACATCAGTGGAAATCCAAATTGGCAGAGGTAGAGGGGCACGGGCGATCAAACCACCAACCTTCAGATTAGGAGTCTGACCTAGAAAGTAGTCAGACATTCTAACCACTCCGCCACAGAGAACACCACAAGTCTGCAGTCTGAAATGAGCATCGACTACCACATTATAGCGGCAGCGACTATGCTCAATCCTCTTTGCTAAGATGTAGCAACAGGTGGCAGCACGCTAGCTGAAACAGTCCCTATAGTGGACCGTTCCACTATTTGCTAGCGGCCACCCCTTCGCTGACTCGATTTAAGTGAACCTGTCTCTTCTGAAGCCTATAGTGTTCGGCATTTCATTGTATTGCCCTCCTGGTCTTGCCCTACATAACAGGGGAAAATCCATTTGGGGCAATCATGGCCGCATCCTTCCTTAGCTATCCTGACCAGATGGGATAGCTGAAATGGTGTGCGTGTCAACTGACTTGGCTTCCTGAGCGGAATGCCGTGGTTTCGATTGCTAGCCGAGTCAAAGCAATAACTTACTAAATTTACACTTGCCACCACCTAGCCTGGCGCTTGGCATTAATAGGATTGGAGCAAGGACTGCTTAGCTCAGTATCAGGATAATGTGACTTGTGTTGTCAATCGGGTCATGGTGGAAGTGGAATAGTCTCCCAGTGTGGCAGCAGTATAAAGTCATGAGTGTGCACCGTCACACGTGGGTACCCATCCCGATATGAAATTAGCTGTTGCCAGGAGTTAAGACAAATCAACAAACAAATGGTTTGCTATTCACAAAACCCTATGTTTACTATATACGTATCCTAATGTTGTAATGCACCTATACCTTATCCAAAAGAGGTGGTTTAACAGGTGAGTGAACAGTTTGCAATACCTCCGATAGCTTAGGTGCTAAAATACATCAGGGAGTTTGACACCACTGCCTTGGAAAGTAGTAAACCACTGCCTTGTGGTACAGGTTCTTGATATAACCAAAGGCTAAGGGAGCAAACCCTAACAGAAAACCATGTCACTGTGGCAGCATTAAGGGTGGTAATGAATGGAACTCCCAACATCTCCTGAGCAGCCAGTGCAGGCTCAAATAGTTTGCGCCTGTCTTGATGTGTTATTTTCGGGTTGAGACCTCTATTTGATCCCCGAGAGAGTGCCGCTAGTAACATGTAAAAGCCAGCAGCACTTCAACACTTTGCAAGCAGTGTTTATGAAATGTACAACTGCACAAAATCATCAGCCATTACGTAATGAAAGCGCTCTTTGTCGCATTGCGACTGACAGCATGATGATGATGAAGCTTTTTTAAAGATGCACATGTTTTTTAAAGATGCACATGGATAAATACAAGAATAAATCTGTTTACTCACCCAAAATAAAAATATATACATCGTCACAAATCAATACATGCCCATCTATGAGTACACATGAATGTTGCTAAGGCATGAAATGAGTACTTCATTTATTTTCGGGGAAAATGATGAGTGAATAGTTAGCTAAACATGCCCTGGATAAAGAAACGAATACATTTGTTTATTCACCTAATATTAAAATGTACATACTGCCACAAATCAACAGCAACCAGTCTATGAATAGGGCGTGAGATGAGTACTAAGTGTATTTTCGGTGAAAGTGGTCGCTGAACCTTTTAGTAAACACGCCCCAGGATAACTAAAGGAATAGCTTTGTTCATTCACCCAAAATTAAAATGTACATACTGTGATGAATGAAAACCTACCCGTTTATGGGTACACCTATATGTTACTAGCGCATTATTTATATACTTCCGTCAACGATAACAACAATAAATTTGGTTTGGAGCGAGAAATCCTCTGGCTGGACCCATGAAAAGGCATACTAATCATTTATTAAGTCAACAATTTTGAATGAAAAGAGGTTGCTATAGCAGTCTTCACACACAGGTGGCCAGTCCCAGAATAAAGTAGGCCTACACGCATCCATCTGAGTAGGGGTCCAGGCCACTCAGCAGTGCCTAAGCCAGCACATAAGCAAAGGTAGAGAATGACCAACGCACACACATAGGAACAACGAAGAGCAAAACAGGCAGCGCTGAGGTATCTTACATGGCAGCCTAAATAATATTGACATAAGAGATTATACATCACGTTAAATGAGTCATTAATTTATTTTTGCTGAAAGTGTTGAGCGAACAGTTTGTTAAACACACGTCTCAGAGAGGAGGTGCAGGTGAGGCGGAGATATCACCTGTTGGGCAGCCGAACCAGCATGCACCTGCCTCCAGGGTGGGCAGGTGGCGCTGTTCACCTGGCGGCAGATTGCGCAGTTAGAGGCCACCTGGCGGGCAAATATCGCAGAACATACAGGTCTATTATGGCTCGCACTGGACGGAAATCGGCGAATTGGTACGAGCTCTGACTCACTTTCCGTGTAGGGGATTGGTTGGTTGTTGGACTTTTACGTCCTGGCTACATATGAGGTCATATCAGGATGGGTAGCCACTAAGACCACCTTTAGGGCCTGGTCCACTCTAGGTAATTGCACTCGCACCCCCCCATCACACCTCCACCCCAGCTCTTACACAAACATACCCAAACTAACCACCAACACCTGGCTTTACTGAATGCGCAAGTCTTCTCTGATGTCGATATATAGAACAATGTCACAGCTTTATTTCCCTTCAAGTTAACTTCATAGTGGTTTACAACCAGTTGTAAACTATTCCAATAAAATGCATTGGTGGGGAATGCAAATGGTCTATAATGGAGTACAAATGGTCTATTAATGTAAATGAAGTATAGGGCCAGGTGCATGAATGTATTTATGTAGTTTCTAGTGACTCTTTACTTATGGTCAATAGTCATTGTGTATTAGGTAGATAGTGTGAATGAGGCACTACTGATAGTGTGTAAGGAGCCACAAGAGCTCTACTCACCACCCCCTCCCCCCCCAACTGTTAGTCACGGATCACCACACACACAGTCCAGGCAGGTGCAGGCCAGGCAGCCACACTGCATGGTGGTGGTGGGTAGATCACGGTAGTCATGGTGACCCAAGAATGCTTACTGTTCATTGGTGGAACTAGAAATGCTTGTTGCTGATTGGAGATAATGGTCAGGTGGTATGCCATATCAGATCCATGTACCACTATATAATAATAAACCTGAGGATACAAGCTCTCACTCTACTTTCATTCTTTATACTCTTCCCTTTCTCTTCTTGCCTGTATAGATTTCATATAACCTGCCTACACAACCACAGACGCCAGCCGTCGACTTTACACAGTGATCTCCCTCAGCCTGTGGCCAAATAACTTCCAGTTTGTTTCACCCATGGGTTACCTACACACATTCCCTTCTAGCCTGACTGCTGGGTGCTCCCTTCATGTAATAGTTATATGTCCACCATTAGTTCTGATTAATAGTAGAATCTGCATATTGCTGTTCATATTTACTGAAATTGCTAACAACTATTTTACGCCATGTTCGGGAAGTCAAGGTTTGAACTTCGACCAAATCAAACTAAGATTTCCAAAATGGATACTTGCTACTACCTAGCCTGGCCAATTGACATTATTAGGATATGGTAAGGACTGGTTGGCTCAGTGTCAGGATAATGTGACTGAGTGGGATATCGAGTCATGATGCTAGCGACCTGGTCTCCCAGTGGGGTAGCGCTTATATAGTTGCCATGTGTGTGCACTGTCACAAGTCGGTACTCATCCTGATATGACCTCAGATGTTGCCAGGACAAAAAAGTCCAACAACCAACCAACTAACTCTGTTATGACTCACACTGTTTGGGATTTGCGAATAGCTAAGAGTGTTGGCTGGCTTCACATGTACAGGAAGTCGTGGGTTCAAACTCCCACCAAATCAAACTAATGATTTACTAAATTTATACTGCTTGTTAACTTTAGTTTTTTTTGTTTTTGGTGACAAGTTATTTATTCTGTCCATGCGTATAAGCTCCTGTGAGGGTCCTTGTTTTCAATGCTGGGCAGCTGTGATTCTGTTTTGGTCCCGCACTCAGGAGTGTTTACCTGGTCTTGCTCAGGCCAACCGTTTGAACATTTGGGTGTTCGTAGTTTCTATATTAGTTTTATTGTATTTTTCAAAGTTTTGTCGTAATCTGAGTATGATACCTTAGCCTACTATGTATATCTAACCGGATGACACACATACCTAGGCTTTTTTTGTTCTTGTAGATTTATACTGCCTATCATGGATAAGTCTGAATAGACTTGTTTTCACCATTAGACAGTTTGTCGATAGAAAGTCCCAGCCTATACTTTTACTGACCCAAGGGATCTTTAACCTCCCACACCACATAGACACAGTTTGAGAGCAACTGGCCTTTGATAACACTGTAAGTTATACACATCAGTGGAAATCTAAATTGGCAGAGGTGGGGGGCATGGGAAATTGAACCGCTGACCTTCAGAGCAGGAGTCTGACCTAGTAAAATGTCAGACACTCTAACCACTCCGCCACATAGAACACCACACCACCTTTTCTAGTTGCATATGTAAGGCTTCAATTTGAGCTTGATGTTGCTTAGTTTAATGAAAGTGTAACAGTCTGCAATGTGTCCAACTACCACTTGGTGGTGGTGCCGACTATGCTGACCGCTATTGCTGAGAATTAGCAACAGGTCACAGCACGCTACTAGGAATAGTCAATAGCGGGTTACTGTTTACACCACTTGCTAGTGGCCACCACCAAAGGAATTTACGGGCTACCCGACTGGGTGGTGATGAGTCATTCCTATGCTGACATTGGAGTGTGGTGGGATTTGAAGCAATCTCAGTCTTACTGTAGTGGAGTAGGACGCGGTTCATCACAAACGTGTCACATTTTCTAACGACGACATTTATCTAGATTTATACCACATATTTAGTATTCATATGATGCACATTGTATGCATTTGCTTCTAGATAGAAGGGAATACTAAGTCAATTCAACAGAAGCTGTATTATAGAGGATTTCCACCACTGACCTGTTATCTGATGGTAGTGTTTGTCGCAACTTCTTGTTGTTAGAAATTCGATGCACTATATTACTGAACTATATTATGCCGCCTTTCGGCTATAAAAGCGACTGCTAGCTGTAGATATTTCACTTTCGACATTGGAGCCACGCGGACATCAACTGCCTTAAATTGAATACTCTAGAGAAAAAGTCTTGCGGAGGATTTTCACCATCAACATACCCTCTGGTGGCAGTGGCAAGAACCAAACTACCTTATATACTCGAATATAAGTCAAGGAAATTTACCACACAAAAAATCTCCTATTATGAGGCCATATTATAATCATGATACCCCCCTCCGAACAACCAAGGGTGCATGGATCACACCCAGAACGACATCTTGTGGCAAGATGAGTCTGACTCAGTCATCGATGATGACTCTGAGGATATTGACATATACTTAGCCATTGGTAATGAATATTAAAATGATGCTCTTAGTCACGAGCAGGTACTACAGTTACTGGAGGAGTCTGATGAGGAGTCTGTCTTTGAAGGGTTTGGAGTGACCAGTGGTGTTGTCATCTTGTTGAATATTTGTACATAATTGTGAATGAAGTTAATTTGTCAGTAAATATAATGAAGCTCAGGTTTGGCCTAATTCGACATATTTCCTCGACTTATACTGAAAGTTTACTTATATTTGCGTATATATAGGTAATGTTGCACGCAACAGCAGTTCACTACGCATGCTCCATGTAAAAGATACATGCGCACAGGCAGCTACTGTAATACAATAAACCAAGGACATGTCAGGTGTGATTTGATCATTGATATTGACAGATATCGAGTGTGGGCAGGATTCAGTACCAATTCCCTTACAAGGAGGCAACCTTTTGAGTTCCTCGAATGAACATAATTATACACACAAACACAGCAAATATAGTTATACCTCTTTATTACAATTTTAGTTCTTTAATCAGTACAGTCTCTTAGGTAGTTATGTGATGTCTATGAGGCTTAGGCATGCGTATAACCCTATATCCCTTTCTTATTGTGGGGTGGGTGGGATGGCAATTTAAGGCAGTTGTTGTCCGCGTGGCTCCTGTGTCAAAAGTAAAATATCTACAGCTAGCAGTCGCTTTTATAGCCGAATGGCGGCGTAATATAGTTCAGAAATATGACAGCAGTGGAGTCGCAGTCGCCTTGTTTACTGGGCGATCTATGGCGGAAATGCAAAAAAAAACGCTAGTCGGCGTTAATGGTATATTTCAGGCTAGTTCAGCAAGGAGCCGGCAGACGGAGCAGCCTTAGTTACTGGCGCTTGGCTTTATTCCTGCGTTTAATTACCCACAATGCCTTAGCATTACGCACAATTCTGACACATACGGGTTGAAATTCAAACAAAAAGATGGGGAAACTTAAACCCAGCAGGGTTGGGTTGTGGGAGGTGGTGTGGGTGGGTTAAAACCTAAGTACAGTAAAACCTCTCTAAATCGACCGACCATGGGGCCCATTTTAAGTGGTCCATTTAGGGAGGTGGTCGGTTTAGAGCATTACAATTTCCTTACAATGGTATTGTTGGGACCCAAATAAAGCGATCGATATAGGGGAGTGGTCGATCTGTCAAGGGCTTGGTATAGAGAGGTTTTACTGGATATATATATATTGATTAGATTATTCAGTTATGGAGTGGTGTTTTATTTGATTGTTTTTTTTTTGTTCTTTTGAAATATTAGTTGATTAAGCGGGGTAAATTTCAACCACAGGCAACTTGCCCTATCCTTGCCCTATCCTAATAATGCCAATGACTCGACAGGCGCCATGGGTGATGGGACGACAACAGCAGTGGCCACCTGCCAGATGGGGACTCGAGCAACAAAACAAAAACACCAGCACACATACGGAATGTGGTTGGTGTGGATACTACCACAGGTCCGACCATGACGCGTGTCCCCAAAGGCAAAGCATGTTCCGGATGCAAGAAGATCGGCCACTTTGAGAGAGTGTGCTGTAGCAAGACGACGACCGTAAACGTAATTATGGTCGATGATAAATGACGGCACGGAGGAGTGGCAGCCCAAGCAGCTGGAGGAGGACCTGTTCATTGGAGCAATATCAACCGACGACAACAAATCGGCTGACTTGTGGTTCGCTGACATTCCGATCGGGACAACAAATGTCAACGTTAAGTTAGACACTGGTTCCGAGGCGAACATCATTCCTATGGACATTTTCAAGAAACTCGACATGGCTGAGTTGACCAAACCCAGATGTCACTTGGTCACGTACTCAGGAGAGAGAATCAACCCGCGAGGCAAAACTAAGCTTCAGGTACAGGATCAGCGGCAACTTTTCCAGGTGATCGACAAGGGATGTCCCATCCTCGGGAAGGATGGGCCGTTTGGTTGCGCATCCTGTCACGCATCAACAGCATCAGAGTGGAGGACAGCGAAGACAGCAGAGAAGAATGGCAAATGGTAAAGACATTTAACGTTGTATTCACAGGTTTAGGAACTATCAAAGTAGAGGCTAAAATCCATATAGATAACAATGTTCGGTCATCAATGCCAAAAGTAACTATTGGCAGATCCAACTCGACACAAAGAGCTCAAAATTGTGCACCTTCAATACCCCTTGGGGGAGATTCAGGTATACAAGGTTACCATTTGGCATTAAGATGGCGGGTAACATATTCATTTATGAAGTGAACCGTATTCTGCATCATTTAAAGGGTGTAAATGTTATAACTGATTGTAAATATATATGGATTTTCGGTTAAGAATTATATATTGGCAGAAGGCATTATTATTCTTGGGCAACGGAGTGGGGACAATGTTATGTAAACAAAAAACAATAGTATCCCACTCCCATTGTACATGTTAATGAGTGATGTGAAATACATGTT
This sequence comes from Branchipolynoe longqiensis, assembly GCA_030323885.1. NCBI lineage: Eukaryota > Metazoa > Annelida > Polychaeta > Phyllodocida > Polynoidae > Branchipolynoe > Branchipolynoe longqiensis. The sequence goes on along the minus strand of CM059200.1, from coordinate 58,352,361 downwards.
ATATATGATGCTTAAAGGTTAATGCATGTGTAGGTATGCAGGTATAGCAATACCTCAGGGAGTTTGACGCCCCTGCCTTGCAGAGTTCTAAACCACTGCCTTGTGGTACAGGTCCTTGACAGAACCGAAGGCTAATGGAGCAAACCCTAAACAGAAAACCATGTCACTGTGGCAGCATTAAGGGCGGTTGATGTTTGGAACTCCCAACATCTCCCGACCAGCCACTGCAGGGACAAATAGTTTTGCGCCTGTCTTGACATGTTCTTGCCAGTGTGAAACCTCTATTTGCTCCCTGAGAGAGTGCCGCTGGTAACTTGCAAAAGCCAGCAGCACTTCAAAACTTTTGCAGGCAGCTTTCATGAAATGTAACTCCAATGGTGAGCTCCTACTGGCTTTGTGCTCTGAGTTTGAACTGATAGTGACAAACACCATGTTCAAGCAGAAGGATGAACGCAAGACCACTTGGATGCATCCTCGTTCCAGGCACTGGCATATGATCGACTTCATCATCACAAGGTGCCGGGATAAGATGGACATCCACAGTACTCGAGCCATGCATGGAGCTAACTCCTGGACCGATCACCAGATGCTAAGGTCAAAAGTGGCATTCAGAATACGAGAAAAACACAACAGGCAAGGGACAAATAAACCAACAAAGCTCAACACAGCAAAATTAAGTACCATCAGTCACAGGGAGAGCTTCGAGCGGGAGATGGACAGCGCTCTCACACAATGAGAGGAGAAGGAAAGCCCAACACCAGATGAGGAATGGGCAGCGTTCCAGCAGGTTGTATACAACACAGCTAAAACTTATCTCGGCAAGCCAGACAGAAAACATCAGGAATGGTTCGACCCCAACAATCAGGAGCTACAGAATCTTATGAGCAGAAGAGACCAAGCCCACCAGAGAGCGTTGCAGACCAGGAACACTAGATTCACCACTGCAGCATACAAAGATGCCTGCAGATTGCTACAAAAATGCACCCAAGCATTGAAGTCAGACTGGTGGTAAATGAAGGCAGAGGAGCTGCAGAGAGCTGCAGACAGAAACAACATGAAGGGCTTCTACAGCGGGCTGAAGGAAGTGTGGGGACCCGTGAAGAAGGGACCTGTTCACCTGAAATCAACAGATCGAACGGAGACCTTTTCCGACAGCAAGAGAGTTGTGGCAAGATGGAGCGAACACTTCCAGAAGCTACTCAACGTCCCTGGCGACATAGATCACGAAGCTCTGAACAACATCCAGCAGCGCATTACCAAAACATGCCTCGATGAGATTCCAACCATGGATGAGATGGCTAGAGCAATCGCCAGCCTGAAAGATGGCAAAGCACCTGGGGGTGATGGAATTCCTGCCGAGGTATGGAAGCATGGAGGAGACAATCTGCTCAACAGACTGCACCAACTAATCGCCAATGCCTGGGAGGAGGGTTCTGTACCCCAAGCATGGAAGGATGCCAGCATTGTAACCATCTACAAGAAAGGTGAACTGAACAGACTGTGGGAACTATAGAGGAATCTCTCTTCTTTCCATAGCAGGGAAGATCTTCGCCAGGATCCTACTCAACAGACTATCTATTCACATAACACCTGGTGTAGTTCCGGAGTCACAGTGTGGCTTCAGAGGTAACCGGAGCACTGTGGATATGATATTTTGTCAGCTACAAGAAAAGTGCATTGAGCAGGACCGACCACTGTACATGGTATTTGTCGATTTCACTAAGGCATTTGATACAGTCGGGAGGACCGGGCTATGGCAGCTACTGAGGAAGTATGGATGCCCAGAGAAGTTCACAACTATGATCGAAGCTCTACATACAGGAATGATGGTGAACATTAGTGCTGGAGGGGAAGTCTCAGAATCGTTTGGTGTTACCAATGGGGTCAAGCAAGGTTGTGTACTGGCCCCCACGCTCTTCTCCATCTTCCTATCAGCAATGCTAGATGAGGCTTTCCGAGACATGGGGGATGGCATCTATATACAGTCCAGACAGAGCACTGACCTATTCAATGTCGCACACTTCAGAGCGAAGACCAAGACTACTCAGATACTGGTGAGAGAGCTACTATTCGCAGATGACAGTGCACTGGTTGCCCACTCTGCTGAAGAGACCCAGAAAATAGTGGACGCTTTCTCCGATGCATCAAAGAAGTTTGGCCTGAAAATTAACATCAAGAAGGTGGAGGTGCTGTACCAACCCAACTCTACAAGAACCCGAGAGGAGAAGATCATGGTTGACGGAAACAAGCTGAACTCTGTTCCGGAATTCTGAACTCTGTTCCGGAATGCTGAACTCTGTTCCGGAGAACTCTGTTCTCGGAAGCACTATATCAAGTGATGGACGCATTGATGCTGAGATACAGAGGAGGATGGCCAAGGCTAGCGCATCTTTCGGCCGACTACGCCAGAGACTCTGGAACAACCACCATGTGTCCATTCGGGTCAAAGGTAAGATCTACCGCGGAATCGTGCTATCCACCCTACTATACGGAGCCGAGGCCTGGACAGTGTACAGACAGCAGGACAAAGTGACAAATAAGGAAATACTCAAACGGATGGGGCTGCCCTCTATGGAAGATCTTCTGATCAAAAAGAATCTCCGGTGGACTGGACGCCTCATGAGGATGTCATCAGACAGGCTACCAAAGCAGATCCTCTATTCTCAACTGTCTTCTGGCTACAGAAAGAGAGGGCACGCCCGTCTCCGGTTCAAAGATACCATCAAGAGAAACCTGAAGCTGAGAGACATTAAGACTGACTCATGGACGCAACTCTCACAGCAGAGAGCTAAATGGAGAGCGGCAGTCAAGTAATGAAAGCAGTCTTTGTCGCATCGCGACCGACAGCATGATGATGAAAGGTTAATGAAGAAATGTGTTATATAAAAAATAGTTAAGGTTGATCAAATGTTCCTCTATGTATTCATAAAGAATGCAATTGGAGAAAAAGGACATCTTTGGTAAAATATATATATTTGTAACTGTTTGTAACTACCTGTTCACCCTTGACCACTGGGCGGGCCCACCACAGCCTCATTTGCATATGCACCCAGGACACGACCTGCAGCTGAGTTGAGTGACAGCCACCACCACTGGGGGGTGGCTCCCACCCCATATGTGGGGGTGCCTGATTGGCTGACTGTGGGACTGCATCTACCCACATCTACCTTGGCCCTCTGACCACACTAGCCTCACTTTGAGATTAAGTAATTATTCAAGATTCTGCTTCAGAGTCACTGAAGAGAAATCACCCTACTCCTGGCTCTTGAGTGAGACACACCTACTCTAGAGCAGGACCCCAGACACTCTGTCTGCTGCTAGCAAAATTCACAGATTCCAATTGAGTGTGTACACAGCCATAGGACTCCTGTCCCATGGGTTGTAGGCACTGCTTTCTATACAGGCTAAAGTAGTAATGAGATAATCTGTGGACAGAAGGTAAGGTGTGTGATTGATAGGTCACTAGTTGCTCTCATACCATGTCTATGTGGTGTGGGAGGTTACAAATCCCTTGGGTCGGTAAAGGTGTAGGCTCGGGCTTTCTATCGACAAACTGTCTAATGGGGAAAACAAGCCTATTCAGGCTTATCCGTGATAGGCAGTATAAATCTTCAAGAAAAAAGAGGTAGGTGGACAGGAGTTGATGCCAATAAAGCACAACTTCTCCACTGTTTATCTGTGTGACTTGTCTTCATTCTTCCTTAGTATTGGTTACTGAGTTGATAGTCGGTATTTGAATAACAGCATCACAGGTGATGTGAAGGGGGAGAGTTTTTAATATTATCTGGTGTCCCAAACGCAGCTGGGCATTCAGTAATATTAGATGATGACATATTGGTCTATGGTAAAATGGTACAGGAACACAATGACAACCTCCGAGCTGTCCTTGAGCGAGCCAGGCAAGTTGAGACTAAATCCTAATAAATCCAGCATATGTCAGGCAAGCATAGAGTATGTTGGTCATGTTATTTCAGGTAAGGGGATCAAGCCCAACAATGAGAGAGTCCAAGCAATCACTGCCATGCCCACTCCTACTAACAAACAAGCAGTAGAGCGATTCTTAGGCATGGTAGCACACATCACAAAATTCCTACCTAACCTGGCAGAAATAACAAAACTGCTATGCATACTAACAAACAAAGAAACGGCATGGCAGTGGCAAGCAGAACAGCAAAATACATTTGACAAATTAAAGAACATCATAACACATGCATCTGTACTCCGTTTCTATGACGTGACAAAAGAAATCACCCTTCAGGTGGATGGTTCTAAATCTGGCCTAGTAGCTGCACTCCTACAAGAAGGCCATCCCATGACAATGGCTTCAAAAGTTCTAGATGACACGCAAAGTAGCTATGCAGCGATCGAGAAAGAGCTACTGGCCATATGTTTCGGGTGTACAAAATTTCATAATTACATATTTGGAAAGAAACGGACCACAAACTACTAGTTTCAAGCGTAAAAAAGCTATTGCATCAACTTTTGGCACATATGCAACACATGAGAATGCGGTTACAAACCTACGATTTGGAATTAGTACACATAAAGGGTGTAACCTGTTTGTTGCAGATGCATTATCAAGAGACCACAGTGACATGACTGGTCCAAACAAGCTATTCAATAAAGAGCTCAGCATCACAGCAATAGAGATACTCCAGGAGTGCCTACAAGAAATTGCCATTGAAACACAAAATGACATAGTCTTGAAATAAGTAGTCAAATTAGTCAAAAACGGTTGGATCGAAACAAGAATTTAATACCTAAATGCAAAACACCATTTCACACGTTTCGACATGCGATAACTAAATGTGATAACATACTGTTAAAAGGCAACAGGCTAATCATACCTAAATAACTACAAAAAGCAATACTAACAAAATTACACCAAACCCATCAAGGCATTATCAAAAGTAAAAGGTAAGCTAGAAAACATGTTTTCTGGCCAGGCATGCAAACACAGCTAGAAGACATAATAACAAGATGCATTCTATGTCAACAATATCGAAACAAACAGCAGAGTGAACCCCTACAGTCACACGAAATACCTTGCTTACCATTCAGCAAAATAGGGGCCAACTTATTTCAAATAGGTAATCAGGACTATTTGCTGATAGTGGATTAGTTTTCAAAATACCCAGAGGTTATTGAATTGCAAATGACAACAAACAAATCAATAGTAATATTAGCCATGAAACAGACATTCGGCAGGCACAGCATTCCACCGCTAGTGGTTTCAGACAATGGTCAACAATTCGCTATTTCTGAAGACAGGAGCTTCGTAAAAGAATACACATTTAAAGTAAGATTCTTGAGCCTGCACTACCTGAAAAGCAATGGCCAAGCGGAAAGACATATCCAGACTGTAAAAACTAGGATAAAGAAAGCTATGCATGAGTCAAATGACTACAATTTATTTTTTCTAAATTTCAGAAATACGCCTTTGTCAGAACTAAACTTAGCTGTTGATGAGTCAAAAATTGTGGTCAAAATTACCAACTAAATTAACAGTACAGTTAGAACCAGAGGTAAAAAAGGTAAAAGACAGTCAGATTGAGAACATTCAACAAAATCAAAAGAAATTATATGACTGACACGCAGGAAAACAGCACAAACAAATACAAATCAGAGAACATGTTCGATACATCACACACACATTAAAATGGGCCTCGGGGGTTCATAACTAAAACCATCAATGAAAACATACAAAACTACGAAATAAGAAATGGAAACAATCTCACATCTCACACTGAAAAGAAACCGAAAACATATATTCCCAGCCAAACATGAAACAATCAAAATCCAACAGACAGTCCCAGATCCAGCAGGCCACCAACCCAAATTACCAGATAAGCGAGATAAGGCACAAAATAACTATGTAACTCGACACAACCGAGAAGTAAGACCGGGAATAGAACTCGCGACCTTCAGCACGCTAGAACCACGGTCCACCGATTCGCCCACGGTGCCCGGAAGCGACAAGTATCAATTGGTTTGACTCGATCATAGCTTTTTCAGGTGCAGGCTTAGTAGAATGGTTTGTTTATTCTGGCCGATGGAATGTGGCTAGGTGCGGACGACCTCGGCAGCCCTCTGCCGGCCCCGGCTGGCCTCGGCTTTCCTCGGATGCCCTCGGCTGCCCCCGACTGCCCTCGGCTGCCCTCGGCTGCCCTCAACTGCCCTTGGCTGCCCTCGGCTGCCCTCGGCTGCCCTCAGATGCCCTCAGATGCCCTCGTATGCCCTCAGATGCCCTCGGATGCCCTCGGATGCCCTCGGATGCCCTCGGGTGTCCTCGGGTGCCCTCAGGTGCCCTCGGCTTCCCTCAAATGCCCTCAGATGCCCTCGGATGCGCTCGGATGCCCTCAGATGCCCTCGGATGCCCTCAAATACCCTCAGATGCCCTCCGGGTGCTCTCGGATGTTGGAGGATGTTGGAGGGTGAGTGAGTTGCCATGGAGAGGCGCCTTTGCTGTACTCCAGCATCTATTCAGCCTCGTTCCTGGATGGCACCCCCCCACCTGCCCCCCTCCTCCCACCCTTCCCTGCCCTGCATACAGATTACCCCAGCATCTGCCCCGAATCACCAACAATTCAGCGACATTTCAACACAATAACCATAAAATAGACAAATTACCACTCAAACAAAAATAGAACATTCCAGTCCCCATACCTCCACCAACGAATCACCACTATGTCGAAGGGACACGTAATCTACAGTCTACGACAGATGGGACTGGGGGGTAGGCTAATGGTACAGCGGCCAATTCCTCGTTGCCCGCCAGCACACTGCCTGCAGCTTGAGGTCATCGGCTTTATCAGCAGCTGAGTCAAGCCGAAGAAATATTGGCACTTGGCGCTTGTCGCTACTTCAGGTCTTTCGCATTGGGGAGTAGCGGGATAAGGCAAGAGACGAGGACTACTTGTTAGCGCAGCGTCATGATAATGTGACTGACTGGGATATCATATCATATTGTGAATATGCTACTCAGGGGGTACTATGAAGTTTCCATATGGGAATATTCTTTTTTGTTTGTCTGTTTCTTTGTTTAACAATTCCCTAGCCAAAGTGGTTAAGTATAATTGATTAAAATAATATGAATAAGCAATGCTTAGGACCGACCCACTGATATAACTACAGCAAAGTATTTTATAATTTGTTTTTACTCCACTCGCAGTGTTCGATTTGAAATTCTATCAACTCGGGTGACCCGAATACGGCCGTCGTTTCCGCGAAGTAAACTATTAATATTTCATTTGTGCACCCATGTTTATGCCAAATTGTCTTTTATTTCTTTTAATTTTGAATCAAATCTAAGTTTTGAACTGCACATATCGGCAAATTCTATGGCAGCGGGCATTTATTTTGATATATTATTAACCAATATCTGTAGCGAGGGACCAGTGTCATTGTTCCGTGACTTGGCTTGTGCTACTCTGCGGCGGGGCATCATTAAGGCGTTAGGCCAATCGCTGTCATCCATCCTGCTTGCTCCGTACCGAAGTTTGACCATCTATTTCCGTTTCTGTTTGCTGGATTTGGATTATTCTGTTATTCAATACGAGTTTACAAATGGTGGCGCCCATAGAAGGCTATTTCCCTTTCCGTTTGCTGGATTTTGGCGAAGTCATGTTCAGTACGAGTATTGTTTAAATCTCAATATGTGTATATATTTACTAGTGTTAGTCATTATCCTCCCCGTGGGTGGGTCGGTATTACATTTCAAACAGTTACAATAGAGCACAGAAAGGTCTTATGGGAGTATTGTCACTGGTCACTAGTTTGTGGGCTATATGACGTCAGATTTTCGGCATTATGTGTATGTAGAAGTCTGCACTGACCACTCAGGCAAGGACCCACATACACAGGTAGGCGTGGATAGGGTGGTGACATCAGGGACCCTAGGTGGTGGATTGGTTAGCACACTGACCGGTGTAACTAATACAGCAATAATCAAACTTAGATTATATAGAATGTCAATTTCCAATTGTAAGATGGCCGGAAGACAAGTACTGCAGCGCTGACATTTTCATTTGTGTGAACCACAGTGATGGGTTGTGTACGTTATACAGCAGGAGCCACTCCCTTAATTCTACAGGATCGGTGTTGTAACTAATACAGCACTGATCAAACTTAGATAATATAGACTGTCAATTTCCAATTGCCGGAAGACCAGTGCTGCGGCGCTGACAAATGTTATATTCAGATGAATAAACACTTTACCAAAAAAAAAAGATTTAAACAACAATCAGAGAATGGAGGGTCCTGGAGTTTGGCAAGTCCCTGAGGGAAGTGGAGTACTGGGCGAATACAATATGATGTATAAGAATTATACGAGTATAAAAACTGGGAATATCGCTCCTTCATCACTCACTCAGCTCCATGGACTGATGGAGTCTGTCCTAGGCATTTACTGCTCCAGCCTCCCCAACCCCAACTCCGATGGTGGCACCACCACCCCTGGACACTGTAACCATCACTCACTGTACCACTGACAATTTGTAGGCACACTATTAAATATATATATACATAATATATATTCCTCCGAGCTAGTGGAGGAAAAGCCCCGCACAGGAGGCGGAGAGGTGCATGTTGGTACCCAACCGCACTCCTGGGGAAGGGGTGGGGGGTAGAGTGCAACCCGCTCCAGACCTTATTACATGCGATAATATGGCCGGTTCCTCCCTCGTGTTTATCTGGAAGAATGAAGACAATGCAATAATGTACGCTTCCAACGGTTAATGTCCAACTCCACCCACAGCGGTGTCACAAGACAAAGTGACCCGCCACCTGATCAGCCAGTTTGTAGGTAACCTCTCATGGTAGGGGGAGCCGCAAGCCGGATGCAGTATGGGCAGTCCATGCAGGGACCCGTCTGGGGCCGTATGCAATGGCCGGGGCTAGGGTCCTAATGGGGCTGTCACACTACGACGTGACTACGTCAGCGTAACCACAACGTGAAAATAATGATATCACGTCGAAGTTATCGGCGTAATATGCAAATTGTGGACGTGAATGCCGCGTAGTTGACGTGACCGTAACGTGACCGTAACGTGACCGTAACGTGACCGTAATGTGACCGTAACGTGACCGTAACGTGACCGTAACGTGACCGTAACGTGACCGTAACGTGACCGTAACCTGACCGTAACCTGACCGTAACGTGACCATAACCGTGACCGTAACGTGACCGTAATGTGACCGTAACGTGACCGTAACGTGACCGTAACGTGACCGTGACGTGACCGTAACGTGCAAAACGCGGCCCACACGTTGCTCCCACCCGGGCCGTCGGTCTGACGTGACATAACGTGACTCTAACGTCATTTACGCTGCTATAACGATCGCGGAACGTCTACCTAACGTCATTGTCACGTCATCCCGACGTGACGGCGTCACGTCGAGATACGTCGAAAGTTTTGAACAGGTTCAAAACCTAGACGCGCGCCGACGTAACACGACGTAACATGACGTAGCTCGACGTCACTCTAACGTCATTATGACGTCATCATAACGTAACCCAACGTACGGCAACGTAATGACGAAAAATGATCACGTTAGGCTCACGTTGGCTCGTTACGTCGTAGTGTGACAGGGGTATAACCGTGGCTATTTTGGCACCACATGGCTAACGGTCGAAAATCAGCATGCATGAGCCGGGGCCAGCACTAGCCGCCGACCGTAGCCTAGGCTAAGCTACCCTGATTACAAGTCAGGTTTAACTGCTAGCCGCGCCGGTTAGTGTGCGTGTGTGGGCCCAAATCTATTCAATGCTGTCATATTTAACAGAATACGTATGCCATAAGTGAAATTTTATCAATTTAACCCGAACTGCAAAGCGATATTAACGCTGCTGCCGCATGAGCGGCGATATTAATATTGTCGAATCGACGAATGTAAAGTAAACAAATCGCCGCCACCGCAGCGACATCGATATCCATACTGTCCAACGTCAACTAAACATGGCCGCCGCCGTCGCTGCCGTATCGGTGGCAATATATTTGGCCCAAATCTATTAAATGCTGTCATTTTTAACGTAATTACATACGCCATAAGTGAAATTTAATCAAATTAACCCTAAATTCAAACCGATATTAACGCTCCTGCCGCATTGGCGGCCTTATTCATATTGTCAAATTGAGGGAATTCCCAAATCTAAAAATAATTTCAAGGTTAGCTATCCTCCCCGGCTAGTACATTGGTGCATACCACTTGACCTATTTCTCCAACCCGCTGCTATGCTACCCTGAGATATCTAACCGGAGCTAGCGCCCTAACTCCGGCTAAGCCTATCACCGATTCATGCATACGGCCCCTGCTGGCTAGCCTACCGCCACCTGATTCAGAAGAACTGGGAGAGTAGACAGCGAACACTCTGCTGCCATCGACTGTCAGTGGAACTCATGTGTGGACTACTAGATAGCCAGCAAATTAATATATATATATATATATATACATTTAAATACGTATGTGATGCATAACGAATTATAAGAGTAGAAAGATACCTAAGGGAATTATTATCATTATTGTTATACTCTGTAAAACCTCACCATTGTACCTGCAGGCAGGCTCCGCACCTCCACCGGATGTAGACCAGTGTCAGAAAACTCAACCCCCATGAGTCCATGAAATATGAAGTGTGTTATATTATGTGAATATACTACGTTTAAGCTGAGTCTACTTCCGGTGTCCACAGTGTGTGACTTCCGGTTAAAATGGTTGGTGACATTGTAATGTGACGGGGGCGATGTCCATAGCGCGGGGTCGGCAAGGGTTTCAGGCACGTGGTGGGGGGTGCGGAAGGGGGGAGAGGTGGGGAGGGGGTGGGAATGGGGCAGGTGGTGGCGGCGGGAATGATGGACGGTGGTGGGTGTGGGGGAGGGTGGTGGGGGTGCGCGAGGGGAGCGGTGGGGGAGGGAGAGGACGGGGTTGTGGTAGATAAAGGAAGGAGGGTGGTGATGGGAGGGAGGGGGGTGTGGGGAGGGGTGGTGGGGGGAAGGAGAGGAGGGTGGTGGTGGATGAAGGAGGGAGGGTGGTGAGGGAGAGGGAGGGTGGTGGGGTGCGGGAGGGGTGTGGTGGGGGAAGGAGAGGAGGGTGGTGGTAGATGAAGGAGGGAGGGTGGTATGGGGAGGGGGGAGGGTGGTGGGGGTGCGGGAGGGGAGTGGTGGGGGAGGGAGAGGAGGGGTGGTGGTGGATGAAGGAGGGAGGGTGGTGAGGGAGAGGGGGGAGGGTGGTGGGGGTGCGGGAGGGGAGTGGTGGGGGAAGGAGAGGACGGGGGGGTGGGGGGGAGGGGGAGGGGGTGGGGGGAGGGGGGGGGGGGTGGGGGGGGGAGGGGGTGGGGGGGGAGGGGGGAGGGGGGGGGGTGGGGGTGGAGGGGGAGGGGGTGGGGGGGAGGGGGGGAGGGGGGGGGGGTGGGGGCGGGGGGGGGGGGAGGGTGGGGGGGGTGGAGGGGGGGGGGAGGGGGAGGGGGGGGGGGGGGGTGGGGAGGGGGGGGGGGTGGGGGAGGGGAGGGGGGGGGTGGGGGCGGGGGGGGGGGGGGGGAGGGGGTGAGGGGAGGGGGGGGTGGGGGTGGGGAGGGGGGGGGAGTGCGGGGGGGTGGGGGGGGGGGAGGGGAGGGGGGGGGTGTGGGGGGAGGGAGGGGTGGGGGGGAAGAGGGGTCGGGGTGGAGCGGGGTTAGGGGTGTGTGTGGTGGGTGAGTGAGGGGGGTGTGAGGGAGGGTGGGGGTGAGAGGGTCAGGGCGGATGGAGGTGGTGGGGGATTGGGGCAGTGGATGAGGGATTGGGGTGGAGGTGGGGGGAGGGAGAGGAGGAGGGCTGGTGAAATACCGGGGATGGCAAGATGTTTTCAGTGACAGTCTGTTCAGGCCTGTGTCCAGTGAGATGTTTTCAGTGACAGTCTGTTCAGGCCTGTGTCCAGTGAGATGTTTTCAGTGACAGTCTGTTCAGGCCTGTGTCCACTGAGATGTTTTCAGTGACAGTCTGTTCAGGCCTGTGTCCAGTGAGATGTTTTCAGTGACAGTCTGTTCAGGCCTGTATCCACTGGGATGTTTTCAGTGACAGTCTGTTCAGGCCTGTGTCCAGTGAGATGTTTTCAGTGCCAGTCTGTTGAGGCCTGTATCCAGTGAGATGTTTTCAGTGACAGTCTGTTCGGGCCTGTGTCCAGTGAGATGTTTTCAGTGACAGTCTGTTCAGGCCTGTATCCAGTGAGATGTTTTCAGTGACAGTCTGTTCAGGCCTGTGCCCAGTGAGATGTTTTCAGTGCTAGTCTGTTTGGGCATGTGTCCAGTGAGATGTATTCAGTGACAGTCTGTTCAGGCCTGCGTCCAATGAGATGTTTTCAGTGACAGTCTGTTCGGGCCTGTGTCCAGTGAGATGTTTTCAGTGGCAGTCTTCTCAGGCCTGTATCCAGTGAGATGTTCTCAGGTTAGGTTCAGCCTGCGTGGTGTTGTTGGGCTGGTGTCCGTGGGAGGTATTCAGTGACAGTCTGTTGGCTGGCGTGATGGGAGTGTTTTCAGTGAAGTGTGTGGAGGTGTAGTCCAGTAGGATGGTTGTCACCATGGACAGATACCAGGGCGGTAGCCAGGTGAAATGTGAGGCTCAGGGGAGGTGTCAGAAGCAGGGGTGGTGGTCGGTGGTGGGTTAGGTGTCGGTTGCGAGGGCGTAGGTAGGTGGAGGTATCAAAGTTAAGGCTACAGTGGACAATATTAAGGTCATATCAGAATGCGGCTCCCTTCCGTGTGCGAGACCCATGCTCTACCTATGAACCCACCTTGCGATGGCCAAATAGGTAGAGCGCAGGCTTCCCCTGTGGAAATTAGGCCATTGGCACCATGACCCGATATCCCACTCAATCACATTATCCTGACTCACAGCTAACCAGTCCTTGCCCTATCATATTTGGATTAATAGGACAGGATCAGGACTGGTTAGGTCAATATCAAGAAAACGTGACCTGTGTGAGAAATTGGGGCATGGCGCATGTGGCCTGATCTCCCAATGGGACAACGCTTATAAAGTGTTAATGAGCATGCTATGTCACGAGTCCGGTCCCCATCCTGATATGACCTTAGCTGTTACCAGGATTTAAAACCCCAACAAACAAATACGCAGCTAAATGATGATAGATGTTGACTCACCCCACCCCCGCCATAAACTATCCACTTCCTGTTAACCTCCAATTCTCTCTATCCACCGTCCTGATATGACCTTAGATGTTGCCAGGACGTAAAACTCCAACAACTGATCAATCCTCTATCCAGTTGTAAAATATTCCGATATTCAGCATAGGGGGAATGAAAATGTTCTATTACTGATCGGTGTACTGGACCAAGCGCATGTATGTATATATATATATGTATGGGCTGGTGCTGCCTGAGTGGGATGTAAATATACATAGTCGTGCTGGCAGGTCTGGGTGTGAGGGCACTCAGGACCTACTCCCTCTGCTGGGATAGGGAACATACACTCAAAGGTCAAGGTTGGTGGTGGCCATGGGGCAATAGAGCTTGTGGTGATGGGAAGACCACTGGTATCCATGGGAACCAGGAATGCTGGATCCCAATTGGTAGGGCAAAGAATGCTTGTTTTCCATTGGGGGAAAGGGGTGGAGTGATACTCTACAATGAACCCATGTAACCATATAAATAATAAACCAGAGGGATTGACTCTCTCTTCTTCTTTACACTTTATACTCTTCCTTTCTCTTTGTCTGTATTGATTTCACAATAGCCTGACTACACAGCCACAGATTCGAGCCTTAGCTTTTACACAGTGACGGGTCGGAGCCTCTCTACTACAGTGATCCACTTTCTTTTGTTGTTTTTCTGTTAAAAAAAAAAGGTTGGTGTTCGCGGAAACTGAGATAAAGCTCTGTGATACAATTGGAAGATCAATGATACAGGACTGACAAAAGATATGTGAGCCTGTCTCAAAAGGTGATAGCTCTTTTTCTTTTGCCCATTGTAACGATTGACACAAAACAGCACAGAAATGGTTACACTGAAAACACAAGGACATTTGCTTCAAATCAAGTATTCTATTGGGGTTATGAGACACCATGTAAAAAACAAATCAGTTTATCCTGAGCAAATGCATAAGTAGATAGTGTATTGATCGTTACAATGGACAGTCAAAGTTTTGTCCCATATTGCTTAGCACCTTTTGAGACAGTCTCATGTATGAATAAAATTAATTCACCACCAACAAAAAAGTAGTGAGGAACGGAGGTGAGAGGGGGATGGGTCCACAAGTCAGACAGGAGGTTAATGCATAGAGTAGTAACCTGATTATCGAGTGGGGTGTCCATATTTGTCCGTTCATCAATTCTTGTCAAAACCATCTTGCAATGTACAGTGAAAAGGGGGAAGAAAACAAGGCGGACAAAGGAAAGGAATGCAAAGACAACATCAGGGAATGGACAGGCCCGGAGTTCGACAAGTCCGGGAGGGCAGGGGAGAACAGGGATAAATGGCGAAAACTGGTTGCGGTCGCCGAATGATCCTTCGCGGGTAAGGGATCGATGATGATGAATGAGGATAACATAATAGTTATTCTATCTTTACGATATTTATATTTGCATAATTATTGTACACCGTATATGTGCTCTATAAGCTTTTATGGGAATATTAACAAGGACACTAACTCTCTTCAGTTTGCACTATTATTATATACCATTTATATATGTATTACTGCATGCTGCATGTAGTTCCAGATTCGGCCACACCAGAGCCACTAGTCATAGGGTTCAGTACTTGTATGCCAGCTGTGCCTGGTGGTTATCGCCTCCAGACCTAAATTTGTAACTATATTCCCGCCAGAGAATATATACTCTTCTCAACCACTCCAGTCTTATCGCTATCTGTTTACTTGGGGCCAACTGTTTATATATACATATATATTCTGGATAGTTATTCTGAGTGATCTTGTGTCAGCGCAAAGGTGATGAGTAGTCCTGTGGCCATGTATGCATAATGAGTTATTTGCATATTGAGTGATTGATTGACGTTTTAAGGCCGAGTCTCCTGGAAAGCCCATGTCCATGTGTGATGAAGTGCATTGGAATTAAAATTGAAAAAGACCAAATTGAATCACAGATGATTACAAACAGAATTCAGCGAGTAGAACCGCAATATTTTTTTTTTTTCTAAATGTATTTTATTCAGCGAATAATGTCTTTTGTCAGTGGCAGAGCACTGGTCTTCCGGCCGTTCATTACAATTTGTTGGTACATAAATGACAATATCAGTTGCAATAATAACCACATGAAAAACCTGTTCGATATACATTGCTATATTACTGTCGGTGGGGTGATGAAAATGGGAAATATTGCGCTTAGAGCGGGAATCGAACCCACATCTCTTGCATTTCAGGCCAGTGTGCTCACCATTACACCACCTAGGCTCCCTCATGTCACCACACTACCCACACCTACCCGTCTATGCAGCTCCTTACCTGAGAGCTTAGTGCAGACAACTACACTCGTCCCATGGAATTGTAAGTCTTGTAAATTGTAATTTAATGCTTACAATTACATACATACAGGCAATGCACTTACTAGTTACACATACATACACAGGGTAGGTTCAACAACCATAAAGCACGTAGCTTGTACAGGATCATGGTCATGGCAACCAGTGTTGTGGGAAATATGGCGCCTAAAGTAGGAATCAAACCCACATCTCTTGCATTCCAGGCTAATAAGTTAACAGTTACACCACCTAGGCTCCCTGATGTCACCAACCTAGCCACGCCTACTGGTCTATGCCGCTCCTTGCCTGAGAGGTCAGTGCAGACTACCACATTTCTCTGGAGAGGTAGCAACTTGCTAAATTGCTGATAGCTACTCTTAGGCCAAATAGTTTGTTTAATGGTGACCGTTCCCGTCCGTGCCTGAAAATTCGCCCATCCCTGAATATATTTAATGTTTGTTAAAACTCTTAAAAATGTGACAGACCACTGCCAATTCAATTTTCGTATTAATTTTAAAGTCATTGGTTTGCCTCGGCTAGCATTCAAGCCCAATATTCCGAATGCCACAATTTACTAGAATGGGAGGCGAACGCTCAACTCTTTTGTCCATCGCCTCTGGTTACATATTACATCTCCATCAAAATTATATAATACACATTTTGTTAAACCCGCCCGACCAGGATTTTTATTTAAAAAAGGATGATCAACTATTCTTATTTATGTATTGGCCTTACTAGGGAGATTGGTAGTGCTGGTGTAAGCATTAGCGTAACCAATCAGTGGAGGTGGTGGTGGTGGTTCGGTGCCTCATTAGGAAAGTGTCGTTATGGCAACAGGTGCGTGTGCAGTTTGCCTCAGCGGTGATGATAAGAACGCGCGACTGCTTATTGCGAGATGCCACTGCCGTGCGACAAAGTATGTTTTGTGACACCGGGAGAGCATGTGTCTCGCTTGCGGAAGGTCGGGCGTTCGGTTCCCAGTCGAGTAAAACCAATGACTTTAAAATTGATACTTGTCGCTTCCTCGCCTGGCGATCAGCATTAATAGGATAGGGGAAAGGACTGGTTAGCTCAGTGTCAGGATGATGTGACTGAGTGGGATATCGGGTCATGGTCCCCGTGACCTGATTTCCCAGTGGGGCAGCACTATAAACTCACCATGAGTGCACACTGTCACAATTCGATACCCATCCTGATATGACCTAAGATAATGGCTAGGATGTAAAACAACAACAAACAAACAAGCCCACACAAACGTTTTGCGACAGTCGTCGGGGAGTAATCCTGGGAGGCTGATAGTTGAGTGCTGACATTATCGTGGCTGTGGAGAAAAGTCTATAATGCAAAGTCCTGATGGAAGACACAGACTCCATGTGTTCTCCATGTGTATCTGATTCTAGAAACGGCCAGACTTTATGACCTTGATGCACCATTCTGCCATCGACTACATCATCCAGACCTTGACAATACCTACCTCCGCAGATCCACTCCCTCCCACTCCAACACCCTCCCTCCAACTCCAACACCCTCCCTCACACTCCAACACCCTCCCTCCAACTCCAACACCCTCCCTCCCACTCCAACACCCTCCCTCCAACTCCGACACCCTCCCTCCAACTCCAACACCCTCCCTCCAACTCCAACACCCTCCCTCCCACTCCAACACCCTCCCTCCAACTTCGACACCCTGCCTCCAACTCCAACACCCTGCCTCCAACTCCAACACCAACACCCTCCCTCCCACTCCAACACCCTCCTGCCCACTCCAACACCCTCCCGCCAACACCAACACCCTCCCTACCACTCTAACACCCTCCCTACCACTCTAACTCCCTCCCTCCCACTCCACCACCCTCCTTCCCATTCCAGCACTCTCCCACCCATTCAACCACCCTGTCACTCCAACACCCTCCCTCCCACTCAAACGCCCTCCCACCCACTCCAACACCCTATCTCCCACTCCAAGATAATCCCCCCCACTCCAACCCCCTCTCACCCACTCTAACACCCTCCCTCCCACTCCAGCACCCTCCCACCACAACCCCTTCCACCCACTCCAACAGCATTGCTCCCACTCCAAACACCCTCCCTCCCACTCCAATGCCCTCCCTCCCTCCCACTCCAACACCCTCCTTCCGACTCCAGCACCCTCCCACCCACTCCACCACCCTCCTTCCCACTCCAGCACCCTCCCACTCCAACACCCTCCCATCCCCTCCCACACCTGCCACACCCTCCCGTCCCCTACTATCCGTCTCACACCTTCTCCCCACCAACTCCCACCGACTCCTTTCTCCTCCCCCTCCCCTCCCACACCCTCCCATCCCACCCATTCCCACTCCATCCCACCCCATCCCACCCCATCCCACCCACTCCCACCCGCTCCCCCCCTCCCACCCCTCCCATCCCACCCTCCACCCACTCCCACCCCATCCCCACCCCATCCCATCCCACCCACTCCCACCCCTCCCACACCCCTCTCATCCCATCCCATCCCCCTCCCGTCCAACACCCTCCCAACCCACACCCACTCCCTTCCCCTCCTACCCCCTCCTATCCCCTACTACCCCTCTCCGACCCTATCGCACACCCTCCCACTGCCTCCATCCCCTCTCCCTCCACTCCCACCTTGCCCTCATCCACTTCCACCCCCTCCCACCCACTCGCACCTACTCCCTACACAGTCCCTCCCCCCCCCCCCACACACACACCTCCACACCCACACACACCCCTTCCCTACAGTAGACGCCTAGCCCAGTTGGCCCCCAAACCCAAGCCGGCATTCCGGGGCTGAGATTGCAGTCCACGTACCACCCGCCCCCCTCTCCCCCTCCGCCCTCCCCTCACCCACACCCTCTCTCCCTCCTCCCGCCCCTCGCCCCATTCCCCCCTCCTCTCCCTCCTCCCTCCGCCCCTGCCTGGAAAAGAAATCGCCCGCCCCCGCCACCCACCTCTCCCCATAGCTCTCCCCGCCCTCCCCGCCCTGCCCCCACCGCTGTCCTCCCTCTCCCCGCCCCTCCTGCCACCCATCCCGCCACCCCTCCTGCCGCTCCTTCCTCCTGCCGCCCCCCTCCCCACCGTCCCCGGGGCCTTCCCCGCCACGTGTCGCCGTCCCTCCCCGCTTAATCCGTACACAAATCCCAGATTAGGTCGTAAAGAAGCCCCCCCATCCCCTACCCCCCTCCCATTCCCCCCACACACCACCCACCACCACACACATCACCACCGCGGTACACACTTGCCAGTCAGTGAGCAAACGGTCCGCCCGACTGACAAACGCTGAACGCGGTAGAACTGAAAACGAGGTTTCGCCTGGAGAGGTTGGCTTCGAGGCTATTTGGGTCATTCTCAGGAAGTGTGTACCACATTGGTGGTTTCAATGTGACATTCTTAAATGATTTTGCCTTTTTTTTTTGTGTGAAAGGGGGGGGGGGGGGCGGGGGAGGGTACTATGTGAAATAGTTATTGTTGACTCCGTGTGTCAACTATATTATCTATAATACCTGTATTTAATTTGTCTGAAAAAAATGCATCCAAAATATGCTGATTTTTTCTAGAAAATATGCTGATTTTTCTAGAAAAGTGAAAATATGAAAATGTGCATGTAGACACCATATGAAGAGTTCAGGTGCAAAACCATGTAAACGCCAATCCAAAAATGGAGAGAAAAAGTGGCATCAAAACCTTCAAAAAGTGTATATCTTTATATTCCTACTGTTTTGGTTATTGCTCCATAACCATGTGATCAGACTAAAAGTGTAATTAGTGAGCTTTAAACTTATTTTCAGGTAAAAATCCTTTGTTTAAACCCAATTTTTGGATTGGCCTTTACATAGTTTTGCGCCTGAACTCTTCCAACAACATTGTTTTAAACTGTGTTGCTTGTAAGAAACAATTACTTTGGCTTAACTTTTATCAATAACATCTCATCTGAATTTGTTGTGTGTTAGAATGATGTAATGGATGTTGCACAGTTAATTTCAACAGCTCTCTCAATTTGCATAACATCAAAATAAAATAGTAAATGTATTTTTGTTCAACTCTGACATATGCAGAAAATGTAAACCTAAGTGTGAACATAAATTGTGCTATTATTTTGAATAGTTTCTGCTATTATTTAGAATGTTTCCACTTTCGGTGTCCATGTCACAAAAATGGTACGCAGTTTCTGAGAACGACCCATTTAACAAATGCCGTCCCACCAAGGGTTCAACTGAGGACTCGGCGACGAGGCTATTGGATAATATGCTAATTTGGCAGCAAGTCAAACCACCGTGAATCAATCTAGTTTCTCCCGCAGCCCCTTGTTCCTGAAAGAGGGCTGCTGAACAACCAACCATAAAAAAGTATCAGGAGGCTGGGTAAAGGAAATAACTAAAATAATTCTTTATTTATTTATTTTAAAATTGTTTTGGGGGTACATTAGTTGATTAAGGAGGGGAAATTTCAGTCACAGACGACTGGTCTTCCTCATTCTACTGCTCCTTACCCTATCCTAATAATGCCGAGCGTCTGGCTAGGAAGTGACAAGTATCAATTTTTAAGTCATTGGTTTGGCTCAACCAGGATTCAAACCTAGGATCCCATGATCTACCAACACGGGAGATGGGCGCTCTAACTCATTCGGCCATCCCATCTGGTATATGAAGCAAAATATATTTGCCATAAAGCAATTTATACCCAACGGGATGTCTGAATTGGTTGAGCGTCCATCTCCGGTTTTCGTAGATCGTGGGATTTGAATGGGTTGGAGCCCTGATCGAGTCAAATGAATGACCTAGCCAGATGCTTGGCATTATTAGGATAGGGCAAGGACTAGTTGTCTCAGTGTCAGGATAATGTGACTGAGTGGGATATCAGGTCATGGCACTGCTGACGTGGTTTCCAAGTGGGGATAGCACTATAAAGTCACCATGAGTGTGCAATGCCACAAGTCGGTAATCGTCCTGATATGACCTTAGATGTTGTCAGGACGTAAAACTTCCAACAACCAACATAGTTATTTATATTTAGCCACTACTATTGAACGGTAAAATATCCTACTTGGCACTTGACCATTTGTTGGCTCGGAAATAAATAGCTGAACCATCTGCTACTCTAACATCAACGCTTGTTTGCCATGGTCATTGTAGATAAAGGATTTACACTGTACATCCAGTACAGGGGTGAAAACCAACCAAGTAGAACAATGGGACAGGTATGCAGGTATTGCAGGTATTGCAATACCTCAGGGAGTTTGACGCCCCTGCCTTGCAGAGTTGTAAACCACTGCCTTGTGGTACAGGTTCTTGACAGAACCGAAGGCTAAGGGAGCAAACCCTAAACATAAAACCATGTCACTGTGGCAGCATTAAGGGCGGTTGATGTATGGAACTCCCAACATCTCCCAACCAGCCACTGCAGGGACGAATAGTTTTGCGCCTGTGCCTGTCTGGACATGTTCTTGCTGGTGTGAAACCTCTAAGATTTTGACATAGCAGTGAAATGAATTGACCTGGTAAATTCTTAATTTAAGAAGCAAATATATTCTTCACATAAATCTTCATATTTACCTGCTACTTCTGATTTTAAATATATAATAAAACATGTAGTTTAAGGAATTTTTAGAATAAAACCAGTGGCATTTTATCCCCACCATCTTGTCTGTTTGCATTCTCTCCAATTTCACCAACTCTGTGCCGATATGGGTAGCCATTTGAAACCGGAGCCAGAGTTTCTATACCCTATTCCATACTAAAGCAGTTTTTGCCAGCTTTTATATAGGGTTTGTGTTCACCTCTGTACTGCAAGTACAGGGCAAAGCTTTTATCTAGGGTCACGGGAGAGTGTGTGTGGTAGGGGAGTGGGTTTGGTATCCATGTAATGCTATGCCTTGTTTGTTTGTTTTTGTTTTCTGTTACCTTGGTGTAATGGCAATAATGTACACATACCAAAACGACCGTTTTACATGGTGATACACAAAATCAATAAGTAGTACATGTATAGACAATTCAGATACAAGTCGGCACATCTTTGTTTGTTGGAGTGTTGAACCCTAGCAACATCTAACGTCATATCAAGGCAGGTAATAACTTGTGGCAGTGCGCACTCATGGCAGCTGTATAGTGCTGCCACAATGGGAGACCAGACCACAAGCACCATGACCCGATTTCCCACTCATGAACATTATTCGGGCCCAGTGTGCTAACCATTCCACCACCTAGGCTCCCTGATATCACCACACTACCCACGCCTACCTGTCTGTGTGGTTACTTGCCTGAGAGGTCAGTGCAGACCACTACACTTATATATTAGGTTCGCCGAGGTGTATTTCAGCTGAGGAGTGATAGCTAAAAGGAAACCTGGAGAGGAGGGGCACCCGTCTGTCATCTCGCATATATTTCCCGCTTCAAAAGATAATAATAATAGGGTGAGTGGGTGAGTGGGTGAGTAGGTGGGGTGGAGAATGGAAGGGAAATGCGAAACTGATGCCGTGGGGTATGGATGAGTGCTTTGAAGAGAACAACAAGAGGCAGTATGGGAGGGGAAGGGGGATGGGGATGGAGTTAGGGGAGGGGGAGGGGGGGGGGGAGTTAGGGAAGGGGGATGGGGTTGGGGGATTGGTTGGGGGAAGGGGTTGGTGGGGTTGGGGTTGACAGGGGATAGATTTGGGGGAGAGAAAGAGTTGCAGGTGGGGGAGGGGTTATGGGAGGGGGGAAGGGGAGGGGGTTGGGTTAGCGGGAGTTGGAAGATGGGTTGGGGGAAGGGGTTGGTGGAGTGGGGGTTAACAGGGGAGGGATTTGGGGGAGAGAGGGGGTTGGAGGTGGGGGAGGGGTTATGGGAGGGGGGAAGGGAGGGGGACGGGGAAGGGTTGGGGGGACTTGGGATATCGGTTGGGGGAAGGGGTTGGTGGAGTGGGGGTTAACAGGGAAGAGATTTGGGGGAGAGAAGGGGTTGGAGGTGGGGCAGGGGTTATGGGAGGAGGGAAGGGGAAGGGGGATGGGTTGGGAAAAGGGTTTGATGGAGTGGGGGTTAACAGGGAAGGGATTTGGGGGAGAGAGGGGGTTGGAGGTGGGGGAGTGGTTATAGGGAAGGGGGAAGGGGAGGGGGAAAGGTTGGGGGTGAGTAGGGTGGAGGGGTTTGAAGAAGGGGGTTGTGGTAAAGGGGTTGATGGAGAGGGAGTGGGGGGGGGGGGGGTGGAGGGGGAGGGGATGTGTCTTCTGACAGGTGTGAAAGCAACAGGGAATGAGAGAGAAGATCACCCCAATCAGGGTGTACAAATATACAGATTTTCGGTTCGGAATTATATATTGGCAGAGAGCATTATTATTCTCGGGTGATGGAGTGGGGACCAAGGTTATGTAACAGAAAAGCAATGGGTGCCCCACTCTCTGCCTGACATATTAGGCTATGTGAAATATATGTTAATACATAGTGCCCGAGATTATGACGAGATGTTCCTATATAATGTTTAGTGAAATGTTCCCTCTATGCACCAGTAAGGGTGCAAGTGGAGGAGAAGGACACTTTTGATATCTATATATATATATTTATTGTAACTGTCTACATGTTACCCCAGAACCAATGGGCAAGCACACACGGCCTCTCTGCATACATTATGAACACCCCCTGCAGCTGGGGTTGAGTGACAGCAGCCCCTATTAGGGCATCCCCCCCCCCACCCCCCAAGCTGTAGAGGGGTGTCTGATTGGCTGGCTGTGGGAGGCCCAGTCACCTGCATGCCTTTGCCCCATGCCCCACCTGACCACATAAGCCTCTTTCTGATATTGATTATTCTAGACACTCGGTCTATATGATGCTACAGGCACTACTGAAGACCCTCTACTCTTGACTCTTGAGTGAGACACACTCTTCACTTGGCCAGGAACCCAGACACTCTGTCTGAGGCTGCACCTTTGATTTACAAACTGAGCTGTGTGCAACAACCATGGGACTCCAGTTCAACGGCCTGTAGGCACTGATTCCTATACATACTAAAGAGATTAATGAGGCTCTGTGTGGACAGAAGGTAAGGAGTCAGGGTGATAGGTTGCTAGTAGGTGAACAGGAGTTGATGCCAATAAAGCACAACTTCTTCACTGTCAATCTTGCATGACTTGTCTTCCCGTTCTTGCTTATGAGTTTGCTGGAGAGGGGCATCAGGTGTGAACTGACAGACAGTTGTCAGAATGCACCTGGGAAGAGTAAGTGGTATTTCTGGGGCTCTGACGGCCGGGCATTCCAGTAAATATTACAAGGGGATGGTTATTTCCCTGTCCGTTTTCGCACACCCCCCCCCACACACACACGACCACAAGACTGGGTATCACATCATCAGAATAATGTAACTGTGTGGGAGGGATATCTGGTCATGGTGTTGTTGGCCTGGTCTCCCAGTGGGGAAACACTATAAAATCGCCATGAGTGTGCACTGTCACAAGTTGGTAGCAGTCCTTATGACCTCCGATGTTGCTAGGACGTGAAACACCAACAAACAACCAAATCCCCCTCACCTACCAACCCGCAACGAAACACCCATTAATTGTCAAATTAGATCCAATGAAGAGAATAAAATGGTTGACACTCTCTTAGCTTTAATTTGGTAAAGGAATAGGGTGCATGTGTATTAAAATAGGGACCCCTACAACATTCGGGGGTGCACATTCCTGTGTGTGACACCACTATGAACTAGACAGTAATAGAATATGGACCCCTATAGCATTCAGGGGGCGCACATTCCAGTGCATGACACCATGGTGAACTACACAGCATAGGGTGGATGTGTAATAAAATATGGACCCCTATAAGATTCAGGGGGTGCACATTCCAGTGCATGACACCAAATTGAACTACACAGCATAGGGTGAACATGTACTAAAATATGGACCCCAACAACATTCCGGGGGTGCACATTCCTGTTTGTGACACCACCATGAACTAGACAGGATAGGGTTGACGTGTAATAAACTAGGGACCCCTATAACATTCAAGGGGGCGCACATTGCCGTGCGCGACACCGCAGTGCGTGACAGCGCCTGGCCTGACGTGAATGACGATGTTTGCCTTACGTCACCATTAGGACTCTTCGACAGAGGGCGCCTCGGACGCAGAGTGATGCATGAGGGCCCCCTGCCGGAGAGGAGGGGCAGGAGAAAGGGGGGAAGGGGAGGGGAAGAGGGAGGGGGAGGGCGAGGAGGGAGAAGGGGGGAGGTGGGGGCGGGAGATGGTGAGTTTGGGATGAGGGAGGATGGGTAGGGGGAAGATGGAGGGGAGGGGAGGGGGCGGGGAGGAAGTGGGAGGGATGACGGGGGCGGGGGAGGGAGAGGGGTAGGGGAGGGATAGGGGTACGTTGGGGAGAAGGGGAGGGGAGGAGGTTGGGGAGAGGGGAGGAGGGAGCAGGTGGAAGGAGGGGGGGATGGGGATGGAGGTGGGAGAAGGGGGTGGAGGGTGGAGGGGGAGGGGGAGCGAGAGGGGGTTGTGCTATTAACAATAGTATAGTATGTGTTGTTGCTGTTTTACGTACTAGCAACATATAAGGTCATACCAGGATGGGTACCGACTTGTGGTGACAGTGCGACTCAAGGTAAGGTTATAATTATATAGAGCTGCCCCACTGGGAGACCAGGCTGGCGGCACCATGACTCGATATCCAGTATGTTGGTGCGCATACTGAAATTAATTTGCCATCTTTTAAATTTACTCATATATTTCAAGAGTCAAAGGGCTTTTGTGGTATTCTCTGTGGCGGAGTGGTTAGAGTGTCTGACTTTTTCCTAGGTCACACTCCTAATCTAAAGGACAGTTGTTCGATTCCCCGTGCCCCCATCTCTGCCAATTGGGATTTCCACCGCTGTGTATAACTTACAGCGTCATCAAAGGCCTGTTGCTCTCATACCATGTCTATATGGTGTGGGAGGATAAAAATCCCTTGGGTCGGTAAAATTGTAGGCTCGGGCTTTCTATCGACTAACTGTCTAATGGTGAAAAGAAGCCTATTCAGGCTTATCCATGAGAGGCAGTATAAATCTTCAACAAGAAAAAAAGCATTAAACAAATTGTAAAAGTGGCTCTGAATTGAAAGTGACATCTGGCCTGATATATTTATGGTTAAAACAAGAACATGCAGCGGACGCTGCAAAGATAGTTGGCTAAGCGATTTTAACTGAAGGGTAAAGTGCCTGTGACACTATGCCGGATTGAGCAACGGACAGAATTGTCTAGTCAGGAGGTGTTCGGTCAGGATAAGTATCAAAATGTATTAAAATGTGTCGAAATGTTGCGATATCTGGTCAAAGGCTCCCGGACGAACGAACATTAAACGGACATGAAACGTACATGAACGGATAGCCAACGGACGATAAGCAGACTAAACAACCTCAAACCCTAGATGTCAATCCAGCGGCATCCGTTCCAAGTTTTGTGCAATGTTCAAAACTTGCCACCGTAGACGCCATACACCACCAGACACAGAACGGAAATACCGGATGCTGATCTTATAGAAACCAGACATTGACGTATTCCACCGGACTTTGTTCGGGTTCTTTCCGTTTTCCCAATCCAGTGAGGTGTGAGAGAGCCTTTAGGGAATAGGTGGCACGTAGTCGGGGCGGAGGGGGTCAGTGGCAGGGGGTGGATGAAAAGGGGTGGGTGGGTGAAAGACACGAGTAGAGGGATGTATGAAGGCGGCAATTCAAAGTGGAAGGGGCGAGGGAAACGGGCGGGTGGAAGGAGCAGGAAGGTGATGGTATTTTGAGGAAAGTGCATATATACAGGGATATGGTGGTATTTACTTGATATTATCATTGACAGCGAAATGGATATATATATGCTCTATATTTATTATACGATTATAATAATGTCGTGGGGGTGATGAAAATGGGAATTACTGTGCCTAGAGCGGGACTTGAACCCACATCTCTTTGCATTCCGGGCCAGTGTGCTAACCATTACACCACCTAGGCTCCCTGATATCAATACACTCCCCACGCCTACCTGTCTATGTGGTTACTTGCCTGAGAGGTCAGTGCAGACCACTACACTCTGTCCCCCTGGAATTGTAAGTCTTGTAATGCTTACAATTACATACATACAGGCAATGCACTAACACATACATACACAGGGTAGGTTCAACAACCATACAGCGCAAAGCTTGTACAGGATCCTGATCACGGCAACCAGTGTCGTGGGGGTGATGAAAATGGGAAATACTGTGCCTAGAGCAGGACTCGAACCCACATCTCTTTGCATTCCGGGCCAGTGTGCTAACCATTACACCACCTAGGCTCCCTGATATCAACACACTCCCCACGCCTACCTGTCTATGTGGTTACTTGCCTGAGAGGTCAGTGCAGACCACTACACTAACTAGGAATATCCCTTCTTTCCCTCATCACTCACTAAGCTCCATGGACTGAGGGAGTCTGTCCTAGTCATCTATTGCTCCATCCTCCCCAACCCCAGTTGTAATGGTGGCGCCACCACCCCTGCACACTGTAACCTCCACTCACTGTACCGCTGAAAAGTCCCTATCTATATCAAATAAATATATATATATATATATGTCCCTGTATGTATGTGTGTATATATCTATGCATATAAATGGAGATACATATATATTTATATATAAATATATATGTCTATATAAGAACATGTATAGTACACATATAAACATACACATATGCATTACGCAAGTATACAGATATTTAAGGGTATTATTATTAATATTGTTATACTCCATAAGACCAATCACTGTACCAGTGGCGCCACCTGTGGCCCTCTTAATCTCCACCGGATGTTCTTTTTTTTTCTTTTCTTGAAGATTTATACTGCCTATTATGGGTAAGCCTGAATAGACTTGTATTCACCATTAGAGAGTTTGTCGATCGAAACCCCGAGCCTACACTTTTACTGACCCAAGGGATCTTTAACCTCCCACACCACATAGACATGGTATGAGAGCAACTTGCCTTTGATGACGCTGTAGGATATCCACAGCGGTGGAAATCCAAATTCGCTGAGGTGGGGGCACGCGGAATCGAACCACTAACCTTCAGCTTAGGAGTCTGATCTAGAAAAAAGTCAGACACTCTAACCACTCCGCCACAGAGAACACCACAGTCACACATTGTGTGTCGATCGCATCGAAGGATATATATATATATATATATATATATATATATACACATATATTTATATGCAGTTTTGTTGTTTGTTTGTGTTTTATATCCTAGCAACATCTAAAGTCATATACATGATGGATATCGACTTGTGACAGTGCACACTCATGATCACTTTCTAATGCTGCCCCACTTGGAGACCAGACCAGTAACACCATGACTCAATATCCCACTCAGTCACATTATCCTGACACTGAGCGAAGCAGTCCATGACCTATCCTACTAATGCCAAGCACCAGGCTAGGTGGCGACAAGTATACATTTTGTAAGTCATTGATTTGACTAGGCCCCGTTTTGAATACAGCTGACCTTCCGCGCCAGAAGCCTGCGCTCTTAGCAATATGGCAGCCACTTCCGGTCAGACACAAACAGAGAGGTGGTGTGGACATTCTAGATGCTGGTTGTTGGTGAGTAGTTGCTGTTTGATATGAGACTAATGCTGGCCGTTAGTGAACATCGCCCCGAGCTGTGGAGGCTGGGAGACTGGAGGAGGCGGCCGTATGTCACGGCGGGACGAAGGGGGGGGGGGGGGGGGGGGCTTAGCCGGTGTAGTAAGTTCAAAACACTACCCCACAAAAACACTATGGTAGTGTTTTCAACCTAGTTGAAGGTAGGTTCAAAAGAGTACTGTCGCCACGCTCAAAACACTATCCTTAAGTTCAAAACATTACCTCTAAGTTCAAAACACTACTCTAAAAAGATGTTATAATTGCTGCATATTCATTTTAGTTTGTAGTAGGGTGAGGCAGTATGCAGTAGGGTGAGGCAGTATGCAGTAGGGTGGGGCTGTATGCAGTAGGGTGAGGCAGTATGCAGTAGGGTGAGGCAGTATGCAGTAGGGTGGGGCTGTATGCAGTAGGGTGAGGCAGTTTGCAGTAAAGTGGGGCAGTATGCAGTAGGGTGAAGCTGTATGCAGTAGGGTGAGGCAGTATGCAGTAGGGTGGGGCTGTATGCAGTAGGGTGAGGCAGTTTGCAGTAAAGTGGGGCAGTATGCAGTAGGGTGGGGCAGTATGCAGTGAGGTGGAGTTGTATGCAGTGAGGTGGGGAAGAATGCAGTAGGGTGGGGCAGTATGTAGTAATGTAG
Organism: Branchipolynoe longqiensis; assembly: GCA_030323885.1. Lineage (NCBI taxonomy): Eukaryota > Metazoa > Annelida > Polychaeta > Phyllodocida > Polynoidae > Branchipolynoe > Branchipolynoe longqiensis. Next base: position 58,323,662 of record CM059200.1, on the reverse strand, counting down.
TAAGGTGGGGCAGTAGGGGTTGTTGTCGTTGGTTGTTGTTTTACATCCTAGCAACATCTAAGGTCATCTCAGGACGGGTACCAACTTGCGACAGTGTACACTCATGGCAACTTAGTAGTGCTGTCCGACTGGGAAATCAGGCTGCTGGCGTCCTTGACCTGATATCCCACTCAATTGCTTTCACCAGCACTGAGCTAACTCCCGACCTTCTGCACGTGAGGCCCACGCTCTACCGATTAGGCACCGCACCAGGTGGGGCAGTAGGCAGTTGCATGGGGTTGTATGCAGTAAGGTGGAGAAGAATGTGAAGAATGTAGTGGGATGGGGCAGTGCGCAGTAGTCTGGGGCAGTATGTAGTAAGGTGGAGTCTATGCAGTAGGGTGGGGGCTCTATGCAGTAGTGTGGGAAGTATGCAGTAGTGTGGGGAAGTATGCAGTACTGTGGGAAAGTATGCAGTAAGGGGTTCATGATGCAGTAAGGTGGGGCAGCAATATGTAGGTTACATATTGCGGCACTACAGCCCCCACTGCCATGTCATGATAGTGTTCTGAACTTGGTAGTGTTTTGAACATACAAAAAGGTAGTGTTTTGAATTTAACCATTTTGTTTTGAACGGGGTAGTGTTTTGAACGTCCTACACTGGCACCCAGGGTGGGGGGGAGCCTGGAGAGGCTAAGCGGCACGCAGGTTGGGGAGGGCCGGGGCAGGCCGGGCGGGCCGAGGGGTTAGGGGATGGGTAGGCCTGGTAAGGTGGGGTGGTGTAGCAGGGCTGGGCACTATATCAGTATATGTCTAGGTGGAGTGCCAGAGGTCAGGGTGGGGTCAGAGCAGAAGGGCAAGGGTTGGTTTATGGCGATACAGGAGGGCGGAGGGCGGGTTGCAGAGGGCGGGTTGCGGAGCGCGGGTTGTGGAGGGTGGGTTGTGGAGGGTGAATTGCGGAGGGTGGGTTGCGGAGGGCGGGTTGCGGAGGGCGGGTTATGGAGGGCAGGTTGTGGAGGGTGGGTTGTGGAGGGTGGGTTGCAGAGGGTGGGTTGCGGAGGGCAGCTTGCGGAGGGCGGATTGTGGAGGACGGGTTGCGGAGGGCGGGTTGTGGAGGGCGGGTTGCGGAGGGTGGGTTGCAGAGGGCAGGTTCTGGATGGCGGGTTGTGGATGGTGGGTTGCAGAGGGCGGGTTGTGGAGGGCTAGTTGCAGAGGGCGGGTTGAGGATGGTGGGTTGCCGAGGGCGGGTTGTGGAGGGCTGCTTGTGGAGGGCGGGTTGTGGAGGGCGGGTTGCAGAGGGCTGCTTGCGGAGGGCGTGTTGTGGAGGGTGGGTTGCGGAGGGTTGGAGCGGATGTGAGTGGGTTCAGGAGGGTTGTGACAGGTCATGGTGATTTGACGCGGTGGCCTAATCGGTAGTGTGCATGCTTCGCATGCTGAAAGTCGTGGATTTGAATCCCAACCGAGTCTAAGCGCAATGATACTCGTCGCTATCTAGAAGGGCGATTGGCATTACTAGGATAATGCAAGGGCTGGTTAGCTCAGTATCAGGATAACGTTACTGAGTGAGAAATAACGTGATGGTGCTGGTGAGCTGGTCTGTCAGTAGGGCAGAACTATAAAGTCACCATGACTGCACTACTGACACACAAGTTGGTAACCGTCCTGATATGACCTTAGATGTTGCAAGGACGTAATACCTTAATAAACCAATCCTGTGACTGAGTGGGATATCGGGACCTGATCTCCCAGTGGGATAGCACCATAAAGGCACCATGAATGTGCACTGTCCCGATATGAATTTAGATCTTGATAGGACGTAAAACAACAAACGAACAAATCTGCTATCCCGTCTGGCGTTTCACATAATATCAAACTGTGCATATATATATACATAGATATCTTTATATACATTTATGAGACGGGATGCCGTAATGAGTGTAGCGTCCTAGTCGGGCCAAACCAATGACTTGCAGATTTATACTTGTCGCTCGGCAGTATTAGGATATGACAATGACTCGTTAGCTCAGTGTCAGGACAATGTGACTGTGTGGGATATTGGTTTATAGGGTTAGCAGTCCCATTGGGGCAGCACTAAAAAGTCACCATGTGTGTACACTGTCACAAGTCGGTACCCATCCTGATATCATCTTAAATGTTGCTAGGATGTAAAACAACAACAAAACAAATCTGTTATCCTGTCTGGTCATACAAATAGTATGCAAGAGTATACGGCCTACAGTAAAACCGCGCTAAATCGACGGTCAGTGTCATGGGACCGACTTTAAATGCTCCATTTAAAGAAATCGTTTTTTGGTTTTTTTTGTTATTGAGGCTGTATTTATACTGTCCATAGCATATAAGCCCGGGTAACCAGGCTTGTTTTCAATGCTGGCCAGTTGTATTGTTGGTGTTATCTTACCACACAGTAGCTGCTGATAAGTTATTTGATTGCCTGCATTTCAGTAGCAGATAGATAATTGGTTGGTATGGTTAATAGCCTATGTTAGTTTTTTTTTGGATTTTCTTGGCATATATGTATTTATTTTTTCTACTCTTATTACTAGACTAGCCTACTCCTATTTACATATCAAAGGCTTGTACGTAGCTGTGTGGTGTGTTATCTGGCTACTTTTGGCATGGTTACCTTCCATTGGGCGTCCCGCTGGTGGGCCGTGACATACCACATGCCCCTTTGCAGTGCAGCTTAGTGGGGGTTTCCTAGCCTTATTTTGCACATATATTTTTCATTGGTTTATGGAGTTTTTTTTTGTATCCGTACAATGGTATTGTATTGGCGATTGTTTGGGACAAAGATAAAGCACTCGATATAGGGGAGTGTACGATCTGTGGAGATGGTCTGTTAGAGAGGTTTCACTGTCTGTAGCAAAACCATGTAAGCACCAATCCAAAATGAAGTCTAAATAGAAGATGTTTACATAACAATAATGTTAAAGCTCACTAATTCCACTTGCTGTATGATCACATGGTTACGGGGCAATGAAGAAAAGAGAAGGGATATACAAAAATGAGCTTTGAAGGTTCGATTCCAATTTTTATCTCCATTTTTGGATTGGCATTTACGTGATTTTGAACCTAAATTCTGCATATATTTATATATGTATATATATATCTTTATATGTATATTTACTTTTATATATAGATATATACGAAGAGTTCTGACGCAAAACCCTGTAAACGCCAATCCAAAAATGTAGATGAACATTGGAATGAAACCTTCAAAAAGTAGTTTTTTTGTTATTCCTACATTTTTGTTTATTGCTTGCGCCTGAACTCTCTCTCTATATATATGTATATATCTATATATATATATATATATATGTACATATATATATATATAAGTGAACCTATATAATATACATGTATAGTCCCTAGGAGGTGTCTCCCTAATGGGGCCTAATGCTGAAGCTGTTAGTTTTCCTTCACCCAGACAGCTTTGCCTATTAACAGTATTCATGCCGCGGCCATATTGAAACCATACCGAGGCCAGGGACGCATCTGCGAGGCGCCACTGTTGGAAAAGTAATGTGAATATGTTTTCATCAACCAATGCCTCTTGAAATCACTCAAATTTGAGGGTATTGATCTGTTAACCTACTTTATTCATCTTTGCATACCTGTTTTCTATCTATTGCCCAATTTTCATGAAGATTGGGTGACCCTTCCATGGTGCTTTTCCCATTCTTTAACTACAATGTAACTGTCAACTTCAAGTCTGCATAGTTATTGTGGTATCATGTAATGCAGCACTGTCAATGTAGGTATCTTTGTAACACAGTTAAACAACTAGTCTTAGTAATTACAAATTAATAAAAGCTTTAAAAGGGTTAAACTATATTAATAAAATATATATATATGGTCAGGATCACGAAAAGAGGCCAATTGGTGGAAGTTGTCGGCGTCGAGCTTGGATGTCGGCGTCGATCGGTATAATTATAATTTAGCATTGACATAGGTGTTGGAAAGTCTTTAAATTTATCCTGAATGTAAAGGTCGAGAAAGTACAACAACCTGATTTGTTTCTAGGATAATATAATATAAAACAAAGAAATGTACGAGACTTTAAGAATTGCGATGCCGACATCTGTTAAAGTTGTCGGCATCGATCATTTGATGTCGGCATCGATCAGGATAATTATGATTTAGCATTGACAGAGGTGTTCGAAAGTCTTTAAATTTATCCTGAATGTAAAGGTCGAGAAAATAAAACAACCTGATTTCTTTCTAGGATAATTGAATATGAAACAAAGAAATGCACTACACTTTTAAGAATTGCGATGCCGACATCTTCACTTGACCGGTGAAATTCCTCAATGTCCGGTACATGTCCGGTACCCATCCGGCGGTGTCCAGTGTTATCCGGTGGTGTCCGGTGGTGTCCGGTGGTGTCCGGTACAAGTTTTGAACATGCACAAAACTTCTACCGGACACCGCTGGACTGACGTGTCCGGTTGGTGTCTGGTTTGTCCCGTTCATGTCCGGTACCCATCCGTACGTGTCTGGTATCCATCCGTGTCCAGTTTGTCCGTTTTGTCTGGTTCATGTCCGGTACCCCGTTACATGTCCGGTTCTCGTCCGGTACATGTACGGTACATGTACAGTACTTGTCCGGTGGCCCGGGAGCAATTGACCCAATTACGCTCCATTTCAGTACATTTCGATACATTTTGTCACTGGACAGCACCCGACTAGACAATTCTTTGTCCGGTTCATGTCAATTGCTCAATCCGGTAAGGTGTGACAGGCGCTTTATCGTTAGCATATATAGGCTCCTTGATGCAAAGCAACCTACCTGTGCCTTCAAGTGCATGTCACATTTCACCTGGGGAGATGAGAGGAACCCCACTCCACTATTATCATCGCTAACCTTATGTTCAGTATCTAAAAACACTTCAGTCCTATCATATTTCACTGCAGAATAGTCTGAAGTTTCAACCCTGGGAGAGACATGCCCGTCTAAGGTTCCGCCTCTGACACCATGTAATGTGATTGAGTGAGGAAAGACAGCACACGTTGGCATCTGGTTACGCAATGCTTTATTACAACCATCACTATGTCTACACTGGTCCCTTGTGTCGCTGGTTCCTGGTCCGCCGAGCCTCAGTACAATACACAACATTCAGCACCTGTTCCTGTAGATATATAATGTAGTAGTCCATACATGAGCTCCACCACCATGTGGTGGCTGCAGGAACTAGACCATCTACTGTCGCAGTTCTACTGCGCCAGGTAGTGGCAAGCTAGTCACCGGGCAGTGCTCTGACTATGCTGCCCATTGCTGCGTGTGGCTAGCCTACCCCCCAACAGAGGTGACGTGGGACCTAGCTGGTCAGGCGGCGGGTCATTTGAATGTGGACGCCGCGGTGGGCGGATCGATCAATAAACATCTGAAGCATATGTGGTCATTCTAGTTCATCTGGTGTGACTGCATGAGAGACAGAGTCTGGGGTGGCGGGACAGCGGCCTATCACATATATACAAGTGTCTTTTTTGTTGTCTTTTTTTTTTAATGCTGTGTTTATTCTGTCCATAGCATGTAAGCTTGAGTGCTTCTTTTCAATGCTGGCCAGTTGTAGTAGTGGTTTAATCTTATCACACAGTAGGAGGTGATAAGATGTTTTTGTTTCTCACACAGTAGCAGGTACATGGTGATTATTTTGTATCTGTAGATGTTTGAGCGCGTTTTGTGTTGGGGTTGGCTAGCCAAGGTCGATCTGAAATAGTTAAGGACCGTTAGATAGCTAATCGTTGTAGATCTAAGTCTAGGTGTTATTGGTTTTATTTTATCATCACCCTTGTAGTGGGTGCAAATAGTATGTTAGTTTTTTGTTTTGTTTGTTTGTTGTTTTACTGCTACTTATGAAATAGCCTACTCTACATTTATAGGCTTGTACATAGTTTGGGGCAGCCCCGTTTGTGGGCCATGACCTATCACCTGCAGATTTTCAAAGCCAAAATAATTAGGTAGATTTAACTAAACATGTCTAACTTAGATATTGATGTACTTTTTAAGCACTTTTTGCCACATCGAACTGAAAACCGAGTCAATTTAATAGAACCTGTTATTGCAGAAGCCTATCGTGTCAGGGTTTTGGCATACCTCAAATATTTCAAAAGTTAGCCATTTAAAATCAAAGTTACTTCAAACTAAGGTAATGTTCATTATAACAGCCTGACTAATATATTTATTCTGGGGCTGGCGTCCTGACCATTACGCTACCTCGGTCACAGCAACCAGTATAGTGGTGGTCGTTGGGATGATGAAAATTGGAAATATTGTGCCTAGAGCACATTTCAAAACCAGATATGTCTTGCCATTCCTAACCATTACACTACCTAGGCTCCCTGATTCAATTACCCTACCCCGCCTACGTGACTATGTGACATATTGCCTGAGAGGTCAGTGGAGACAACTACACTCATCCCCCTGAAATTATATGTCTTTTAGATTGTACATGCATCATTCATTTAAAAGGTTTTTTATATTTAACATTTTTTTATTGGTACGGTATTTATTCTGCCCATATCGTGTAAGCTCCCGCAAGGGTGCTTGTTTTCAATGCTGGACAGCTGTGAGGAATGCTATGGTGTATGCCCGGGTTCCGGTTCCAGGTTGGTATCCGGGACTTACCCCAGCATTTATTTAAGTAGTTAGTATCTATGCTAGTTTTGGATGTTTTTTGTGTGGGGGGGGGGTATAACTTCCTATCATATAAGTAATTTCTTAGCCTAGTATGTACATCTAGTGATATGGTAATAGGCTTGTGGATGAGGATGTGTTCCCAGAATTTGTTTGTTTGTTTTGTTTGCAGCTTTCCTTTCAGTTGTGCCCTGTCCCTAGTTAGTACCTAGATGTGTTAGAACATATCCATTCTCTCCGGGACTGTGACCAGGTGGGTCGGCTGCAGTGTTCAATTGTTAACCATAGTTCTAACGGCATTGTCCCTGACTTTTGGTTTTACCACCTTCCTTTCACCTGTGCCCTGTCTGTAGTTGGTACCCAGGTGTGCCAGTACACACCCGTACCCTTTGGTACTGCGATCTGGTGGTGGGTTGTGGTATTTTCTCATGCCATAATGTATGATAGGTTGGGTTCGGTTACAATTACACACACACAGGCATTGCACTACCATATATGTATATACACAGGAAAGGTTCAACAACCATACCACGCGTAGCTTGTGCAGGATCCAGGTCACAGAAACCAGTGTTGTGGGTGGTGTGCGGATGATGTGAAAATGGGAAATATTGCGCCTAGAGCAAGTCTTCAAACCCCACACTTCTTGCCATTCCGACGCTGCAATCCTAACCATTACGCTTGGTCGCTTCAAACCGATGACTTAAATATGCATACTTGTCGCTTCCTAGCCAGGCGCTGGGCATTATTAGGATAGGGCAAGGACTGGTTGGGTCAGTGTCAGGATAATGTGACTGAGTGGGATATCAGGTCATGCTGCTAGTGGCCTGGTCTCCCAGCAGTGAGCACTATAAAGTTGCCATGAGTGTGCACTGTCTTAAGTCAGTACCCGTACTGAAATGATCTTAGATGTTGCTAGGACGTAAAATAACAACAAACGCTATCCACGCCCACCTGTCTGTGTGGCGCGTTGTATGAGAGTTGGGTGCAGATTATACTACACCATGTTTGCGGGTGGCGGCGGTGGCCTTTGCTCACACCACGCCCTGACTTAGTTATGGTTTGGATGGAGGGAGGCCGGCAGGGTTGAGGCTTACGACCCGGGAGCTAGTTAATTATGCACACACACCTGATTAGATGGACACTTGCGGGACGGGACCCCAGCTTACTAAGTGTTTGCTGAGGTTTTGTTTCCCCTGCTGTATAATATAGTATGTGAATATTTGTTAAGAAAGTGACCAGACGGGATGGCCGAATGAGTTAGAGCGTCCGTTCTCCCGTGCTGGTAGATCGTGGGGTCGTGGGTTCGAACGCTGGTCGAGTCAAATCAATGACTTAAAAATTGATACTTGTCGCTTCCTAGCCAGGCGCTCGGCATTATTAGGACAGGGCAAGAACTGGTGTGCTCAATGTCAGGATAATGTGACTGAGTGGGATAGCAGGTCATGGTGCCAGCAGCCTGGTTTCACAGTGGGACTGCACTATAAAGTCACCATGAGTGCGCACTGTCACAAGTCGGTACCCATCCTGATATGACCTTAGATGTTGCTAGGATGTAAAACGACAACAAACACACACAACTATTTGTTAACCTGTGTCTAAAGTCTATAGGAATGACTTACATATAATTAAAGAGAATAGAGAGATGGAGTCATACGGTTCAAGTGTGTAGAGCCAGAGCTCGCTTCTTACCTAATAAATGATATGACACGGGTGAAGTGTGAAGGTTTTTTTTATTTATTTTTTATTGAGGCTGTATTTATACTGTCCATAGCATATAAGCCTGGGTACCCAGGCTTGTTTTCAATGCTGGCCAGTTGTAGTGTTGGTGTTATCTTACCACACAGTAGCTGCTGATAAGGTATTTGATTGCCTGCATTTCAGTAGCAGATAGATAATTGGTTGGTATGGTTAGTAGCCTATGTTATTCTTTTTTGGATTTTCTTCGCATATATGTATTTTATTTTGTTCTACTCTTATTACTAGACTAGCCTACTCCTATTTATATATCATACGCTTGTACACAGCTGTGTGGTGTGTTTTCTGGGTACTTTTGGCATGGTTACCTTCCATTGGGCGTCCCACTGGTGGGCCGTGACATATCACATGCCCCTTTGCAGTGCAGCTTAGTGGGGGTTTCCTAGCCTAATTTGCACATATATTTTTTTAAGTTTTTAGGTCAGGAATTTGTCGTTTGTTTACCGTTTGGGCATTACACACCTTGGCAGCCATTTCCAACGTGTTTCTCTTATGAGCATTTATTTTACTTCTGGTCTGCTTCAGTGCAAAGAGGGTTTGGTTTAATTAAGCACTGCTTATATACATACATTGAAGGTCGGTGGATGGCACATGCACCAATCAAAGGATCAGGAATAGTCAGGTGACCAATACACCTAGACCAGAGCAATCCAAATACACACTACTAATTAGATTACAAAGTTTGTTTTATTTAACGATGCCTCCAGAACACATTGATGTTCATATCATCAGGTATTGGACATCAAACGAATTAGGTTACATGCATGAGACGGCATTTAGGCAGCATTGCCAGACACAGTACATGACACTCAAAATAGAGTGAGTCACCAAACAGACTCCAAAGAAGGACTGTCACTGCAGAGAAGTGACACACCACGGGGCTTTACCCTTCATAAGAACTGACACAACTGGAGCATTTTCCATGGGGAATCACATGTGTCGTTCAGGGTGTGATGAAAATGGGAAAGATTGCGCCTAGAGTGGGAATAGAACACACAGCTCTGCGCATTCCAGGGGCAGTGTGCTAACCATTTAACTACCTACACTCGCTGATGTTATCATTCTATCCATGCCATCAGACGTGGTTGCCGAATCGGGAGAGCGCGGGCCTCCAGTGTGGGAGAACGAAAGTTTGGTTCGCGGTCGAGTCAAAGCAATGACTTACAAAATTGATATTTATTGCTTCCTAGCCTGGCGCTCGGCATTAATAGGTTAGAATAAGGACTGGTTACCTCAGTGTCAGGATAATGTGACTGGGTGGAATATTGGGTCATGGTGCTGGCAGCCTGATTTCCCAGTTGGGCAGCACTATAAAGATTGCCATGAGTGTGCACTGTCATAAGTTGGAATCTGTCCTGATATGACCTTAGTTGTTGCCACGACCTAAACCTCCACCACCCAAACAACCAAGCATCAGTGCTCAGCCATATGCTGTCGAGGTTTTGGCATGGACACCAAAGTTTCCTGTGTCACATATTTTCACTGCAAATATCGCCACATTTATGTTTGGGGGGGGGGAAGTATTTATTCATCTGAATATCACATTTGTCAGTGCCGGAGCACTGGTCTTCCAGCCATCTTACTATTGAAAATGTACAGTCTATATAATCTAAGTTTGATCAGTGCTGTATTAGTTACAGCACCGATCCCATAGAATTAAGGGAGTGGGTCCTGCTGTATAATGTACAGCATAGTCACTCTAGTTCATGCAAAAATGGGGAGCAGCACCGAGTAGAAAGTGTATACTCTGGGCAACTAAAACAATCGTTTAGGGTTGCATTTTTTCTCTTATAAAACATGGTAAGTTTACAGTTGACAAGACATTTTGTCTGTCTTATATAATGTTCAATGTGTTTAAGCAGGTTGATAGTTGTGTAGGATGTTTGGTGTGTTGATGGTTTGTTCATGATGGTTTAGGGTGGTGGCAAGGGAGGGGGGCCCATTGGGATGGGTGGTGGGGGTTGGGGTAAAACCCACAGGAGAGCAAGCGAGCATGATGTTAGAATAAACTACTTCGAACTGAATAAATGTGAAATGTTATGATCAAACTAATAATTATATCCATCTAAAACTCAGAAAATCAAAACCACTGAGCTATGAAACTCTAAGAAGCTCATGACTGTATACCAAGTCCTTGTTCGCAACATTTGTCACTTTTCTAAATTTAGATCTAGATACAGTACAACCCTGTTAAACCAAACTTGAAGGGACCACTGGTTTGACTGAGCTTTGGCATCCACTTTGACTTGGCTTTAGCAAAAATGCGGGTGCTTATAATACATTGAAGGTAGGTGGGTGGCAGATGCACCAATCATTGCATTAGGAATAGTCAGGTGACCAATACACCTATACCAGAGCAACCCAAATACAAACTACTACTTAGATTACAAAGTTTGTTTTATTTAACGATGCCTCTAGAACACAATGTATGTGGACACTTTGATTTTTGTTGTTGTTATCGATATACAGTATAATCCCGTTAAACCAAGCTTGGTTAAACCAAATGATTGGTTATTCCCAACTTTTTTCAGCGGCCCGGCAAAATACTACCATTTATCATATAAAAATATTGGTGGGGTCTCAGATGACCTTATAACCACATGAATGTTTGGTTTAACCATACCGGAACTGGCCTGGGGTCTGACAATTTTGTTTGGATTAACTGATAATTTGGATTAACCGATTTTGGTTTAACCAACTTCTTTATATGATAAATCGTAGTATTTTTATGGGCCGCCAACAAAAGCTTGGATTAATTAAACATTTGGTTTAACCAAGCTTGGTTTAACGGGGTTATACTGTATATGGATTTAGATACAGCCAAGCGAGTGTTGCAGCCGGTAAGTGCATATTTTCATGTTTTGTTCTTGTTTTATTTATTCATTCTGGTTCAATACAAAGAGACAGAACGCAAACCTCTTTGTTTTCGATGAACATAGAATATCATCTCAAGTTTGTGTCAATAAATATATACCATACATGTCCCAATAGAAGCACGCTACCCAATAGAAGCTCACCCCCCACCCCCATTTCAAGATTGAAAGCATGCATTAATTTACGATCATATTCAGACTGAATGCACATCAAATAAGACAATCCTACTTTATTTCAGAGGCACCACAAAAACAAATACAAATTCACTTTATTTCAGAGGCACAACAAAAACAAATCCATGAAATTCTTTAACTTTGAATAGACGCACATGCACAGTCCGTGTCTATTGGGACAGTATATATATATATGCCAGATTTAGATCTAGAATTACATATGCCTACAATAGCTTCTTTATTTGTTGGGTTTTATCAGCCTAGCAACATGTAAGGTCATATCAGGACGGATATTAACTTGGCACTGTGTGCACTCATGGGGACTTATACGTTATAGTGTTGCCCCACTGGGAAGACCAGGCCACGAACACTAAGACCAGATATCCCACTCAGTCACATAATGCTAGCACTGAACTAACCAGTCCCTTGCCCTATCCTATTAATTTTGAGCACCGGGCTAGGTAGCGTCAAGTATGTATCAATTTTGGAAGTCATCGGGTTGATGTGGGTAGGATCTTGCCCTACATTTGTTTCTAATTCAGATGGCCATCAAATTCTCTGAGCAAATATATAATATGAGATAAAACACCTGTATATGTATATTATTATCTGTGGCTGAATCAGTAGGACGAGGGCCTCATGTGTGGGAGATCAGGAGTTCAGTTCCCGGTCGATTCAAACCGATGACTTACAAAATTGATACATCTGACTTCCTACCCTGGCACTCAGCATTAATAGGTTAGGGCCAGGACTGGTTAGCTCAGTGTCAGGATAATGTGACTGAGTGGGATATCGGGTCACATGTTCAATGGCCTGATTTCCCAGTAGGGCAGCACTATAAAGTTGCCTTGAGTGTGCACTGTCACAATTCGATACCCGATCTGATATGACCTTAGATGTTGCCAGGACTTAACATTCCAAAAACCATCTCCCATGACTATTCAGTTATCAGATTCCATATTTTAATCCAATGTGTCTCTTAGTGATTCCAGCTGTTTTCCAGTACATGTATTAGTTATAATATATATATTATTTATTTTCCTCTATCCTGTTTTGTACTTAATGATAAATGAAAGGAATATTTTGTATTGTTGGTACCTTAGTTGTTTAAAGCCCGGTACAAACCTCCCGTATAAAACCTAAAACTGAGTTTTAAGTCACGAATCGAAAGGCTCTGGTGTGATAAGGGGTCACACACCTAAAGACAGAAAGCGATTTAAACTCAAACTTTGTCATGAAACGGGAGGTGCGTACTGGGTTTTATAAGATTCAAAAAATAAATCGGACAGTTTTAGTCAGGAAACAGGACGGGTCGGGTTGTAACGGGTACCATCAGGCAGTCAGTTTTAGCGCGTGAATTGTATATGGGAGGTGTGTACCAGGCTTAAGCAGGGGAAATTTCAGTCACAGATGACTGATCTTCCTCATTCCACTGCTCCTTGCCCTATCCTGTTAATACCCGAGCGCCTGGCTAGGAAGGAACAAGTATCAATTTTTAAGTCATTGGTTTGACTCGACCAGAATTTGAACCCATGATCCCACAATCTACCAACACGGGAGACAAACGCTATACCTCATTCGGCCATCTCGTCTGGTTGTGTGACACCGCCAACCACCCTCTATGACCACTCAGTTATCACAATCCACATCTTAATCCAATGGTGATACTTATTATTTCAATTTCATATCCACTCCATGACTATTTAGTAATCAGAATCGATATCTCAACCCAGTGTTTCTCTCTTTCTAGGTGAGTCCCACGCCATGGATTAACCGATGTCTTAACATCCAGGTCAGCGTATTTAAGACACCTTCCCAGGTGTCACTAGTCACGTGACATGAAGCTGCATAGTCCGACAAAAACATGTAATTTCCAATCAATCAATCAATAGTTCCGTCCTCTAGTCGAGGGTTGGATGCAATGGTTCTCCACTTGTCCCGATGGTGTACTGTTCTGATAGACTGTGAATAATTCAAGCCTATCCACTGTGAAATATTTGTAAACCATGATGTTCTTGGTCTCCCTCTCCTGCCATTCACCTTCCCTTCCAACAATGTATGGTATATTGAACTCTTACGAATGATGTGGCCAAAATAAATAAGTTTCTTTGTCTGTATAGTGGCAAACAAGCCTTTCTTATTTTAAATTTTTCTGAGAACTTCTTTGTTGGTGATCTTCTTTGTCCATGATATTTTCATCATCCTTCAATAAGTCCACATCTCAAATGCTGCTAAACATTTGTACATTTTGTTAGAGATTGTCCATGTCTCCAATACCAAAGCCATTATCTAGAGTTGATTCTACATCCCTAACTTAGATATCGGTGCACTTTTTAAACATTTGGTGCCACATGGAGGGGAATACTGAGTCAATTTAATAGCACCTTTTACGGACGAACGCTATGGTGTCAGAGTGTTGGCATGGTTGCCAAAATTAATTTAGCATGTTTACACTTGAACTATCTCATTCTAGTGCCAGGCTAGGAAGCATTCAAACACGTCACTGGAAGATATGCGGTTGATGCTAGATACCTGAAACTGGCCAACTGTAAAACTAGAGGTCATCGATACAAGCTGAAGAAGGAAAGAGCAATAAAACCTGTCAGACAGCTATTCTTCAGTAACAGGATAGTAAATGCCTGGAACGCATTGCCTGAACATGTCATAGAAGCGCCTTCCGTCAACGCCTTCAAAGGCAGACTGGATAAGCATTGGAGGGGGCTGCAATATTGCACACATCCGGTACTCGATGCATTTAATCCTAGTAAATCAAATTTTGACATGCATCGACCTGATACAGGCTATAAGCCTAACAAAATCAGAAGCGGATGAGTATGAGTATGAGTATAATGATCAACCTAGTTTATTTATCTCACAAAATGGCAGAAACTCAAAACCATCGGACTATGCAACTTTAAAGGTTCCGTAACATCACCAATACATCTTTACTTATTCACAATTATTAATTTCAAATTTACCTATTCACAATTATTATGTTCAAGTCTGACAAGTATGGTTTTGCACATCTTGAAAAATGTGTTCTCTTGGAACTTCATTAGATTGAAGTCTTTGAATGATTAATATTGTTATTTCAGCTGATTTGAGCTAGCTGCTGATGACAATATCAGACTACATATATATATTGTAAATAACTGTATTGTCACATGGCTGGAAGACCAGTGCCACAGCGCTGACAAAATACTTTATTTGATGAATAAACTATATTTACCACCAAAAAAAAGGGGGCTGGTAATTGTAGTCAAGCTGGGATTATTAGAGTGATTCTGACCTATTTGTATTTCTCAGCTGTTGGAATGGATGACGTAGAGAAGGGAATGCTGACACAATTGAATTTTGATTTCATAAGTAATGACTCAACAAGGCGGTGTGGGTATCAAAGAAGTTGTATTTGAAATATGGGTGGACAGACGCTTCGGGGCCTAGTACAAGTATGTAGTATGGGTGGGCGGGTGGAAAAGAAACGGTGGTGCAGGGTGGATGCAAGGCTGCTCTGCGAGAAGTGCATATCGCTAGTGGCTGGCTAGCTTATATACAGCAGGACCCAGGTGTGAAATCCCACCACCACGACTCAGGTGGATGGGGAGGAAGCCGCCTGTCCAACGATGAGTCGATTAAGGTGGTGGGAGGTGGATGGCGAGTGGAGTAAGGACGGGAAATCAACCCACTTGAATGTTCTACATATCTGTTGACTGTCCTTACCTGGTATTTCTGAGGATGGAATCTGAGCAGTGATCGATTGAACCGGTTCTGTAGTCTGTCTATTCTTAGTGGTTACTAATCACGTAATCGTCTTTAGATATGCACTTATGGAATACTGGAGTATATGAGTGTTGCATAAGTACTCTTTGTTGGAGTGGTTAGAGTGTCTGATTTCTTTCTAGGTCGGACTCCTAATCTGAAGGTTGGTGGTGCGATTTCACGTTCCCCCATCTCTGGCAATTTGGATTTCCCCCGCTGTGTATAACTTACAGCGTCATCAAAGGCCAGTTGCTCTCATGCCATGCCATGACTTAATATATCACTCAGTCACATTATCCTGACAGTGAGATCGCCAGTCCTTGTCCTATCCTATTAATGCCGAGTGCCAGGCTAGGAAGCAACAAGTATAAATTTGATAAGTCACTGGTTTGATTCAACCAGGAACCAAACTCCCGATGTGGCGCACGCGAAGCCCACGCTCTACTGATTTGGCCACCAGGCCCAGTCATTGGATTACATATGTGACTATATATTATAATGGCAGGTTCTAGTTCAGAATCCGGGTCATGGCCACAATGTTATTTGGGGCTCGCTGGGTATATATAAGTGAACGGAAAAGTCATGCCTAGAGTGGGTTTTGATTTCCCACTTCACTCATTCTGGTGTTGACCGCTTTATCTTTAGCGTATCTAGGCCCACTGTATGTAGTATATATATGAAGAGTTCGGGTGGAAAACCATGTAAACGCCAACCCAAAAATGTAGTTTAAATAACAGATATTTACCTGAAAATAATTTTAATTCTCATGAATTCCACTTTTCATGAACAACAAAGTAGGAATATAGAACAATAACTTGTTCAAGATTTGATTCCAATTTTAGGATTAGCGTGTACGTCGTTTTATGCCTAAAATCGCCAGAGTGTGCACTGTCATAAGTCGGTACTGGTATTACCTTAGATGTTGCTAGGAGGTAAAACAACAACAAACAAATAAATTGTAAGCGGTACAGTGAGTGGGCCTAGCGGACGCTAAGTTGAGTGGGTAGGTGGCGCCACGTGGAGAGCGGAGGTATTATTCGTAGATGACCTAATAAGATATGGAATATTCCGGCCTTATTTTACTTGTATAATCGCTTATACAGCATATAGTATATACACTTATCATGGGGTATCGAATCCGATGGGGGCGCGACATTGTGCATACTATACAAAATCAAATACATTCAATCATGGATCGTGTACAGAAGGTCCTTTGCCATTCACCTTTCGTTACTTTATAATCCTCAAACTGGAACACAACGCCTTAAGCCCATATATATTCAACATCATTAAAGTTGCATAGTCCGATGGTTTTGAATTTCTGTATTTTTTTCTGAGATAAATATATTAGATTGATCACTAGTATCTACTTTACATTAGTTCAAAAGTTACTTTTATCTTAAATGGTAAACTTTTTAGATATTTTGAGTGCAAACGTGGAAAATTAGTTTTGTCATGCTTGCCAAAACTCTGACACCATAGACTTCTGCAGTTAAATGTTCTGTTAAATTGACTCAGTATTGCCTTCTACCCAGAAACAAATGCTTAATAAGTGCATCAATATCTAAATTAGATGTGTACAATTAAATCTAGATAATTGGTTTGGTTTTGAAAATTTGATATTTCATCGGACTATGCAGCTTTAAAGCGACTAAAACCTAATGCAAGACGACTGACTACCTCCTAGTCGTCTTGCAGTAGATAGGTGGTTGGTTGTTAGAGTTTTACATCCTGGCAACATCTAAGCTCATATCAGGATGGGTACCGACTTGTGACAGTGCGCACTCATGGCGACTTTATAGTAGTGCCCCACTGGAATACCAGACCACCAGCACCATGACCCAAAGTCCCACTCAGTCATGTTATCCTGACACTGAGCTAAACAGTCCTTGAACGTGAAAGCGCCAGACTAGGAAGCGACAAGTATCAATTGTATAAGTCACTGGTGGAGACCCGTCCTGCTATGACCTTACATGTTGCTATGACATAAAACAACAACATAAAAACAACCATCGGATTATCCAGCGTTAAATGTGTGTTGTTTAATTGCTCGTAAGCCATCGTGGTCCCACCTGCCCATGTTGTCTTAGTCACACCGCCCCCGCCGCCCAAGCTGCCCCCCGCTGCCCCCCCCCCCTCCCCCTCCCCCCTACTGGACTCTAATTTGTCTTGAGGCTAAATTGCAGCGCAGCTTGCAGGAAGTTGGACAGTCCTGTTGAGTGAGCTATTATAGAGAGGGTTTCCCTAATAGGTGCATTGCTCTAATCAGTGTAAGTGACGGGGGATGCTTGGTTGGTTGGTTGCTTGTTGGAGTTTTACGTCTTGACAACAGCTAAGGTCATATCAGAATGGATACCGACTTGGGACAGTGCGCAGTCATGGCGACTTGTTTGTTGGAGTTTTACATCATGGCAACATCGCATGGCCCTGTCACACTACGACGTAATGATGTCAGCGTAGGGAGAACGTGAAGAACGTTGAACTTCTGGGCGTAGTATGCAAATTTGGGTACAAGTTGAACGTGGATGCAGCGTAGTGGACGAGAGCGTAACGTCGTAGTGATACCGTCATTCAATGAGAGAGGACAACGTCATTACGCTCACGGAACGTTATGAACGTTATTCCATCGCCAGAAGAACGTTATGTGACGCTACCTACATCATGAGACGTTGAACGTACGTTGAATGCATGTTCTCCTGACGTTCTCCTGATGTTCTCCTGACGTTCTCCTGACGTTCTCCTGACGTTCCCATTACGCCATGTGGACATGTGCACTCGGTTTAATGTGGGTCAACGTAGTGGAACGTAGTTGAACGTAGTGAGCAGCATTGCTAAACCGTCCGTTTAATGTCATTGACGTTCACTGAACGTGAACAGAACGTACGGCGAACGTAAACCCTTACGTTCGAGCTACGTCAAAATTGTTTAACATGTCCAAAACCTTGACGTAACTCGATGTAACACGACGTAATGTGACGTAGCTCGACGTCATTCTAACGTCATTCTGACGTCATCATGACGTAACCCAACGTAATGACGAAAAATGACCACGTTAGGCTCACGTTGGCTCGTTACGTCGTAGTGTGATAGGGGTATAAGGTCATATCAGAATGGATACTGATTTGTGACAGTGCGGCCTCATGGTAACTTTATAGCGCTGCTCCAGTGGGAAATCAGGCCACCGGCACCATGACCCAATATCCAACTCAGTCACATTTTCCTGATGCAGAGCTAACCAGTTCTTGTCCTATCCTATCAATGCCGAGAGCCAGGCTAGGAAGCGACAAGTATCAATTTTATAAGTCATTGGTTTGATTCAACTGGGTATTAAACGCCTGACCTTCCACACCCGAGGCCAGCGCTCTACCGATTCGGCCATCACGCCCGGTGTGTGAGGGGGGTGAGGAGGGGGAGGGGGTGTCCTTCTAATCTGCTAAAGTGGAAGCTGTCATTTCCTACCTTCAAGTGCTACCAACACTCCCACCTAGAACTACCTGCTGCAGTAATCACCATTTGGCGATAACCAGAGGCGGTCGCCGAATCGGTAGAGCGCAGGCCTAATGTGCGGCAGGTCAGCAGTTTAATTCCCAGTCGAATCAAACGAGCCACGGATCAGGCCGGATCAGGGGGTGTCGGAACGGATGAGCCACGGACGAGCCACGGATCACCCTGGATCGCCCTGGACCACCCCGGATGGCGGTCCGGGGCTCGTCCGGCCTCTGATCTGGGTATGTGTGACTGGGGCTTTACTGATTTGATACTTGTCGCTAGATAGCAAAGGCGCTTGGCATTATTAAGATCTGGCAAGGAGCAGTGGAACGATAATGGTATGGTCGTACAAACTGACTGCATGTTTGTTGACTAACAGTATCTCCGTTTAGTCCCACTAGTACCGATGCATCAAATGTTGTCGGAAACAATAACTATGCTAAATGTCCCCTATTGTCCGCAATAGAAATGTTCCCCGCTTGATCAAAAACTGAAATACAAAACTATAATTCATCAAATTGTTAAATTGTCCTATGCTTCAGAATTTCACCAAGAAATGAAAATAATGTGAGCCCTTGCTCCGCCCACTCTTTGTCTTAATGTAGGCAGGTATCTAGTACCTTCTTTGTGTGACCTAATTAGATTCCCTAAGCAGATTATCATGCAGTGTGTAATCTAATTAGCTTATGCACGTGGGACTAGGCTGAGGTGTTCTTGGGAAATTGGGATCGAAAGGGTTGACACAGGCATTACACTTATTCCCATGCCACCAGACAAGACGGGATGGTCGAATGAGTTAGAGCCGCCGCGCCGTCTCCCATGCTGGTAGATTGTGGGGTCGTGGGTCCGAAACCTGGTCGAGTCAAACCAATGACTTTAAAATTGATACTTGCCGCTTCCTAGCCAGGTGCCCGGCATTATTAGGATAGGGCAAGGACTGGGGTGCGCAGTTTCAGGATAATGTGACTGAGTGGGATATCAGGTCATGGTGTCGGTGGCCGTGTTTCCCAGTGGGACAGCACTATAAAGTTGCCATGAGTGTGCACTGTCACAAGTTGGTACCCATCCTGATATGACCTTAGATGTTGCTAGGACGTAAAACAACAACAAACAAACAATCCTGTGCCACCTTTCTTACAGACCAGACGGGATGGCCGAATGAGTTGAGCGTCCATCTCCTGTTTTGGGAGATTGGGGGATCCGAACCCATGGGTTTCTGGGCTATTAGGATAGGGCAACGACTGGGTGGCTCAGTGTCAGGATAATGTGACTGGATGGGATATCAGGTCCTGGTGGCCTGTTCTCCCAGTGGGGCAGCACTATCAAGTCACCATGAATTCACACTATCACAAGTCGGTACCCATCCTGGTATGACCTTAGATGTTGCTAGGACGCAAAACAACAAATAAGCAAACACACCTCTTCTTATGCAGGCAGTATTCTCAAATTTAAAGAAATTCATGACAGGGAAAAGTAAAGCGAAGAAAAAATCCTCCGGTGAGACTGACACTTGCCGACACCCATTGGAGGAGAGGTGTGCAACAGGTGGCGCCACCTGCCAAGTGTGGAGTCTTACGGAGTATAGCAATGGTAATAACGATAATATATAATACAATTAATATAAAATGGAAACAATTCCTTTTGTATTCTTATACTCGCATAATGCGTTATACATCACATAAAGAAATTCATGACAGGGAAAAGCAGCTGAAAAGTCAAGCAGCATATTTGGATGAAGGCATCCTTCTACACTGAAAGCTGCGTAGTCCGACGATAATATAAAATGGTCAAAACCGAAGCAATTACCTACTTTTTATTCTAGATATTTACTTTAGATATCGGTTCACTTAATAAACATTTGTCACCACATAAAAGATGAGGCAATTTAAATAGAACCTGTTACTGCAGAAGGCTACTATGGTTTCAGAGTTTCGGCATGCTTGCCAACATTAATTTCGCATGTTTCCACTTCAAATATCTCAAAAGTTAGCCATTTGAATGAACTTCAAACTAAAGAAAGGTAGATTATAACAATCAATTCAATATATTTATCTCAGAAAAATGGCCGAAACTCAAAGCCTTGGACTATGTATGAGTGTGTATAAGGCAAATGGCTTGACAGTGATTTAGTGCCAACCAGAAAACTCATATTCTTGACGCCATTTTCATAGTGAAGTGTTTGTAGTACATACCACACGCATGTTCCCAGGCAGTCACTGTCACTGTCACTGTCACCATCACTGTCACTGTCACTGTCACTGTCAACTGCCCACCTACTGATTTGGCTCAATGTTGCTCAATCTTCGGTACTAGGCGTGCTAGGTGATTCGGTAGAGCGCGGGCCTTGCATGCGGGAGATCGGGAGTTCGGTTCTCGGTCGAGGCAAACCAATGATTTATAAAATTGACACTTGTAGCTTCCTAGCCTGGTGCTCAGCATTAATAGGATAGGGCAAGGACTGGTTAGCTCAGTGTCAGGATAATGTGACTGGTTGGGATATCGGGTTGTGGTGCTGGCGGCCTGATTTCCCACGTAAAACTCCAACAACCAACTGACATTGATTTAGGACCAACCTGAAAACTCCTGTAATATTCTTAACGCCATATTGCTGTTGAAGTGTCTGTACTACCTCGCACAAGTTCCCAGCCAATGGCAGTCAGTGTCAGTGTCACTGTCACTGTCACTATTACTGTCACCTGTCCGCGTACTGATTTAGCTCAATAGGGTGCAACCTTCTGTAATACGCTTGAGAAGCAATTTGGTGTGTTTTTTAAAAGTTGGTGTGATGCGGTTATCCTTCGAAATAAAAGAATATTTAAGGTCAATCAAGCTGACACCACGGCAGAATTCCAAATTGCCGATCTCCGATATAATATCGGATATCGGATATCGGATATCCGATACTGATACAAATATCTCATTCCGATATTCGTTATTTGGCCTCAGGTCTCCGGTCTCCGGGCTCCGGTCTCCGGGCTCCGGTCTCCGGGCTCCGGTCTCCGGTTTCCGGCCTACGGCCTCCGGTCTCCGATCTCAGGTCGCCGGTCTCCAGTCTCTGGTCTCCGGCCTCCGGCTTCCGGTCTTCGGTCTCCGGTCTCCGGTCTTCGGTCTCCGGTGTCCGGCCTCCGGTTTCCGATCACGGGTCTCCGATCTCCGATTACCGATTTCCGATCTACGATATCCGATTATTGAGTTCAGATCACTGATTGCTAATTCCCTCGCCAATTTCCGAACTTCGATTCCCGATCTCAAATCTCAAATCACTGATTTCCGATATGCGATAACCGATAAGCAGTTCTAGACAAATATACCCGAATTATGTAATGATCTGTTAATGTACATTTCACAAATGCTATTTGTATATCTAAAAATTATTGTGCAGATTTCAAAGTCATCATGTATATGCATTTCATAATCATCGTTAAGTGTGTAGGTCTCAAAATCATGACAGATTTCGATTTCAAAATAGGATATGTATCTCTCAAAATATTTGTGTGCATAGATTTATAAATTCTCACCCAGTTGTTTTCAATATCATCACATGTTTTTTAAATATCACCGCTTGCCAAGACGACAAAATTATTCCATGTGTAGATGTCAAATGCATCGCATTTGTAGATATCGAAGTCATTGTGTTTGCAGATTTCAATATCATAGCATATCTAGATTTCGATACCATCGACCGGTTGGATTTCAATACCCTTGTGTGTAGATTTCAATACCATTGTGTGAGTAGATTTAAATATTGTCATGTCTAGATTTCAATACCATCTCATGTGTAGTTTTCAACACCATCATGTGTCGATTTCAACACCATCATGGGCAGATTTCAATATCATCATGGGTGTAGATTGCAATACCATCGCATGTGTACATTTTAATACCATCGGATATCTACATTTCAATATCATAGCATGTGTACATGTCAATACCGGTCGTTGCTTGTGTCGATTTCAAAACCGTCAAGTGTGTACATTTCAATATCGTCACATCTGTAGATTTCAATACCAATGTGTGTACAATTCAATACCATCACGTGTGTACATTTCAATATTATCACTTGTGTACATTTCAATATCATCGCGTGTGTACATTCTAATACCATCACATGCGTACATTTCAATACCAATGGGTGTGTATATTTAAATACCATGATGAGTGTATAGTTCAATACTGTCACATATGTACATTTCAAAACAATCATGACTGTACATTTTAATCCCATCGCCTGTCTGCAATTTAATACCATAACGTGTGTACATTTCAATACCATCGCGTGTGTACATTCCAATACCATCACATGTGTACATTTCAATACCATTGTGTGTGTATATTTTAATACCATCACTTGTGTACAATTCAATACTGTCACATGTGTACATTTCAATACAATCACTTGTGTACATTTTAATCCCATCATGTGTGTACAATTCAATACCATCACGGTGTACATTTCAATACCATTGCATGTGTACATTTCAATACCATCATGTGTGTACATTTCATTACCATCGCATATGTACATTTCAATACCATATCGTGTGTACATTTCAATACCATGGCGTGGTGCGCTGAGTGTAATCAGTCCATCAGTAAGGTTCACATGGCATACATACAGACTAGGCAAACTGGGAAAAGGGGGCTCTCCTTCTGAGGCATCGTGAATTACTTATAGCTCATTAGGGCGCCAGACCAGGGATTAAATGAACTCTCAACCCCTCGAGACTTGACACAGTAATTGGTGTTGTGCAGTACCTTCAGCCTTCCACGTGTTCCCATGGCAACATATCGCAAACAACCCCTCAACCTGTATTGGTCTCGATACTGAAGTGAATGGATGATTTGATTTTTTTTAAATTTTTCTTTTTTATTGATTTTTAAATTAATTTTTTCACGGTGGTTTTTCTTGTGCTGGAGGTTGTGAGACCAATCCTGGACCAAATCAAACCAGAAACTTGCAGAATTGATTCCTACAACTATATTGGCTGGCAATCAGCATTTTTGTATTTGTTGTTGTCTGATGTGAGTTTATGCTGTACATACCATATAAGCTCGAGTGTTTGGGTTTGGTTTCAATGCTGGACAGATATTGTTTTGTGATTCTTATTGTTATATGTTGTGGTTAGTAATCTATGTTAGTTTTTTGGCCGTTTTCTTGATAATATTGTTGGTTCTACTCTTAATTCTAGACAAGCCTATTCTATTTACATGTCATAAGCCTGTATGTAATTGGGAAGTGCAGGAATCTGGCTAGTGTGGGCTAGGTTCCCTCTCATGGGCTGTCCTGCTGATATCACATGCCCCTTTGCAGTGTAGTTTAGAGGGGCTTTCCTAGTTCATATCTTTTTTATATGTTTTTAGGTCAGGAATTTGTTGTTCCTTAACCGTTTGGGCGTTCCATACCTTGGCAGCCATTTTCAGTGTGCTTCTTTCATGAGCTTTAATTTGGCTTCTGGTTTGCCTTAGCAGTGGTGCATTGTTTGCTCTAGTGTTCCTTTGTGATTGTGTTAGGAGTGTAATGTCTTTACTATATCCATACGCTAATATTTTAGGTGAATTATTCTCCTGTTTTCTAGCAGTTTCACTTTAGTTTGTTTGTGTATGTAATTGGTGGAGTGCAGTGTGCCCACTTTTAGGCAGGTCCTCAGGGTTCTGCTTTGCAATATTTGCAGCTTTGTCAGCAGTTCTTTCATCGCGCCCATGTATATTACATCCCCATAGTCAAAGTAGGGCAGCACCATGCCCTTGAAGACCTTTATTGACATTTCTTGTGACATGTATCCTCTTAGATTTACAAATAGCCATAGTTTGTGGTTTATTTTTTGTATGATTTTTGTTATACTTCGGTTGTAGTTTAGCCAGCTGTCCAGCTGTAGGCCTAGGTATTTATAGTGCTCTACATTTTCTAGTATTTGATTTCCTAGCGTGCAGTGTAGGTTTCTTTCTGGCATTAATTTATTCGAGAAAAGTACTGTTTTTGAGTTGCCTGCATTGATGGTTATTTTATTGAACTCACACCAGTCGTCCAGCTTTAGTAGGAGTTTGTTTAGGTTGGTTCTTACCTCTTCTTCTGAGGTGGCTTTTGTATATGTCATCTGCATATAGTTGGAGGCATTCTGTTTCCAGCCATCTTTCTAGGTCGCTTAGGTAGATTATAGAGAGTAGTGGTCCTAGGACTGATCCTTGTGGTACACCTCACGTGAGAGGCTGTTGGTCCGATAGGGGATTGTTTAATTTTGATTTTTGTTGCCTGTTTGTTAGGTATGCCCATGTTTTTTAATTTTGTCAGGAGTATATCATGGTCTACATTGTCAAAAGCTTTTCTGAAGTCAATGAAGGCTGCCCCAACTAATTCAACTGGTTCATCAACGCCAGTGTGTCACTTGTTAGGTTTGCCATTGTTTTTGACGTGGAGCGAAATTTTCTGAAGCCTCCTTGTCTTTTATTTAGTATATTATGTTTCACCAGGTGCTTATTTATATGTCTGTGGAATATTTTCTGAATTAGCTTGCCTGGAGTTTGCAAAATTGATAGTGGCCTATAGTTTCCCATGTTTTGCTTGTCGCCACTTTTGTGGATAGGTGTAATGGTTGCCATCTTCCAGGCTGTGATGAAGTGCCCCTGCTCAAAAGAGATGTTGAATAGTCTCTTGAAGATTTATACTGCCTATCATGGATAAGCCCGATAGGTTTGTTTTCACCATTATACAGTTTGTCGATAGAAAGCCCAAGCCTACACTTTTACCGACCCAAGGGATTTGTAACCTCCCACACCACATAGACATGGTATGAGAGCAACTGGCCTTTGATGATGCTGTAAGTTATACACAGCGGTGGAAATCCAAATTGGCAGATGTGGGAGGCACAGGGAATCAAACCACTGACCTTCAGATTAGGAGTCCGACCTAGAAAAAAGTCAGACACTCTAACCACTCCGCCACAGAGAACACCATGGTGGCTGGGATGGCTTGTAGTGCCTCCATCAATATTTTGGTGGGGATGTCATCTATTCCACTTGGTTTGTTTGTGTCTATGTCATTTATTCATTTTGTTTGCTCTATTATATCAGTTTTGCAGGTGGAGATTTCATCCTGTGTAATTCCTGATTTATTTTCCCAGGTTTTGTGTGATTTTTTTCATTAGTTTTTGTCCCACCGTGGCGAAGTGTGAGCTTAGTTTGTTGGCTGCATCTCTATTTGTGAGTGGGTTGCCTTCATTGTCCTGGTGGATTATGCATTCATCTGTGTTATTTTGGGGAAATTGTCAGGATAAGAAAAGGACTGTTTATATCAGAAGCACGATAATGTAATGAAGGTGCAGGCTGTGTGGTATCCCAGTGGCGCAGGGTATACTAATATGACCTTAGGTGTTGCTAGCAAATCTCCAATCACTCCCATTTTGTGTGCATTCATTAATCAAGAAGGGCGCTCGGCATTAATAGATTAAGGCAAGGACTGGTTAGTTAAGTGACAGGATAATGTGACTGAGTGGGATATCAGGTCATGGTGCTGGTGGTCTGTCTCTGCCAGTGAGGCAGCACTGTCAAGTCACCATGCTGCGCACTATCACAAGTTGGTACCCGTCCTGATATGACCTGAGATATTGCCATGACGTAAAACTCCAACAACCAAACAACCAACAAATCGAATAAAGAATCTTGCGGATGATGGAGGGGTTGAAAACAGACCAATGTACTATTACTGAGTTCCAATCATCGCAGATACAGGAGAGGGAGGACGAGTGAGGAGGAGCGTGGAGGAGGGAGGAGTGGGAGGAGTGGGAGGAGGGGAGGAGAGGGAAGAGAGGGAGGAGACGGAGAAGAGGGAGTTGGAGGAGAGGGGGAGAGGAAAGAGAGGGAACAGAGGGAGGGAGAGGGAGCAGAGGGATCATAGGGAGAGGGAGGAGAGGGAGGAAAGGAGGGGAGGGAGGGGAGGGAGGAGAGGGAGGAGAGGGGTAGAGGAAGGAGAGGCAGAAGAGGCAGGAGAGGCAGGAGAGGCGGGAGAGGCAGGAGAGGCAGGAGAGGCAGGAATGCCAGGAGGGAGCAGAGGGAGGGAGGATGGAGGAGAGGGAGAGGGATGGACGAGAGGGAGGAGAGGGACCAGAGGGAGCAGAGGGAGCAGAGGGAGCAGAGGGAGCAGAGGGAGCAGAGGGAGGGATGGGGAGCAGAGGGAGCAGAGGGATCAGAGGGAGCTGAGGGAGCAGAGGGAGCTGAGGGAGCTGAGTGAGCAGAGGGAGCTGAGGGAGCTGAGGGAGCAGAGGGAGCAGAGGGAGCTGAGGGAGCTGAGGGAGCAGAGGGAGCTGAGGGAGCTGAGGGAGCAGAGGGAGCAGAGGGAGCAGAGGGAGCAGAGGGAGCTGAGGGAGCAGAGGGAGCAGAGGGAGCAGAGGGAGCAGAGGGAGCTGAGGGAGCAGAGGGAGCAGAGGGAGCTGAGGGGCGAGCCAGAGGGAGCTGAGGGAGCAGTGAGCAGAGGGAGCTGAGGGAGCAGAGGTGAGCTGAGGGAGCAGAGGGAGCTGAGGCGAGCTGAGGGAGCAGAGGGAGCAGAGGACGAGTGAGCAGAGGGAGCTGAGGGACGGTGAGCAGAGGGAGCAGAGGGAGCTGAGGAGCGAGGGAGAGGGAGGCTGAGGGAGCTGGAGCGGGAGCAGAGGAGCTGAGGAGGAAGGGAGCAGAGGGAGCTGACCGAGCAGAGGGAGCTGAGGGAGCTGAGCGAGCTGAGCGAGGAGAGGGAGCAGAGGGAGCAGAGGGAGCTGAGGGAGCAGAGGGAGCTGAGGGAGCTGAGGGAGCTGAGGGAGCAGAGGGAGCTGAGGGAGCTGAGGGAGCTGAGGGAGCTGATGGAGCTGAGGGAGTGGGCTGGAGGGATGGGGGAGGAGAATATTCGATAAGAAGCTGTGATGGACTGAGGCTGCTGTTGACGTTCACCGCCTCCAGTGTCAGAAGCTGCTTGGCGTGTGATACATTGATGCAATAAGCCCCTTAAGCCCTTGACGAATCCCTCCAAAGCACAGTTTTTGTTAGCAATTTCTGGTCATGGCCAGAAATGAAACGCCTTCACCTTTGTCGAAGGATCGTGGTTGGTGACGATGATGATGATGATGATGATGATGGTGATGATGTTCAATAGAAACCAGAGGCTTTGCGTCAATACTTTTACAATGCAAACATCATGTGTGATTTTTTTTTTAAACTAGCATAAACCACGAAGCAATTTGAGCCTTCTCGAGGACAGTGGGATTGTACCACCTCGTATTGCTTAATAAAGCAATTCTTTATTACCAATGTAGGAAGAAGGACGGTATTGATTTTTATCTTGGATTTTATTTCATATTCGGTTACAGCTTTTAACTTTATAAGTGTTTTTGAAAACTAATTGATGCCATTGTCTGGGCAATCGACGGTGCTG
Source organism: Branchipolynoe longqiensis (assembly GCA_030323885.1). Lineage (NCBI taxonomy): Eukaryota > Metazoa > Annelida > Polychaeta > Phyllodocida > Polynoidae > Branchipolynoe > Branchipolynoe longqiensis. The sequence goes on along the minus strand of CM059200.1, from coordinate 58,295,581 downwards.
ATGATATCTGCGTTCTGGTGGTAGAAGCAGGCAAAGTGGGTTCAAGGAGGACTTGGAATGCATTCACAACACTGGCACACCACCCCGACACACACACACACTCCCAACCAGACGCAGCCCCGACCCGTCAACAAAAGAAGATAATAATAATACTTGTAATAGCATGATTGTGGAGGAGTTGGTTGGTCGATTATTGGAGTTTTAAGTCCTGGCAACATATCAGGAAGGGCCCACTGAGAAGACATTATTTCAGTTCGGCATATGTGGTGAATTAACCTCACCTATCTGGTTAAAGCCCTGGTGATATAGCCATTAGTGAACGTAGTTGAATGTAGGGGGAGGCTAACGTAGTTGAAAGTAGTTGAAAGTAGTTGAACATAGTTGAACATATGCATTCATACTTGTCCATGATGTTAACTTGGTAATAACGTGGGTGGGCCGTTATCTCCGATTTAATTTGTGGACATGTGCAAAAGAGCGGTATGTTAGAAGCCATATTTCAAAGGTAGTAGAATCTGCTGCTTAATGTACTCTAGCATACTCTAGCATACTCTAGCATACTTTGAACTGCACAAAACCATGGCCATTCCACGTGGTGCATGCCGTGGTCACATAGCCGTTAGTGGATGTAGTTGAACATAGTTGAACGTAGTGGAGGCTAACATAGCTGAAAGTAGTTGAACATAGTTGAATGTAGTTGAACATAGTTGAACGTGGTTGAACGTGGTGAACGAGGTTGAACATGGTTGAACATGGTTGAACGTAGTTGAACGTAGTTGAATGTAGGTGAACGTACTGGCATCCGCACAGTAACGTATTTATCCGTATCATTCGGTTCCAAAAGGAATTATTACGTTAGGGCAAGGACTGGTTGGCTCAGTGCCAGGATGCCCGTCCTGGTATGACCTTAGATGTGGTTAGGACGTAAAAGAATAAACAAACAAAACATAATAACATTTAAATTTTTGTTGTTGTTGGTAAATATGTTTATTCTGCTGAATAAGTCTTTTGTCAGTGCCGAAGCACTGGTCTTCCAGCCATTTTTCAATTCAGGGTTATTTACACAAAAGGTATATAGAATAAGGTGTACAATACCTGTTGAATACACAATTTGCACCATGTAACACAATGAAATTCTGAAACCCAAAAGGTCCATAGCAATATGGTAACAGTAGTGTCATATAACCAGATCAATATTAGTCAGATCAATGTGAGTATTTACATAGTATTTAGAATGTAAGCAGAAGTTATCTTCTGTATTCAGTTGGTAAACTTGTAGTAAGTTTTAATGTTCAGTTGCAGTTAGGCAAGCAATATATAAATGGTAGTTTATTAGGAAAATTCTAGTGTAACTCTAATGTAGTTAGTTATGTGAGTTCATGAATTATGTTGTTGGGGTGGGGTTGTTAATAATACACTGGACCAAATCATTCTCGAAATGGAACTCAGAATATGGAGAGTTGCCTTTAACCCAATTACACTCAGATTTGGTTGTTCTGATGCAATCCCAACAAATTACCTTTTGGCAGAATTGTGTGATTCACAGTCAGGTTCATCATGTTAGCCTGACTTTAGTTAATTTTGACATCTAACTATCTAACCAACTGACAGCGGATGGGTATGACATACACCTGTGCAGGGTGCCTGGCCATGCTGCCATACAAGGAAACAAACGAGCTGATCGGGCTGCGAAGAAGGCCCTGAACTGTGATCTTGAACCGTGTCTGATCCCTCACTCTGATCTGAAACCACTAATAGCCACCCACATAAAATCCAAATGGCAACATGAGTGGGATGAAAACAGTAATAAACTTAAAGAAATTGAACCATCTGTGGGAAAGCAACCACAGACTCATGCGGGAGGTCGGCGGGACCAAGTGGTCCTTAGCCACTGCCGTATATGGCCACTTGTGGTTTACACATGCTTTTCTGCTCAAGGGGGAACCTCCCGCTGAATGTATTGGGTGTCAGTCCCCACTGACACTCAAACAGATTTTACTAAGTTGCATTGATTTTTTGGCCCTGCGCCAACAGTTCTACACTGCAGACAGTATGCATGACCTTTTTACTACGGTAAAACAGGAAAACATTTGAGCCTTTTTGAGGGCAGCTGGACTGTACCACCTCATATAGTTTACTAAATCAATTATTAATACAACTTCTTTTTCTATGGGAATTTGTTTTCCTTGACCACAAATATATGATTGTGAGCTTTCTAATTTAATGAGTATCTATTGGCACATCATTGATTGTCTGCTTTTACATGTAAAAGCGATGGTTTGAACAAAAAACAAACATTTCTCGCCGTGAATATGGCCTATGCTGCCGACACGGCATAAAACAACCACCAATCAATCAATCAATCAATCTAAACAAAATGTTTGGAAAACATTCTCGGTATTAATTGCTGCATCCCACTTAAAAGAATTGCAATAAGTTATCTGTTATTCTCGCCAATTGGAAACTTTGTGCTGGGAAGAAACTGAAGTCTGATTAATGAGGGTTGATTGTAATTGCATTAGATAATAGCGATATAGGATTCTATTTCCTGTTTGCTAATAAACCTCATGAGGGACCAGATGGGATGGCCAAATGAGTTGAGCATCTGTCTCCCATTTTGGTACCAGTAGTTCAAACCCTGGTCGAGTTAAACCAACGACTTAAAAATGTATAATTGTCGCTTCCTATCCAGGTGCTCACCATTATTTGGCTAGGGCAAGGACTGGTTGGCTCAGTTCCAGAATAATGTGACTCAGTGGGGTATCAGGTCCTGGTGCTGGTGACCTGGTCTCCCAGTAGGGCAACACTATAATTGGTAAAGTCGACATGTGTGTGTGCTATCACAAGTCGCTACCCTTCCTGATATGGGCGTAGATTTTGCTAGGATATATAGCTCCAATAACCGACCCACTAACCTCAATATATTGGATCATACAAAACCAGAAGAGGCGGCCAAATGGGTTGAGTGCCCATTTCCGGTGTGGTAGGTTGTGCACTTCAAATCTGTAATATTCTAAACAAGCCGACTCAAACCAATAACTTAACGAATTATACTTATCGTGACCTATCCTCGCACTTGACAAAACCAGAATAAGGCAAGGAGGCATAGAATGAGGAAGACCAATTGTCCGCGATTGAAATTTCCCCTGCTTAAAAGTCAAACCAATGGTGGGGAATGAGCGTGTGCTCAATCAGGGTCATTGCGGGGCACGCGGGGTGGCGAGGCGCGGCGCCCACCCCCTCACTCCCCACCGCCAGGTGGTGGGGTGTGGGGGGCGAGGGGGGGCCCACAGGGCATGCACACCGATGCTCACGCCCTCAGCTGGTCACTCTGCCTCACACATCCGGACTGACCACTACACAATTTTACCCACCCACCCGCACCGCGGAAAAATATAAACAATACCAATAAATCATCAATTAAGTATATTGCGGGGGCTCGTAATTAAACAATGGTCATGACCATTCCTCTAATTGACACGTATTAATTAATTAACCATTAATCATTATTATATAATATTCTACATTACTCAACCACTGCTACCCGCTCGTTGACATCTCCTCACCTCGCCCTGCTCACCTGTCGCACCTCATTCATGCCATTGTCATCCCCCACTCTGATCACCACATGACACTGATTCTTTGCAGCTCGCGGACGCCTGCAAACCAGAAAGCCATTCATGTAATGCCCCTGGTGGCTGCCCGGAATAAAGACATGTTATCCCATCCGTGCCTCCTTGTCCTGTGTGCCATGGCCGCAATGACTTAAAAATTGATACGTGTCACTACCTAGCCTGGTGCTCTGGATCGCTAGGATAGGGCAAGGAGCAGTGGAATGAGGAAGACCAATTGTCCGCGATTGAAATTTCCCCTGCTTAATCAACTAATGTAATTTCTTCTCAAACCATGATATCCGTAAGAATATGTTTGGATTCAATGTGACTAGTGAGCCTTTTGCCTCTAGGCGAGGCTGGAACGCTAGAGCAGCAGATATTTGTCAATTATCTCAGTGTCCAATTATCTAATCAGTTGCAAGCAATGGGAGCCCTTAATTAGGAACGTTCCCCTCCATTGCGTTGTACTAACAGATAGTTGACTATTATCCACATATGTTTGATAATGTCGATAAGACAAAAATCCCTCGGATTATCCCAGCGGAATGTTGTGTATTAATAACGCACATTAAAATTAATATGTCAAAATCGCTGATTTAGCCATGTTTTACGACGTGAGTGGGTATAATTCAAAACCAGACGCAGATAATCACTTTTTGGGCTAATAAATTTATTAATCAGGCTTAATAAATTTGGACAAAAGCCTTATAGACTACACCTTCGTGAATATATTTTTACACAAGCTTTACTCAATAGTACAATTGAGACTATTAGCTTTTAACTACTCTATCTATTCTCATGTAGTACAACCTGAAACTATCATATTTCTAATATTATTACTTATGTGCAGATCAGATAGATATAGAGATCTATCATTACTATAGTTCATTATTACTTATGTGAAGAACATATATCTGATTGTACTATCATAATATTTGTATGATAAATTATAGAAAAAAGATTCACCCGGTACTGGTAGTACACCGGTGAAGACCAGCCTTATATAAATACGGGCGAAAATAGCGTTAGTATGGAACAACAAGTAGAATGCCTGGCACCAGTGTCAAATGGTTACTTATATCAGAACAGAGTTGGTGAATGAGAGAGAATGCAAAAAGACAAGATGGCGGCCAGAGAACGCCATCGATTTCACTTTTAAATCTGATTAAACTAGATATTATATTATATTTTTCAACTCAAAGGTAGCAGGCTATCAATAAGAGATATGTAAAGAATAAATGTTGCTTCTTAGATTGTGAAGTTAGGCACTCAATTCATTGACCCGTTTTTTCGACAGCTTTTACATAGGGTTGGTTTGCACCCCTACTGCAGCAGTACGGGGTGAATCTTGTATCTAGATAAATTACTCGCAGGACAGGTATTAACTTCTTTGAAGCGGCTTGAAAATTGAAAACATGAGACATCAACAAGGGCAGATCACGGTCACACGGACTGTCTTAGCCTTTGAATCTACTACCGGAAGTTACCTTTGTACATAGCGACGCGCGCTACATAGTCAGGGTTTTTAATTATGCATGTTACCGGCAACATGGACAATATATAATTATGTACTATTTATTTTATTATTGACTTCCAATTGCCTATGATAAAAATCTATATGCTCTAGCGGTGTCGTTAAATATAACAAAACATTGAATTTATTATATGGATATAAATAATGGCAGCCCTTTAATATTTCGCTCTAGCCACCGTAAAGTCCATCTTATTCACTGCGGAGCTGGCATTCTCTCCTCCCCACCTCCCCTACACCGTGAGCCAACTGTCACTCTGCTCAGTTTCAAAACTATATATTTATATAATTTTGTGAAATGTGCTGGCGCTTCATTGGTGTAACAAAGCATGTATCCCTGGTTACACATATCTAATTTGTCCTCAGATAAATTAGATGCAGGAAATTACCATAGCGGACGCACATATATAGCGACCGGAAGTAGATCAGGAGTGTCATGTGGCTGACATGATGGCAGAATGGATTGAGCACCCGCTCGCTGGATTCGAACTCAGGATTCAAACTTCCATTGAGTCAAATGCAATGGCTGCAAAATGTACATTTTGGACTATTTATCTTCCTCATTTGCCACTCTGAATGCCAACAGGTTTACTCTAAAAAAAACTTCCGAGCAAGTGGCGTGTAGAGCCCCGCGCAGGGGGCGACGAGGAGCAGCCGGACTCCTCCCATCCTGTGAGCGGGTGGGGGGGGGGTAGGGTCTCCAGAGCTTATTACATGCGATAATGGGATTATCACTATCCATATATATCCTCCGGTGCGACTGACACTGGTCAACATCAGGGGGAGTCGAGGTGGCCGAGATGGCACCACCGGTAGAGTGTTGTATCTTACGGAGGATAACAATAATAATAATAATAATAGGTAATATTACCTTGCGAATCTTTATACTCACATAATACATTATACATCACATATATATATATATATATTTACTGGATGTGATGGCGGAATCGGTAGAGCACAGGCTTCCTGAGTTCGAATCAAACTTACGGCTTATAAAATGTATGCTTGTCACTTCCTACCCTAGCGCTCCGCATTATTATGATAGGGCAAGGACTGGTTGGCTCAGAGCCAGGATAATCTGAGCGGGATATCGGTTCATGGTGCCGGTGGCCTGATTTCCCAGTGGGGCAGCACTATAAAGTTGCCATGAGTGTGCACTGTCACACGTCGGTACCCATCCTGATATGACCCCAGATGTTGCCAGGATGTAAAACTCAAGCAACAGCAACCGTAGCAACCGGAAGTGCATTAGGACTACTATGTGTCTGACAGCATGACAGAATGGGTAGACCATCTGCTTATTGGATTCGAACCCAGGGTTTACTCTACGCTTTTGAATGTGGTGTTCTCTGTGGCAGAGTGGTTAGAGTGTCTGACTTTTGTCTAGGTCGGACGCCTAATCTGAAGGTCGGTGGTTCGATTCCCCATGACCCCCACCTCTGCCAAATTGGATTTCCACTGCTGTGTATAACTTACAGCGTCATCAAAGGCTGGTTGCTCTCATACCATGTCTATGTGGTGTGGGAGATTAATAATCCCTTGGGTCCGTAAAAGTGTAGACTGGGGCTTTCTATCGACAAACTGTCTAATGGTGAAAACAAGTCTATTCAGACTTATCCATGATGGGCAGTATAAATCTTCAATCTTCTTCAATCTTCTCAATTTCCTATAAAGTGGAAACCAAATATATGCTGCCCAGTTTTAGAGAATGGCCCATACATGACCTCAGATGTTGCTATGCCATAAAACCCCCCGAACAAAAAATAACATATTTAGCCAATTAATTACCACTGGGCATTGTCATACCCCATCCCCTACCCTCCTCTCCCCAGTCTATTATATCGTTGCACAAATTCCACTCAGGAAGGCCTGAACGTGACACAGCATCATGCACTAAAACCAGCACAGAGCGATACGCGATGACTCCCCAGGGCGAAGACCCGCCATCTTAATCTGGCCATGTTGGTTGCACTCAATTATGCTCCCACGCTTGTCTCCCCTGACTCCCTCCCAGCGAGCGTATAGGTAAAGACCTCTAGGGAGTCGCTTGTTGCGCACACGCTATGAATCTACACTCTCCCCCCACTCCCATGCCACTCTCCACCCGCCCCTCAACATTCGCTTGCATCATTGCGCTTTTCCATCTATACCACCTCAGCCCAGCCCAGCCCAGCCCAGCCCATGCCTCTCCGTCTCCGCAACACTTGCTTGCATCATTGCACTTTGCCACCCATGCCACCCCCCGCCCAGACCATCCCATGCAGAATACGCCTTCGCAACATTCGCTTGCATCATTGCGCATTTTGGCTTTTGTGTCTCACTGGGCACTCAGTTGATGTAGTTTGCGTGGTGAGTGGTGAGTGGTGAGTGGTGTGTGAGCAGTGGTGAGCAGTGTGCTGGGGTGTGGGCAGGGATATGGCTGAGTTGATGGGGGTGGGGGGTGGGGGCTGGGGGGGGGGGGGAGCCATGTGGGAGGTTTGTGTAGGTGGTTTGTTCGGCTGGGAATGGCTGCTAGGCTGGGAGATGGTTGATTCAATGAGACGGCTTAGCGGTGTGGGAGGTGTGCGGAGGTGGTTTGTTCGGCTGCAAATGATTCCTGGGCTGGAAGATGGTCGATTCAATGGAGAGTTTAGTGGTCTGTAAGGTGTGCGGAGGTGGTTTGTTTGGCTGCGAATGGTTCCTAGGCTGGGAGATGGTCGATTCAATGGGGACTTTAGTGGTGTGGGAGGTGTGCGGAGGTGGTTTCTTTAGCTGCGAATGGTTCCTGGGCTGGGAGATGGTCGATTCAATGGAGAGTTTAGTGGTGTGTGAGGTGTGCGGAGGTGGTTTGTTCGGCTGCGAATGATTCCTGGGCTGGGAGATGGTTGATTCAATGAGACGGCATAGCCGTGTGGGAGGTGTGCAGAGGTGGTTTGTTCGGCTGCGAATGGCTGCTAGGCTGGGAGATGGCTGATTTCGAAGTCGGCTTCAGGTATGGAGTACCATAGCGGAGTAAGTGAGGTTTGTTCAGGGTGGGAATGATGCCTTCTGTCATGCTGGCCGGACATGAACTTGAAGGAAGCAGTGGATTTATTTGTGTACCTCTCCTGATATGACCTTAGATGTTGCTAGGACGCAAAACAACCAACACCAAAACAAACCTTTTCTGCTGCGCTAGTTACTGGACACCAGCCACCAGGTATTCGCTTAGGGGAGAAAAAGGACTGGTGGTTGCTTAGTAGGCTGGTTGGTTATTGGAGTCTTACATCCTAGCAACATCTAAGGTCATAGGACTGGTGGTGTGGGCAGAACCAGAAGATGTTTACCTGGGAAGGACTTCAATGGCGAAGGAACCAACAGATCTTTGGCTTGTATAGAATGTGACTAGGAAGGATTCTGTTCTCATGTCATAATGGGTAGGACATCCGCTTCCATCTCTGGAGGCCGTGAGTTCAATCCCCTGCCGAGTTAAACCAACGAATTGCTACTTCTCAACACCCAGCCTGGAGCCTGGCATTACTGGGATAGGACAAAGATTGTCTGGCTCAGTGCCAGGATAATATGACTAATTAGGACATCTGGTAATACTGCACTGCAATATGGCAGTACTATAAATAACCCATGAATACGCACCATCGGATGATATCCATCCTGATCTCAAGCCATAGTTTTCGCTAGTAGGCAATGCCCCAGCAATGAACCTAGATTAAGTACAGTTTTATTTCGGTGTAATATTTCCAGTGGTGGAGATTTTACTGGGGGACATTTTCAATGCATTGATTCCATAAGGAAGGACTCGACAAGGCAGTGTGGGGATCACTAAGGTTTATTCCAAAATCAGGTGGACGGATAGATCCAGGCCTGCTCTATAGCATTCAAGTTTTAGTAGGGTGGTGGGCGGAAAAGAAACGGTAGTGCAAGGTCGATGATTCACCTGCTTGCCGAGAAGTGGCAATGGCTAGCGGCCTGCTGCCTTATATACTGCAATGTCAGGGTGTGAAACTGAAAGCCCACCGCCGCTACTGAGGTGAATGGCGATGAAGCCACATGTCCACCTGTGAGTTCATCCAGTGTGCCAGTTGGGTTGGGTCGGGTGAGTCGTTCGTTTTCGAATCAAACACAATGCTAACATTGCGACCAACCGTGGTTGGGACATTAGCTGATTTGTTACGCCAATCATTCAAAGCCTACTTTTACATGACAGCTTCTCACTAATGATAATAGGTTTCCTGCACTGGATAGTCAATGTTCCTGTTTTATTTATATGTGGGATTTAAAACGTTGTTTATTTGTATTTTTGCGTTACCAGCATAAAAACAGGGCGCGGTCACTGAATCAGTAGAGTGTGGGCCTCGCGCGTGCAGGCGATTGGGAGTTTGGTTCCTAGTCGAGGCAAACCAATGACTTATCAAATTGATACTTGTCGCTTCCTATCCTGGGGCTCGGCATTAATGGGGACCTTTCATGAGCCATTTCCCTCATGATACACTTGGTGGCAGCACCCGTTCCCGGTCCAAGTCGGACATCATGGTTGGATAGAAGGGTGTAGCTGTGTGGTGGGGGTGGAGGTGTGTAGTGGGAGTTTAGGGATGTGGTGGAGGTCTAGGTATGTGTGTGGTGGGGGTGAAGGTGTGTGGTGGGTGTGTGTGGTAGGTGTATGGTGAGGGTTAGGGGTGTGGTGGGGGTGTAGGGGTGTGGTGGGGGTGTAGGTGTGTGGTCTGTGTGTGGTGGCTGTGTGTGGTAGGTGCGTGGTGAGGCTGTGGTGGTGTGGTGGGGATGTAGGTGTGTGGTGGAGGTGTGTGGGGGGGTGTAGGTGTGTGGTGAGGGTGTAGGTGTGGGTGGTGAGGGTGGTGGTGTGTGGGGTGTGTGGAGGGTGTAGTGTGTGATGGGGTGTAGGTGTTGTGGGGGTGTAAGGGTACTGGGTATAGTGTGTGGTGGGTGTACGGGTATACGTGTGTGTGGTGGGTGTATGGTGGGGGTTTAGGGCTGTTGTGGGGTTGTAGGTGTGTGGTGGAGGTGGAGCGGCACAATTCTGAGGTGCCGCTCTGCAAGACCCTTACACCTCCACGACAAACCACCTACACCCCCTGCACACACACCGTCAACCCCCACCACACACACCTACATCCACACCACATCCCTAAGCCCCCACCACACCCCTACAGTCCACCACACCCACCTCACCATACCCACTCACCACACACCCACACACCCCCACCACACACCCCTAAATCCCCATACACCCCACCACACACACCAACATCCTCCCCACACCCCTACACCTCTACAACACACCCATCACACAAACATACGCCCCCAACCATACACCCACCATACACCTACACCCCAACTACACCAACCCCACCATACCCTCTCACCACATACCCCTACAACACCCACCCCACACCCCTAAATCCCCACTCACCCCCACCACACACCACACTCCTCACCATACCCCTACACCTCCACCACACAAACATACGCCCCCACCACACACCCACCACACACCCCTACATCCCGACCACACACCCCTAAATCACAACATCCCCCACCACACACACACCAAAGTCCTAACCACACCCTGCTTCTATCCAACCGCAGCATTACATGAGACCGGTATGGTGCGCCATCTGACGAGAGATTCTTGCAAACTGAATGGTCCCCATAGGATAGGGCAAGGACTGGTTTGCTCAGTGTCAGGATAATGTGACTGAGGGAGATATCAGCTGATGGTGATGGCAGCCTGATTTCCGAGTGGGGCAGCAGCACCGATAAAGTGGCCATGATTGCGCACTGTCACAAGGCAGTAACCGTCCCGATATGCCCTAAGATGTTGCTAGGACGTCAAACTTCAACAACCGACCATCAATGATATTAAATCTCCTGTACATGATAGACAACCTCCCTCACTGTAGTACTTCTATGCGGGGATATCAGGTCAGGGTGATGGCAGCACTATACAGTCGACATGAGTGCATGAGTGCGCACTGTCACAAATCGGTACCTGTCCATGATATAAACTTAGATCTTGCTAGGACGTAAAACAACAGCAAACAACAAACACAAATTCCATAAAAAGATTCCAGCCAAGAGCCGCAAAGTGTTCAGCGAAGTCAAAGCGTGGGAAAATGTTCGCAGGCAATAAAGGCGCAAGTTGTGCACTTGTCCAGTGGCCTGCGTCAATAATAATGTTGATCCCTTAGGTAAGCAGTGCAATAATTACCGGATCAGGGAAGCAATCTATTCCTTAATGAGAGGGGAGGTTTCCCATAATGCAGCAGCAGCGCGTCAATTGCCGCCCGCGGGCAGCTGTGGGAAGGGGGAGGGGAGGGGATGGAACGGGAGGGGGGATGGGGGGGGGGGGGGGGGGGGGGCAGGGGGAGGGGGAAGGACTGGGGAGGAGGCGGAAGCGGAAAGGAGGAGACAAGCGAAGGGGAAGGGAAGGAGGGGATGGAGAGGGGGAGGGGATACGGAGGGGAGGGGGGAAGGAGGGCGGGAGGGGATGGGTATGGGAGGGGGGAAAGGAGGGGGAAGGGGAAGGGGATGGGGAGGTGGACAAAATAGAAGGGGGAGGGGATGGCATGGGGAAGGGGGATGGGGAGGGGCAGGAGAGGGGGACTGGAGGGATGGGGAGGGAAGGGAAGAACATATGAGGGAGAGGATAGGGGGAATAGGGGATGGGGAGAAAGGAGAAGGAAGGAGAGGAGAGGAGAGGAGAGGCGAGGAGAGTAGAGTGGGAGGGGTGGGGAAGGACGGAGGATGAAAGAGATATGGGTGGATGGGGCGAGTGTATGGGGAATAGAGAAGAGGCGGGAGCGTGTGGAGGAGGTCGAGGATTGGGGAGGGGAGGGTGAGCGCCGGGAGGGAGGAAGGGGTGGGGCGTGAGGAAGGAGCAGGGATGGAGAGGAGAGGAAAAGAGAGGGAATGGGGATGCCCATGGGGTAGGGGGAGCGGGAGGGAATGTATCAACAAATTGTACTGAACGGCCGAAAGACCAGTGCTCTGGCTCTGACAAAAGGCATTATTCACTGAATAAACTACATTTAGTACCAACAAAAAAAAGGCTCATCAGCAGTGCGCTGTTATTGTAGACGACTTCACTTCGCTTTTACTGGACATGATGGCTGACTCGCTAATGGCCATGTCACACTATGATGTAATGTAGATAAGCCGATGTAGATGAAATTTGGCCATTACATCGAGATACTTCGAGATACGTTACTCGTTCATTAAGCCTACGTCGAGATATGTCGAGTTATGTCGGGTTACTTCGAGATATAGTGACACAGTGACACACATCAAGATTTTGGACATACCCAAAACCTTTGACGTAGCTTGACGTAAAGGACGTTACGTTGGGTTACGTTGGCCTTACAGTGCGCTCACGTTAGGCTTACGTCGAGATACGTTAGACGTTTGGTAGAGCTACGTCAGTCTATGTTGAGCAACTGTACGGTAGACTGACGGAGAGCTGGGAGGAACGCGCAGCCTGGCGCTGACAAAGTCGTGTTAACGTATCTCGACGTATCTCTAACGTGTCTCTGACGTGCGTCTAACCTTAGTCTAATGTAAGTCCAATGTGTCTTGACATATTCGATATAGTTGACGAACGGCTGGTGTGCGCGTAATGTATCTAACATGTGCCAACAGTCTTCAAACATAAGGAAACGAGATGTGAACGTGGTGTGAACTGCCTCACTGTCCTTATGCTGAGCATGCTGGACTGTAGTTAGACTGACGGTGTTCCCTCGCGGGCCTGATGTTGACTCACATTACGAATGATGCCAGAGTCACACATAGCTACGTTAGGGTGCGAGTAATTATGCGAGTCCTACGCTAAACTGTTGCTAGGGTTTCGCTAGGCTGACGACGTGCACGCTGGAGGCTTGTTAGCCATATGTTGGGCCTTTTTTTTTTTACATTCTAACTCGTTGAGACATGCTAGAACTACCTTGGACCAAGTTTTGCCTACATCCACTACGTTGCACTGATGTCCAATTTGGCCCTGACACGCCGAGAATTTTGATGTATCTCAACTTAAAGAAAGTGATTTTTACGTTGCCCACTTGCTGGCCTGCTACGTTGTAGGGTGACAGGGATATTAGACTGTAAAGGCCTGGTCAATACACGTTAGTGGACATAGTTGAATGTAGTTGTACACAGTTGAACATAGTTGAGTAGAAGGTAGTTGAACGTACCGGCATCCATACTTCTCCATCATGCTAACTTGGTAATAACTTGGGTGGGCCGTGAGTTCTGATTTAATCTTTGGAGATGTTCAAAAGAGCATTATGTTAGAGGCTGAATTTGCATCAGTGATGCTAACACACTCTAGCATACTCTAGCATACTCTAGCATACTCTAGCCTACTCTAGCATGCTCTAGGGTACACAGAGCACTAAGACTGTAAAAACACTACTAGTGTAAGAGTGCTAAGACTGTAATAGTGCTAATATTGTAAGAACACTACGAATGTAAGCATTTTAAGACTGTAATATACAAAGAATGTAAGACCGATAATACTGTAAGAGCACTAAGACGGTAATAACACTAAGACTGTAAGAGCACTAATACTGTAAGTGTGCTAAGATTGTAAGAGTGTTAATATTGTAAGATCTTAAAACTGTAAAAGTGCTAAGACTGTAAGACACTGAAAATGTAAGAGCGTTAAGACTAAGAACTCTAAGTATGTAAGATCATTAATAATGTAAGAGTGCTAATATTGTAAGACTCTAAAACTGCAAGAGCGCTAAGGCTGTAAGACACTAATACGCTAGGAGCGCTAAGACTAAGAACACTAAAACTGTAATATCGCTAATAATGTAAGAGTGATAATAATGTAAGAGTTCTAAGACTGTAAGAATGCTAAGACTGTAATACACTAAGTCTGCAAGAGCGATACTACGGTAAGAGTGCTAATATTGTAAGACACTAAGACTGCAAGATCGCTAAGATTGTAAGAGTGTTAATACTGTAAGACATTAATACTGCAAGAACACTAAGAATGTAAGAGTGTTAATAGTGTAAACACTAAGACTGTAATACACTAATACTGTAAGACCCTAATCCTGTAAGACCGCTAATACTGTAATATTGATAATACTGTAAGACACTAATACTGCAAGAGTACTAAGACTGTAAGATTGCTAATAGTGTAAGACACTAAGACCGTATGACACTAAGCCTGTAATACCGCTAATACTGTAATAGTGATAATACTGTTAGACAATAATACTGCAAGACTATTACGATTGTAAGAGTGCTAATACTGTAATACACTAAGACTGTATGCCACTAAGACTGTAATACCGCTAACACTGTAATATTGATAATACTGTAAGGCACTAATACTGCAAGAACACTAAGAATGTAAGAGTGCTAATATTGTAAGACACTAAGACTGTATGACACTAATACTGTAAGACCACTAATACTGTAAGTGGACTCGCTGGTTTCCCGTACATCCACATCCAGTGAATAACTTGACAAATGTCTTTGTTTTCTCTCTACCCAGGCCCTCCAAATCATTATGATGATGTTGGGGCCTGATCCACTCCATGTCAGATTGCATAGATGATTTCCACTACCAACCTGCCCTCTGATGGCAATGGAAGAACTACTATCAGAACTACTATCTTATAAACGCTTTCCGCCACCCACTTTCCTCCCCCTCTGATAGTAATGGAAGTACTATTGGGTTATAGACAATTTTCATTACTATTGTACTCTCTAAAGACGATGGAAGAACAATTGTTATGGACAGCAGCTTACCCTGCAGGATGTTCTGTGGAAAAGGTCTTATATATAGAGATTTCCAACACTCGCCTGCCCTCTGGCGGCACTTGAAGAACTAATGTTGCATAGACGATTTCCACCACCAATCTAATATATAAAGGCACCAATTGTTGTAGATAGCAGCTCACCGTGTCTAATGTTCTGTGGCAAAGGTCTGTATTATATATACATAGAGGATTTCCACCACCCACCTGCCCTCTGACGGCAGTGGGAGGAACTAGTTTCACATCCTATTAACATAACAATGTTCCCTGCACAGTTTTGTTATTCTCTCATGTATGGCCTGCGCAGAAGTTATAGCCAGTGTGACATACTTAGACGCGGCTTGAATTGGTGGAGTCAGTCAGTGTGGAGAGTGATTAGACGAGGGATTATGGTTAATTAGATTTGAGTATTGGTTGAGTATGGCACTAATGATTAGACTTTACTTTGATTTCAATATGTTCCTGGCGAGGAACTCACTGCACTAAAGATTGTATATATAGACGCCACTTGCTATCCGATCTGCACTCTGTCCACACCTCTCTCTATCACCTCTCCGCCAGCCTTACTCCTTCCATGAGTTCCATGAGGGGGAGCCCGCCGGCATTTCACTTTCTACTCTTACTCTGTCCATGTCTATGGCTCGCTGGTCGGTCACCATAGAGCAAATATACATGGTCCTCTGACTCAACTCTCCTCATTTCTCTTTCCTAGACTCTGCCCTTTCGATTTCTCCCAGGCATACTTCTTCCCCTGACCAGGGTAGTTGTGTTCTTGGGTGGGGACCTTCACCTTTACCATTTCTCTGTCTTGTTCTCATTGCTGGAACCACCTCTGCACCCATCTTTACCCGCCTTCCTTGAATCCCTTGCTGCTGACTGGATACAAGTGCTCAACTACATCTACAGCTCAACTACCGCCGGACCGAAGAGATTCACTGCCCCCCCAACGCGTCGCCGTTACAACATTGTAAAGATGTCCCCAGCTTCTACAACACTCCCTACTGAAGTTAAGTTTTCAACCAAAGATTGGGCCGATTTATCGGAGCCTCTCTATTAATGTTGCAGTTCTTCAACCAGTAACCGTGGTAAGGTTACAAACAACCCCAGAATCGAAAATATATAGACGATATCCACCCCCCACTTGTCCTCTAACGACAATAGAAGAACTAGTCGAATAGATGACTTCCACCACCAACCCATCTCTTATGGCAGAAGAATTAGTCTTATAGAGACTTTCCACCACCACTGTCATTTGATGGCAATGGAATAAGAATTGTTGTGGATAGTAGATCTAACCATGCCAATAGTTTCGTGGAAAAGGTCTTATATATGTGATGTATAATGCATTGTGCGAGTATAAATGCAAGCGTAACATGTACATCCTATATTTCCTTGTGCGCATTGGTGGAGTGCCCCCCCCTCGCAGCTGTTGGGTATTGCCGAGCGGTATTGCCCCTCGCGTCACACTCTGGAGGAAATTGTTTTCTTTTTTTTAGGGCTAGGGCTATTAATCCCTGAGCCAGTTATTAAAGCCAAACCAAACATACTCTCTCTACTATGTTCTTTTGTGTACCGGGAATTTATATATATGATTTACACCACCCACCTGCCCTCTGATGGCAGTGCCAGGAACTAGTTTCACATCCTATTAACATAAACGTGTTCCCTGCACAGTTTTGTCATTCTCTCATGTACGGCCTGATCAGAAGTTATAGTCGGTATGACATAATTAGACGCGGCTTGAATTGGCGGAGTCAGTCAGTGTGGAGGGTGATTACAGCAGGGCTTATGGGTAATTAAATTTGAGTATCGGTGGAGTATGCCACTAACAATTAGACTTGAGTTTGGTTTCAGTAAGCACCCTAGTAGGGTGTTCTCTTTTTTATATATTGAGGGCAGTGAGTGCAAAGTTGCTGTGTTTTGGGGGGTTTTACATCCTAGCCACATCTAAGGTCATATCATGATGGGTACCGGCTTGTGACAGTGTGGGCACCTATTGACTTTTAAAATGATATTTCACTGGCGGCCATGCAAGACCATGACTTGATATCCCACTCAGTCACATTATCCTGATACTTAGAGAACCAGTCGTTATCCTAGCCTATTAATGGCGAGCACCAGGCTAGGTAGCGATAAACATCAATTTGATGTAAGTCAGTTAATTGATTTGGCCGGGTTTTCAAACTCCTAACCTTCCACAAAGGAAGCCAGCAGTGTTCTTACAGATTTAGCGGCAATGCTTCTGGTAGTAAGTGCACAAAGGGAATGGTTGGGAGTGGGAGGGGAGGGGGAGGGGGATGGGGGGTTCTTGGTGGGGATTTTACGATGGGTGGAATGTTGAATGCAATTGAAGCTACAGTCGTAATGCTGAGTTTACAAAGAACGCCAACATGAAACAGTCTAAGTAAAACAGCCGTATAGCTTCATGGTAATTACATGTTGGTGGCTGAACATCTATCTATACGCTTATAGATTTCTTTTGACTAGACAGAATGGCAGAATCGATAAGAGCGCTAGGTGAATTCTCATGCAGAAGACGATGTATTATCGCCTCAGCGGAGTTAAACCAAAGACTTACTAAACGTATGCATGTCGCTACCTAGTCTGGCGCTTGCTATTACTATGATAGGGTAAGGACTGGTTTGCTCTCTATCAGGATAATGTGACTGAGTCAGGTAATGACAGCATTGTAAAGTCATCCATGAGTGCATGATGTCTGTCACAAGAGTCAATTAAGTATCCAAGCTGGTATAACTGTATAGGTTGGCTTGTTATTGGTGTTTTACATCCTGGCAACATCTATGGTCATAAGAGGACCGGTACCACCTTGCAACAGTGTGCGCTCAAAGTGACTTTGCAATGCTGCCCCACTGGGAGACCAGGCCGATGACCCCCATATCCCACTCAGTCATATATCAATCTGATACTGACCTAACCAGTCCGTGTCCTATCCTATTAATGCTGAGCGCCAGGTTAGGTAGCGACAAGTATCAATTATTTAAGTCATCGCTTTGATTCGGCCCGATTTCAAACTCCCGGCCTTCCACATGGGAAGCGTGTGCTCTGACCAATTTGGTCACAGCATCTCCTCTTATAGCCTTATAGGATATAAAACACGATCTGAACAAGCAAAGGAAGATTTATTTCCTTTAGTACGATTCCAACTAACTAAGAACTCGCGTCCACCTGGGAATGAACGCACTGAGGTCATCAGGTGCATTCTTTTTTATCCAAGAATGTTTTGTCACCATATGCGGCTGTCTCACCATCCAGAGGCAGAATACCAACAAAAAAGGAATTAATCTAAAAAGTACAAATTGTTTGGTGACAAAATAAAAGTAAAACTTGTTATATTTAATGACGTCTCTAGAGCACATTGATTTTTATATCATCGGCTATTGGACATCAAACATATGGTCATTCTGACATAGTTCTTTGGAGGAAACCCACCACCACCATATAGGCTACTCTTTTCGATAAGCAGCAAATGGTCCTTTATATGCACTTTCCCACAGACAGGATGGCATGTACCAAGGTCTTTGGTGAACCAGATGTAGGCCACTGGTTGGAACGGAAAATAGCCCAAACTGCAATGAATCCACTGATAAGGATTGACAGGTTCACAGGTGAAGACTATACCGCCTGAGCTACGTTCGGCTCTCACACCTGCAGGTAGCGGTGTGTTGCTGACAGGAGAGACCAGACGGATGGCCAAATGAGTTATAGCGTCCGTCGCCCATCTTGGTAGATCGTGGGATCGTTGGTTCGAACCCTAGCCGAGTCAAACAAATGATTTAAAAGTTGATACTTGTCACTTTCTACACTGGCGCTCAGGATTATTAGGATAGGACAAGGACTGGTTGGCTCAGTGTCGGGATAATGTGACTGAGTGGGATATCAGGTCATGGTGCTGGTGGCCTGGTCTCCCAGTGAGGCAGCACTATAAATTTGCAATGAGTGCGCACTGTCACAAGTTGGTACCTGTCCTGATATGACTGTGCATGTTGCTAGGACATACAACGACAAACAAACAAACGATCTTAGTGTGATCCAATTGCCTGCTAAATCTTGACACAGACTTCCTTGTTGGTAACATGGTCTTTGTATGCGATGCGTAGTATCTTAATGCCCGGTCACAAAGGTATTAGTGCACTTAGTTGAAAGTAGTGGAGGTTAACATAGTTGAAAGTAGTTGAAAGTAGTTGAAAGTAGTTGAAGGGAGTTGAACGTAATTGAATGTAGTTGAACATACTGGCATCCATACTTGTCTGTGACGTTAACTTGGTAATAACATGGGTGAGCCATGATCTCCGATTTCATTTTTGGACATGTTCAAAAGAGTGCTACATTAGACGCTGAATTTGCATCTGTGATGTTAACATACTCTAGCATACTCTAGCATACTCTAGCATACTCTAGCATACTCCAGTGTACTCTAGCATAGTCTAGCGTGCTCTAGTGTACTCTAGCATACTTTGATGAAGCCTTGGTCAAATAGCCGTTAGTGGATGCAGATGAACGTAGTGGAGGCTAACATAGTTGAACATAGTTGAACACAGTTGAACGTAATTGAACGTAATTGAACGTAATTGAACATAGTTGAACGTAGTTGAGCGTACCCACATTCATGCTGTACTGTATCTATCTGTACTGTAACGTATTTATCCATACCAAAACCTGCTGTACCTTAACGTATTTCAACATAGTTTAACATACTTACACCATGTTTGACCCACATTAGCCTTCACTACATCCACCTACGTTCAACTACTTCCACTAACGGCTGTCTGACCGGGACTTGAGGGTAGCAGCTCGTTTCTGTGGTTTGTATTCTTCATGGAGCTCTGCTGTGAGGGTCCATCATTCACAGGCATAAGCGGAGATGGGTGTTACAAGGGAGCGCGTCAGTCGTATGTTGCAGCTGAGAAAAATACGCCTCTCAATCCAAACTGCATAGATGGACCTTGTCGAAGTTTGGTTGTTGGAGTTTTACATCCTGCCAACATCTAAGGTCATTCCAGGACGGGTCTGTTATATAACGTCAGCGTCAATGTGCACTGTGACAAGTTGGTAGCCGTTGTGATATCTTAATTTTTTAAACTAAAATGTAGTTTATTCAGTGAACAATGGCTTTTGTCAGAGCACTGATCTTCCGGCCGTTCAGTACAATTTGTTGGTACATATATGAAACTATCAGCTGCGATAATAATAACCACATGCAAATCCTGTTTGATAATACAAGTATTATGTGATATATAAATACATTATATAAATATTATTCAACAGAGGGCCTGTCGCTTTCGACCAGATACTGCTCGATCACGCCTAGCCAGGCGCTTGGCATTATTAGGACAGGGCACGGACTGGTATGCCTAGTGTCAGGATACTGTGACTGAGTGGGATACCAGGTCACGGTGCCGGCGGCCTGGTTTCCCAGCGGAACATCACTATAAAGTCGCCATGAGTGTGCACTGTCACAAGTCGGTACCCATCATGATATGACCTTATATGTTGCTAGCACGTAAAACAACAACAAACAAACAAAACACCACTGTCACCGCACTCTCATCGGAAAGTTTTACCATAAATAAACGGTAGGCTAAATTGTTGGCCAGCCAGAGGTATCGATCTCAACTAACTCATGTGTTACTTGTCTCTTACGGAGTCTATAATAATACATAATATAAATTAACTATTAGTTGTAATCGATGTTCCCAGGATGTAAAACCCCAACAAACGAACTCAGCCCACTGCATCCGATCCTGGCGGGACTTCCCTGTTTAAGGCCCGTGTGAGTAGTATATGCAAAATGTCTCCTGCCTCAGGAGGGTGGGCGATAAAACAGCCAGATGACCTCCAGCAGAGATTGTGACCCCCCTAACCGGGGTATCAGAACGCAGCGCCACACTGAGCCCAGACGCAGTGACCAAATCCGTGAGATTGATTGATTGATTGGTGGTTGCTTTACGCCGTGTCGGCAGCATAGGCCATATTCACGGCGAGAAATGTTTGTTTTTTGTTCAAACCATCGCTTTTACATGTAAAAGCAGACAATCAATTATGTGCCAATAGACACTAATTAAATTAGAAAGCTTCCCCTCAGGAAGCCTACCGTGAGAGTGTAGGCTTCCTGAGGGGAACGTTGGGAGTTTGTGAATTCCAGACGAGTTAAACCGATGACTTAAAACATTGATACTTGTCGCTACTGAGCCTGGCGCTCGGTATTAATAGGATCCCGAAAATACTGGTTAACACAGTATCAAGATAATATGACTGAGTGGAATATTGTGACTGAGTGGGTTGTTGGTTTGTTGCTGTTGGAATTTCACGTCCTGGCAACATCTAAGGTCATATAAGGACATATTAGTGGGTAATTGGGTCACGGTGTCGGTGGCGTAGTCTCCCAGTGGGGCAGCACTATGAAGTCACCAGGACTTGTCAGTACAGTCACATGTCGGTACTAGTCCTGATATGACCTTAGATGTTGCTAGGATGTAAGATACGAACACAAGCAACCAGCCCCACTGAGGTTCCGGTTTTTGGAAATAAAACACTAATGGAGAGCCACTGTCTGCTTCTGCTGCTCACGTGTTAGAACTGTCGCCATGCCCTGCGTGACCTTGACCTTGACCTTCCCCTGCCACCCCCCCCGCCTCGCCCTCATCCTGCATCCATTATTGCTCACAAATAACCCACATTCATTGAACCCATATTGACCGTGATTTAAGCCACACATGTGCATTCAGTTCACTCGCACCCACAATGCACCTGGGGCACTTCCGGTTTGTTCTTTTTTTTTTTACTAAATGAAGTTTATTCAGTGAATAATGTGGGTATCCACAGTTGTGAACAGTAGTCTATCCATGGGAGTATTATGGAGTTGAACAATGTGTTCATTACCCCACCTTCTGTTGACTTAAATATAAAAAGTACCCATCCGCTATATTTTCTGGCTGTTTGGCATACATAGTCAATATGTTCGGTGAATTGCAGATTGCTTCCCATGTATATCCCAAGGTCTTTCACACAGTTCATTGCGTTCATTCTTTGTCCTGAGGGGTTCATGTAAGTTGTGTTGTTTTTTTATGTTGTCTTCTTCTTCTTTTCGTTCGCCTTCAATTACACTTGGAGCCCAGTTCTCATAATAAAATTGACAGTCCTCTGTAGCACATCTGCAGCCCCATACAGCTTCTCCTGCAAGTCAGTGGGAGCTGGCCATATCTGTTCCCTCAGTGAGTGATGGTTCAAGCAGCTCTGTAGGATATGCTCAGCAGTCTGATCTTCCTCTCCACAGGGGCAGAGGGCAGATGGTACTACACGGAAGTATCTGTGCAGGTGATTTTTTTTATGTTGTGGTTTGTGCCATATCGTACTAGCTCAAATTTCTTCTCATCGAACGGCATATTATTTGAATGTTGCCATTTGTAAATGGTTTCCATGTCTTTTTGTCGAGCCACTGTATCCACATTTTTCTCATGCTGGTGGCGGCTTCTTCTCCCAGTGGGTCAGCACTATATAGTCGCAATGAGTGTGCACTGTCACAAGTCGGTAACCCGTCTTGATATGACCTTAGATGTTGCGAGGACGTACAACTCAAACAACCAACCAGCTAACCTTTTATGAAATAAAAGTTGTCATTATGTTATCAAAGACCCTATAATATTAAGACGGCTAACTCCTATCTCTCCCATGGTAATGTAAATTTTGCAGTGCCACCTTGTGGTGGGTTTGATCAGCCCGGCTGCTGGTTGGTGTTTCACATGTAAACACATACAATTATATTATACATGAGATAGGTAAGTATGAATACACATCAATATGAAATTGCTTTGAACAAATACACATCATCAGCATCATCATGATTGCCATCATCATACATCTTTCACATTCATATATACATTTATACATATAATATAGCACCTGTGTAATCAAGAGAACAGCCAGCGCACCAAGTGGTGGGTTTGATCATTTTGATTACACAGTACAGGCTGAGTGAGCTGTCTTCGTATTATAGGGTCTTTGATGTTATCCAGTATCCCATCTTACAACTCTTACACCTCCTACATGGTTGAACTTTGACCTGGCAGGAGTGAGAAGTGCGGAAAACAGCCGCTGGCGGCGCTAGCTTCGAGTTTAGGCTGCCAGGTCAAAGGTCATATCTGTTGGAGCTGTGCTATTTGTATGCTGGCGTGCTGGGTAATGCAATGACGACAGGTCAATCCATTATTTATATTCGCATAATACATTAAACACTGTATATATGTGATGTATAAGCATTATGCGGGTATGAAGCTGCGTAAGGGATTTATTATATTATATTATTTTACTCCAATACTATATTATTAGCCAATGGGCTCTCCGCATGTATTTGCTTGCTACTCGTACCGGTACCGGTGGCCCCATTACCACCGAACCATACTTCCGCCGCTACCATTGTCACTTGCGCCCGAAACTTTTTCCTATATATAATATGTGGGAACCGGATACGGATGGCGCTGCCAACTTAGGGGAAACCTGAGTGTAATGAGACCGGACGTGGTGGCTGAATCGCTAAGAGCGCAGGCTTCCCATGTGGAAGGTTGGGACTTTGAAACCCGGCCATGTCAAACTAATCACTTACCAAATTGATACTTGTCGCTACCGAGCCTGGTGCTAGGCATTACTAGGATAAGGCAATGACTGGTTAGCTCAGGAAGAGGATAATGTGACTGAGTGGAATATCAGGGTCATGATGCTGGTGGGTTCAATGTGTCAGTGGTGCAGCACTATAAAGTCACCATGAGTATGCGCTGACACAAGTCGGTCCCTATCCTGTTATGGCCTTAATATGTTGCTAGAACCTAAAGCCCCAATACACAAAACAAACATGCTGATATTGTGGCAACCCATTCTTGGCATCCCATACAAATTCTTTATGCTCACTCTTGTAGTGAGACATACAAACATTGTACAACAAGGTGAAGGTGGTCAGGGAAAATAACTAGAGGTAACCAAACAACTAACCAATTGTAGAACTAACGGACTCACAGAAGAATGCTTACAAACAGAGAAAGAATGCATGCAGTAGACAGCTACCCAACAACTGAAAGTAACAAAACAAGGGAAACCACGAGACTATTATGCCCTGGTCACATAGATGTTAGTTGACATACTTGAAGGTAGATGAACGTAGATGAACGTAGTGGAGGCTAACCTAGATCAAACATGGTGTAAGTATGTTAAACTATGTTGAAATACGTTAAGGATACGGATAAATACGTTACGGTATGGATATATATGTTATGGTACGGATAAATACGTTCAACTATGTTCAACTATGTTCAACTATGTTCAACTATGTTCAACTATGTTCAACTACATTCAACTACATTCAACTACGTTCAAATACGTTCAAATACGTTCAACTACATTCAAATACAGTCAAATATGATCAAATAGGTCAAATACGGTCAAATATCTTCAAATACGGTCAAATATCTTCAAATACAGTCAACTACGTTCAACTACGTTCAACTACGTTCAACTATGTTCAACTATGCTCAACTACGTTCAAATAGTTCAAATATGTTCAAATACGTTCAACTACATTGAAATACGGTCAAATACGGTCAAATACGTTCAAATAGGTCAAATATGGTCAAATACTGTCAAATAAGGTCAACTACATTAGCCTCCACTACATTCACCTACGTCCACTAACAACTATGTGATCAGGGCTTCGTTCAAGTCCACTAGTGTACGCTAGAGCATGCTAGAGTATGCTAGAGTATGCTAGAGTATGTTAGCATCCTGGATGCAAATTCAGCCTCTAATGTAGCACTCTCTCTTTTGAACATGTTCAAAGATTAAATCAGAACTCACAGCCCATCATCAGCATCATCATGCTGTCGGTTGCAATGTGACAAATACTGCTTTCATTAGTTGACTGCCGCTCTCCATTTAGTTCTCTGATTTGAGCCCACCCACGTTATTCCCAAGGAGAAGTTTGGATGCCAGTACCTTCAACTACGTTCAACTATGTTCAACTAAATTCAACTACGTTCAACTATGTTAGCCTACACTACATTCAACTACGTCCAGTAACGTGTATGTGACCGGGCCTTCAGTGTCTAGCGGCGAAAACAAGTCATTAGAATTATCCGTTATGGGCAGCATAAATACAACATCACCCAACAAAATTTCATTCGTTTGACTTGTCATGGTTTTTCTTGCACGACATCGCACAAGGGGATGTGTCCTTGGTAACGCATAGTCCTGATGCATCATGGTCCTGCCGTCTAATGTTACCTTGAACCCCACGTGACTCATGATGGGGTTACTAATGGTGGGTATCAGCTTACTCCCGACACTATATGTGTATATATACACATATATCTACATATATATATAGAACGTATAAAACATGATGGTGTACAACCAGAATGGATGGCCGAATGAGTTAGAGCGTCCGTCTCCTGTGTTGGTAGATCATGGGATTGTGGGTTCGAACCCTGGTCGAGTCAAAGCAATGACTTAAAAATTGTCGCTTCCTAGCCAGGCGCTTGGCATTCTTAGGATAGGGCAAGGAAGGAGCACTGGAATGAGGAAGACCAATCGTCCGCGATTGAAATGTCCCCTGCTTAAACAACTAATGTACAACAACAAAACAAAAAAACATAAAACTTTATACAGTAAAACCTCCCTAACCTCCACAGATCAACCACTCCCCTATATCGATCGCTTGATTTGGGTCCCAAAAATACCATTGTAAGGATATTCTAACTCTCTAAGTCTAAACCGAACACCTCCCTAAATGGAGCACTTAAAGTCGGTCCCATGGTCGGTCGATTTAGAGAGGTTTTACTGTACATCTATAAATCGGTGCAGGGAAATGGGTATTGATATTAATATATTGCTATGGTATTAATATATTGTTAATATATTGTTATGGTATGCAGGTATTGCAGGTATAGCAATACCTCAGGGAGTTTGACACCCCTGCCCTGCAGAGTTGTAAACCACTGCCTTGTGGTACAGGTTCTTGACAGAACCGAAGGCTAAGGGAGAAAACCCTAAACAGAAAACCATGTCACTGTGGCAGTATCAAGGACGGTTGATGTATGGAACTCCCAACATCTCCCGACCAGCCACTGCAGGGACAAATAGTTTTGCACCTGTCTTGACATGTTTTTGCCGGTGTGAAACCTCTATTTGCTCCCCGAGAGAGTGACACTGGTAACTTGCAAAAGCCAGCAGCACTTCAACACTTTTGCAGGCAGCTTTCATGAAAATGGAGAGCGGCAGTCAAGTAAGGAAAGCAGTCTTTGTCGCATTGCGACTGACAGCATGATGATTGGTATGTATGAAGGGGTTAGGCATACAATCCGACAAATTCATTTCAGTTATTGTTCTTTAAAATGGAATGTATTGTGCGTTCCAATTAAACTCCATCAATGTTGTATGTAGGAGGGCAGTATTAAGGGGATGTGGGTTATTCTGTGGAAAGAAAACACTGTATTTGATTATCGGAACGATGGCAGTTTCAACTCAAATGTGGTAGTCATCTTTTCATTTCAGCCCGAATGGCATTTGTTCGTTTTGCTCCAAAGCCCTTCATTTGCATATATGTACGTGATGTATAACGCATTTCACGAGTATGAATGCAAGGGGAACATCTACTTTATATATCTATGCCTAAGTAACGGATTGGGGGTGCCCCGCCTCTGTGTTTGTAAATACTGCCTTATATAACTAACTTACAGCAATATCAAAGGCCAGTTGCTCACATCACATGTCTATGAGATGTGTGAGGTTCAAAAATCCCTTGTGTCAGTAAAAGTGTAGGCTCGAGCTTTCTATCGATAAACTGTATAATGGTGAGAATAAGTCTATTCAGACCAATCCATAATAGGCAATATAAACCTTCAAGAGAAAAATAAGAAAAGAAATATGGGTTTGTTCTCATGTGAAACTGTGAAAATTAGAATTTCAATGTAATGCATCTACCGAAACATGTTTTTTCAACTTTGTTCTTCAAAGACACACTCTTTTTTCCTTAACTTTAATCAATTTAATACTGTTTGGATTTTGATGTGGATTTTGATGTGGATTTGTGTTAAAATGATGTTTTAGATGGATGTTACATCGTTAATTTTAATGACTTTCTCAATTTGTATAAGATTAAATTCAAAAAGTGAAAACAGAAAATTCAACACTAATATTTTTATGCACAACATGTACACCTTCATATGACCCAACTTCCCACCCATTCACATTATCCTGACACTGCGCTAACCGCTCCTTGTCCTATCCCAGTAATGCTAAGCGCCAGGCTAGGTAGTAAAAAGTATAAATTTGGTAAGTCGCTGCATTTGACTCAACTCAACGTCCCGCACAGGAAGCCAGCTGGCACTCTTTCCCGATTCAGCTTATCGCGTCTTGCTGTATTCGTGGCTGCAGCTGGCTCCAGTGGCTGAGGCTGGTGTCCTTGGTGGGTTGACTCATCTCGTCATGACCAGAGGGGTTTGCCAGGCCACAAACATGGATTTGCACTCTGATTGACAATGGGGCAGCAGCGATGTGATCTCCTCTGATATGGTCTGATAGGGGTCATGGAACATAATGTAAGCGTTGCCCCCCTCGCAATCACCATCACCATCACCACCACCACCACCATCACCGTCACCCCCACCATCACCATCATCATCAACACCATCATCATCAACATCACCACCATCATCACCACCATCACCACCATCACCATCATCATCAACATCCTCATCAACATCACCATCACCATCACACCTATCATCACCATCATCATCAACAGCATCGACACCTGCATTACCACAGTCACCATTACCATCACCACCATCATCATCATCATCATCATCATTATCATCAACATCACCACCATCATCATCATCATGGACATCATGGGCAGCAGCATTACCACAGTCACCACCACCATCACCATCACTGAGACCACCCTCGGCAATACCATCACCATGACCATAACAACCAGATCGAGCATGGTAGTCGAACGGGTAAGAGCGTAGGCACAGACTTCCGGTGTGGTAAGTTGGAGCTTGGAGTCCAGGTTGAGTCGAAGCAATGACTTACCAAATTGATAGTTGTTGCTACCTAGCCTGGCGGTTGGCTTTACTGAGATAGCGCAAGGACTGGTTAGCTCAGTATCATGATAATGAGACTGAGTGGGATATCGGGTAATGGTGCTGGCCGCCTGGTCTCCCAGTAAAATTGCCATGAGTGCGCATTGTGACAACTCGGCACGTATCCTGATATGACCTTAGATGTTGCCAGGATGTAAAACTATAGTTTTTGCAATATACTAGTAATGCCAAGTGCCAAGTAAGGTATGAATTAGTTTGATTCTAGAATTGGCTCCCTACTGGCGTTCCAAATAAGAAGCCCTGGTTATTATAGATTCAGCGAAGGCTTCTGCGACATAAGGGAGGTGGCAACTTTTGGAACGCTGCCCAATCTCAGATCTTGGAGGCATCTGTGTGAACGACATTAGTGTGGACTGGACATGTTGGCTGCGTCGGTAGAACACAGGCTTCCCATGTAGAAGGTTGATAATTTGATTCCCAGTCAAATCAATGATTTGCTAAATTGATACATGTCACTACCTAGCTTGGCACTCGGCATTAATAGGATAGGACAAGGACTGGTTAGCTCAGTGTCAGGATAATGTAGCTGAGTGGGATATATCAGGTCATGGTGCTGACGGCCTGATCTCCCAGTGGGGCAGTACATTAATGTTAATGTTAAAGAGCATAAGTCGCTACCCAACAAATCCACCCAACAAATCCACCCAACCAAACAAATCCACCCAACCAAACTCGCCATGATTGAGCATTGCCACAAGTCGGTGGCTGTCCTGATATGACCTTGGATGTTGTAAGGACATAAAACTCCAAATCGAGCCAACATTAGTGTGGCGGAAGGACTAGGCTATTATCAATGCAGGGCAGGCTCAGTTTCTTTCACGGTACATCCAGCCTGTTACAGTTCAATCTGATAGAAAGGGAAATCGAGCGAGCTACAGCAGGAGATAGAAAAAAGCCCAACAAATAACCGGTCATGCGCATTATATTTTTTAAATAGCTTGATCTTTTTCTTTCTAGGATCAATAGGATAAATGCGCCGGGCCTCAATGTTCAATGCTCATGAATACTGGAAGGCACGGTGGTTTGAGTTTGTTGCCAGTGATCCGGAGTTGAAGTTTGCAGCAAGTGAAGATCGGCCTGGGGAACATTGGTATTTGCCAAGACGGCAAACCCCAATCCGAGCTGCTCACCTGGGAGTGAGAGACCCATTTATCTGATATGACCTTAAATGTTTTGGTCTGAATAGACTTGTTTTCATCGTTAGACAGTTTGTCGATAGAAAGCTCCAGCCTACACTTTTACCGAACCAAAGCATTTTAAACCTCCCACACCACATGGACATGGTCTGAGAGCAACTGGCCTTTGATGACGCTGTAATTTATACACCGCAGTGGAAATCCAAATTGGCAGAGGCGGAGAGACAGGGAATCGAACCACTGACCTTCAGATTAGGAGTCCGACCTAGATAAAAGTCAGACACTCTAACCACTCCACCACAGAGAACACTGCCATGTTGCTAGGATCTAAAACATTGGTCAGTCCCATTCACTGCTTAATTTTGAACAAGGTGAATTAAAATGGTAGGCTTTCCGGCCAGCCAGAGTCATCGTTTGTTTTTTGGGGTAAATATTTTATTCATCTGAACACATATTTTGTCAGCGTCGAGGTACAGGTCTTCTAGCAATTGAAGCGTTCACATTTGATTTGTGCATGCTGATGAGGAAGTGGAATGTGCAGCATTGTTTGCATTTTTCTCCATTAATAATTTATTGTTTCATTACGCTTTACGGGAGATACAAATAACATGTGAATAAAATACATTTAAAAGAAAACAAAAAGTAATAAACCGACAGTGAAAATTCAAACATGACGATGATGGTCTGATCTGAGGTATAACTGGCGGTTTGATCCCAGATCCCCTCTTAGACTCAATAACAATAGGGTGGCATCAACATTAATGACTTTGTAATTACCTAATGATGTCTGTTATTGTCATTTTATCGACTGCAAAGAAAAAAATTCAGGTCGAAAATATAATACCCCTAACCGGTTATTTGTTTGTTTTTGTTTCTCTCCTGGTGTACCTCGCTCGATTTCCCTGTCTATCTGATTGAACTGTAACAGGCTGGACGTACCGTGAAAGAAACCAAGCCTGCCATGCATTGACAATCGCCTACCCCTTCCGCCACCCTAAAGCCCATATCACACCTCGCCAGATTGAGCAACGGACAGAATTGTCTAGTCCGGTGGTGTTTGTGCTTGATAAGTATCAAAATGCATTCAAATATCTCAAAATGTTGTGATATTGGGTCAATGGCCGCTGGATAAACAGACATGAGACGGACATAAAACAGACATGAACGGATAGCCAATGGACTGTAAGCGGACTAAAAAGACTCAAAACGGACAAGAACCATAGACGTCAATCCAGGAGCATGTTCAAAACGTGTAACGGATCTGGCCGGACATCAATGGATATCAACGGATATGCAATGTATATGCTATGGACACAAACCAGACTTTGCCATATATCAACAGACTTTGTTTGGTTTATTTCCGCTTCCTCAATCCGGCGAGGTGTGACAGGGGCTTAAGGTTGGTTGGTTTTACCTTCTGACCTTTTAGCATGATGGACGCCAACTTGTCCCACTGTAGACTCCTATTGGCTTTATTGTGTTGTTCTGATTGGGTACCGTGTGGCTGGCATAGAACCACCATATAGACAAAGACCCTATAATACTAAGACGGCTCACTCCCTATCTCTCCCAGGGTAATGTAAATTTCACAGTGCCACCTTGTGGTGGGTTTGATCAGCCCGGCTGCTGGTTGGTGTTTCACATGTAAACACATACAATTATATTATACATGAGATAGGTAAGTATGAATACACATCAATATGAAATTGCTATGAACAAATACACATCATCATCAGCATCATCATAATCATCGCCATAATCACACATCTTTCACATTCATATATACATTTATACATATAATATAACAACTGTTTAACCAAGAGAACAGCCAACGCACCAAGTGGTGGGTTTGATCATTTTGATTACACAGTACAGGGTGAGTGAGCCGTCTTAGTATTATAGGGTCTGTGCATGTCCTAGACAATCTGAGGAATAAAAGGAGAAACACTGAGATATCTTCGAACCCCAGGGTGCTCTAGAATAGAAAACTGATGTGTCACTGCCCAGTCATAACATCCCTCATGTGGTTGGCACTAAGAAAGCGTAGAACAGTCCACCCTAGGGACTGTTCCTTGTAGTGTGCTGCCATCTGCCGCTACTTCTTAGCAACAACATGGGTTAGCATAGTCACTGCCGCCACCTGGTGGTATAGTGGGAATCTCATTGAGGCAATGATCCATTGTTTTTGTGTGCTGATTGCCTGGTCTGCTAGTGAGTGGTGTTCTCTGTGGCGGAGTGGTTAGAGTGTCTGACTGTTTTCTAGGTCACACTCCTAATCTGAAGGTTGGTGGTTTGATTCCCCGTGCCCCCACCTCGGCCAATTTGGATTTCCACCGCTGTGGATAACTTACAGCGTCATCAAAGGCCAGTTGCTCTCATACCATGTCTATGTGGTGTGGGAGGTTAAAAATCCCTTGGATCAGTAAAAGTGTAGGCTCAGGCTTTCTATCGACAAACTGTCTAATGGTGAAAACAAGTCTATTCAGGCTTATCCATAATAGGCAGTATAAATCTTCAAGAAGAAAAACAAACAAAAAAGTTGCCATGAGTGGACATTGTCACAAGTCGGTACCCATCCTGATATGGCCTTAGATGTTGCCAGGACATATAATAAACTCCAACAAACCAAGCGACTTTTGCGGTGATTATCAGCGAACCGGTAGTATGAAAGGCCCAGTGTGTGGCTATCACTGATAACATCGCTTGACTGTTCAGAACACGGTATGACCATCAGGAGACAGTGCTGCATCACTGGGTGGAGGCTGGGGCTGCTGGAGGAGGGAGCGGGTGGAGCGGTGGGCTGGCGGTGTCCACTGAGGCGTGCAGTCTGAACTAGAGATCTATGACTATGTGAATACAGAATAGCACTGCCGCCATCGGTGTTTCGGAAAATTGGGAAATATTGCATAGAGAGCCGGGTTTTCGAAATGACACTCTTTTCTTGTTGGGAAAGCATTTTAATCATTTGTTTACTACTGGATGTGAAGCTTGAATCGGTGAGTTGAAGTTCCAGTTGAGTCAAGGCAATGGCGTACAAAATTGATACTTTTTGCTTCCTAGCTTGGCATTAATAGGATAGCGCACAGACTGGTTAGCTCAGGATCAAGATAGTGTGACTGGGTTGAATATCAGGTCATCGTACCACTGGCCTGGTCTCCGAGTGGGGCAGGACTATAAAATTGGCATGAGTTTAATTACTTTAAGTTAAATCTACTTTAAGATAACATTTAATAGATTAATCTGATTAACAAAATATATTTATCTAAAAAGAATATGACATGTGCTGAAAAGAATTGGATCAGGCAACTTCAACGGTTTAAGAATAAATCTACTTAGACCTAAAGGGACCTAGATTATATGGATCAATCAAGTATATTCATCTAAAAGAGTATGGCTGATTGATTGATTGATAGGTGGTTTATTTACGCCGTGTCGGCAGCATAGACCATATTCACGGCGAGCAATAGAGTATGGAATATGCTTAAATCCATTGGACTATGCAACTTTAATCTGCTAATTCCTTAGCAATTAAAATTAGAGATTAACCCATTTCTAGCCTACTTTGGAATATAGAGGTCGGGGATCAAGGAGGGGGTGGGAGTGTCGGGGATGGCTATATTATTCAGGACAGGGTGTGGTGGCCGAATCGGTAGAGCTTGGGCTTCGTGAGCGGGAGATCGGGAGTTTGGTTCCTGGTCGAGTCAAACCAATGACTTATCAAATTGATACATTTCGCTTCCTAGCCTGGCGCTCTGCATTAATAGGATAGGACAAGGACTGGTTGTTTCAGTGTCAGGATAATGTGACTGAGTGGGATATCAAATCATGGTGCCAGTGGCCCGATTTCCCAGTGGGCAGCACTATAAAGTCACCATGAGTGCACATTGTCACAAGTCAGTACCCATCCTGATAATACCTTATATGTTGCCAGGACATAAAACTCCAACAACCAATCTACTCGGGAATTCTTTAAGATGAGCAACTCTTTAAGGACATTGTGATGGGTGTCAACAAATGAAATATTAAAGTGAGCATTTCTTATTTTAAAATCAATGTTGTATTGGCCTGTCTTTGAACCATTTCGTGGAGAACAGGTTGTTTGAGGGTATGGGTCTTAGGAATTGTGAATAGGACATGTGGTGTTCTCTGTAGCAAAGTGGTTAGAGTGTCTGACTTTTTTCTAGGTCGGACTCCCAATCTGAAGGTTGGTGGTTTGATTCCATGTGCCTGCCACCTCTGCCAATTTGGATTTCCATGACTGTGTATAAATTACAGCGTCATCAAAGCATGTCTATGTGGTGTGGTAGGGTAAAAATCCATTGGGTCGATAAAAGTGTAGGCTGGGGCTTTCTATCGACAAACTGTCTAATGGTGAAAAGAAGTCTATTCAGACTTATCCATGATAGTCAGTATAAATCTTCAAGGAAATAAAAGAAGGAAAAAAGGCTAATTGGATTGGGGGATTAGAAAGAAATAAAATAGATTTTGGTGCCAGTTGCAATACAATGATTTGGAAAGTGTAGTTTTAAGCAGCACTGAACTATCAGAGTTATGTAGATGGGTAGGCGTGGATATGGTGGTTGCATCAGGGAGCCTAGGTAGAATAGTGGTGAGCACTGACCTCTCATACAAGGAGCCATGTAGATAGGGAGGCGTGGATATAGTGGTTGCATCACGGAGCCCAGGTAGTGTAGTAGTCAGCACTGACCTCTCATACAAGGAGCCATGTAGATAGGGAGGCGTGGATATGGTGGTTGCACCAGGGAGCCTCGGTAGTGTAGTAGTCAGCACTGACCTCTTATACAATGAACAATGTAGACAGGTAGCCGTGGATATGGTGGGTGCATCAGGGAGCCCAGGTAGGGTAGTAGTCAGCACTGACCTCTTATACAAGGAGCCATGTAGATAGGGAGGCGTGGATATGGTGGTTGCATCAGGGAGCCCAGGTAGTGTAGTAGTCAGCACTGACCTCTTATACAAGGAGTCATGTAGATAGGGAGGCGTGGATATGGTGGTTGCACCAGGGAGCCTCGGTAGTGTCGTAGTCAGCACTTACCTCTCATACAAGGAGCCATGTAGACGGGTAGGCGTGGATATGGTGATTGCATCAGGGAGCCTAGGTAGTGTAGTAGTCAGCACAGACCTCTCATACAAGGAGCCATGTAGATAGGGAGGCGTGGATATGGTGGTTGCACCAGGGAGCCTCGGTAGTGTAGTAGTCAGCACTGACCTCTCATACAAGGAGCCATGTAGACGGGTAGGCGTGGATATGGTGGTTGCATCAGGGAGCCTAGGTAGTGTAGTAGTCTGCACTGACCTCTCATACAAGGAGCCATGTAGACGGGTAGGCGTGGATATGGTGGTTGCATCAGGGAGCCTAGGTAGTGTAGTAGTCTGCACTGACCTCTTATACAAGGAGTCATGTAGATAGGGAGGCGTGGATATGGTGGTTGCATCAGGGAGCCTAGGTAGTGTAGTAGTCAGCACTGACCTCTTATACAATGAACAATGTAGACAGGTAGGCGTGGATATGGTGGGTGCATCAGGGAGCCTAGGTAGTGTAGTAGTCAGCACTGACCTCTTATACAATGAGCCATGTTGATAGGGAGGCGTGGATATGGTGGTTGCATCAGGGAGCCTCGGTAGTGTAGTAGTCAGCACTGACCTCTTATACAAGGAGTCATGTAGATAGGGAGGCGTGGATATGGTGGTTGCACCAGGGAGCCTAGGTAGTGTAGTAGTCAGCACTGACCTCTTATACAATGAACAATGTAGACAGGTAGCTGTGGATATGGTGGGTGCATCAGGGAGCCTAGGTAGTGTAGTAGTCAGCACTGACCTCTCATACAAGGAGCCATGTAGACGGGTAGGCGTGGATATGGTGGTTGCACCAGGGAGCCTCAGTAGTGTCATAGTCAGCACTTACCTCTTATACAATGAGTCATGTAGATAGGGAGGCGTGGATATGGTGATTGCATCAGGGAGCCTCGGTTGTGTAGTAGTCAGCACTGACCTCTTATACAATGAGTCATGTAGATAGGGAGGCGTGGATATGGTGGTTGCATCAGGGAGCCTCGGTTGTGTAGTAGTCAGCACTGACCTTGTATACAAGGAGTCATGTAGATAGGGAGGCGTGGATATGGTGGTTGCACCAGGGAGCCTGGGTGGTGTAATGGTTACCGCACTATCTTCAGAATGCAAGAGGTGTGGGTTCGCACCCTGCTCTAGGCACAATATTCCCGAGGGAAAGTGAGAATAGAGGGGAGGAGAGTGGGGGATAGGAGAGGACATGAGAGGGCATGAGAAGGGAGGGGAAAAGGGGGGAGGCGAAGAGAGGAGGGGGACGAGAGGAGAGGGCACGGAACGGGATGAGAGGGAACGGGAGGCGTGCGGAGGTGAGTTGAAGAGAGCGGAGGGGACGGGATGAGAGGGGAGAAGAGGGGAGGAGACGAGAGGAGATGGCAGGGAGGAAGGGATATGGGAGACGAGAGGGGAGGATAGCAAAGGACGGGGGGTGGGAGGGTATGGGAGGATATGGGAGGAGGAGAAGAGGGGAGCAGAGGGGAGGGAGGAAGGAGGGAGGAGAGAGGGAGAGGGGAGGAGAGGGGAGGAGAGGGGAGGGAGGAAGAGAGGGACGATAGAGGGGAAGAAAGGGGAGGAAAAGAGGGAGGAGAGGGAATGCAGGAAGGGAGGGAGGAGTGAGGGAGAGGGGAGGAGAGGGGAGGAGAGGGGAGGAAGGAAGGGAGGGAGAAGAGAGGGGAGGAGAGGGAGAAGAGGGGAGCAGAGGGGAGGGAGGAATGGAGGGAGGAGAGAGAGGAGGAGAGGGGAGGAGAAGAGGGGAGGAGAGGGCATGGAGGAAGGGAGGGAGGAGAGAGGGAGATGGGAGGATAGGGGAGCAGAAGAGGGCAGGAGAGGGCAGGGAGGAAGGGAAGGAGGAGAGCGCGGAGGAGAGGGGAGGAGAAGAAGGGAGGAGAGTGGAGGGAAGGGGAGTTTGGAGAAGAGAGAGGAGCAGAGAGAGAGGGCAGGTCGCTGTGGAGAGTGTATGGCTTGGGTAGTTGGGTGGGATTGAGGGGGTGGGGGTGAGGGGGTAGGGTGGGACTGAGTACATAAGGTGAGATTTACTACACTGAGTCACACACACAGCCGGGGGTCACCCCCATCGACCCCCGGCTATAAATAACAACCAGAGCCACGCCTTTCGTGCTGTAACGGCAGGGGTGAGGAGTGGTGGGGTGTAGGTGAGGGTGGGGATGGGTGTGGGGGCGGGGAGGAGGATGGCATGAACTGGGGTTAAGGGTATTTGGGGTTGTGGGTAGGTTGGTTGGTTTTATGTCCTGGCAATGTCTACCGTCAGATCAGGACGGGTTCGGATTTGTGGCAGTGCGCACTCATGATGACTTTATAGTGCTGCCCCAGTGGGAAATCAGGTCGCCGGCATCACTCAGTCAGATGGTCCCGAGACTGAGGTAACCAGTCCTTGCCCTATCCTATTAATGTCGATCGCCAGGCTAGGAGGCGACAAGTATCAATGTTATAAGTCATTGGTTTGACTCGACTGGGAACCAAACTCTCGATATCTCGCAAGCGAAGCCTGGGTAGGGTGATGAGGGGGGACTTTGGTGGGCGTGATGGGGGTGTACTGGTGTTGATGGGGTGAGGTGGGTGGGGTTGTGAAGGAGTTTTAGTTAGGGTGGAAGGAGGATGGGCGTGGTTGGGTAGGGGTGATGGGGTGTGTTGGTTTGGATGTAGGGACGTGGGTGGGGGTGGTGGTCGGGTGTGTTGGTGTGGGTGGTGATGGGTGTGTGGCTGTGTTGGTGTAGGTGGTGGGAGATGTGTGGTGGTGATGGGGTGTGGGGGTGTAGGTGGTGGGAGGTGTGTGGTGGTGAGAGGGTGTGTTGGTGTGGGTGGTGATGCGTGTGTGGGTGTGTTGGTGTAGGTGGTGGGAGGTGTGTGGTGGTAAGAAGGTGTGTTGGTGTGGGTGAGGGGAGGAGGATGGGGGTGGAAGGCTGGTGGTCAGTGTGTGTGTGGTGGTGATGGGGTGTGTTGGTGTGGGTTGGGGGAGGTTGCTGGTGGTGATGGGTGTGTGGGTGTGTTGGTGTAGTTGTTAGGAGGTGGGTGGTGGTCATGGGGTGAGGTAGTGTGGGTGGGGGGAGGTTGGCGGGGGTGACGGGGTGTTTTGGTGCGGGAGGAGGGTGGGGGAGACGGGCGCATAGTGAGACCCGGATGTAAATCTATTAGCGTTATGTGGCCAGCACCTGCTGCCTCTTCTCGTACTCTCTTGTTTACTCTCAGGCGCTCTCTCCTTCTAGCTATTGAACTCTCTCTCTCTATATATATATATCGCACAGGCGCACTCCCGACTCTTCCGCGTCTCTAATGCTCTCATGTGTTGGGAAAAATCTCTCATGCTGCATGACCTACTTTCTTTCACCGTCTTTCACACTTGTGCTCTATTTTACTCTCTTTCACTCTTCTTTCCTCTCTGTCGCTCTCCGTGACTGCCCTTCACTCTCTGTGGATGTATGTGACTCTCTGTGACTATATGTGACCCTCTCTGACTCTCTTTCACTCGTGTTTACTATATATGGCTCTCTGTGATTGCCCTTCACTCTCTGTGGCTCTATGTAACTCTCTGTGACTCTATGTGACTCTCTTTCACTCTCTTTCAGTGTTGTTTACTCTCTATAGCTCTCTGTGGTTGCCTTTCATTAGATGTGGTTCTCTGTGACTCGCTCTGACTCTTTGTGACTCTCCGTGACTCTCTGTGACTCTCTGTGACTCTTGTCCACTCTATATGGCTCTATGTGATTGCCCTTCACTCTCTCTGGCTCTCTGTCACTCTCTGTCACTCTCTGTCACTCTATTTCACTATTCTTTACTCTATATGCTCTCTGTGATTGCCCTTCACTCTATCTAGCTCTATGACTCTATGTGACTCTATGTGACGCGATGTGACTCTCTGTGACTCTCTGTGACTCTATGTGACTCTCTGTGACGCTATGTTACTCTCTGTGGCTCGATGTGACTCTCTGTGACTTTATGTGACTCTATGTGACTATATGTGACTCTGTGTGACTCTCTCTGACTCTTTGTGACTTGCTCTGACTCTCTGTGACTCTCTGTGACTCTCTGTGACTCTCTGTGACTCTCTATGTCACTATATTTCACGCTCTATGGGTCTATGTGAGTGTCCCTCACACTCTGTCTCTCTCTCACTCTCTTGCACTCTGTCAGTCTATGTCACTCTTCTTCACTCTCTGTCACTCTTTCACTTTCTGTCCCACGCTATAGTTGTCTCCCATTATCTGTACTTGTCTTTTATTCTGTCAGTCCCTGCCAATGTATGTCACTCTCTTTCACCCTCTCACATTCTTTCATTCCCTTCCACTCTCTTCGTTTCCACCTATTTCACATTCTCCCTACATCCGGTTGTGTCTTTCTCCTGGTATCACCCCCTATCTTCCTATGTTCCGTCCCATTCCCCCACTCCCCTCTACAGCCTCCTCCCCTCCTCCCCTCCTCCCCTCCTCCCCTCCTCCCCTCCTCCCATCCTGGCCACCTCCACTCCTCCCCTCCTTCCCTTCCCCCCTCCTCCCCTCCTCACATCCTCCCATCCTGGCCACCTCCACTCCTCCCCTCCTCCCCTCCTCCCTCCTCCCCTCCTCCCCTCCTCCCCTCCTCCCCTCCTCCCCTCCTCCCCTCCTCCCCTCCTCCCTTCCTTCCCTCCTCCCTTCCTTCCCTCCCCCCTCTCCTCCGCCCCCATCTCCCACCTCCCCCCTCTCCCACTCCGCCCCTCCCTCATATATTACCTGCTCCCACCTCCTATTCCTATATACTACTCACAGTCCTCATTACACTCCCACCCCTAGTAGTTCAAGGAAATGTCACCCCGACTCAGGACACGTCCCTCCACAAACCTAGTACTACGTAAAGTATAGTTTGTTTTATTTAACGATGCCTTTGGACCACATTGATTTTTATCATCGGCTATTGGACATCAGCGATATGGTCAATCTGACATATTTCTTTGGAGTAGACCTGCTGTTGCCACATAGGCTACTCTTTCCGATAAGCAGTTAGGGGTCTTTTAAATGCACTTTCCCACAGACAGGACAGTATATACCATTACCACAGTCTTTGATGAACCAGTTGAGGACCACTGGTTGGCTTGACTTAGAGTAGCGTGAAATTGGGTAATTGAATCCCTCTTTGTACTTTTGTGTAATGAACCCAACCCTGTCTGTGGTGCCTTGTAAGGGATACCCATCTCTGCCAGATGTGTCAGATTTAGCATCCGCTCCTAATTATTTAACCTAGACGCAGAGAGTCAGTGCTGGACTGTTGTGTCCCCCTCATAACTGTCCAGCACGGAGAGTTTTCATCAGAACATCCGGCTACCGTTTTGGGAGATCATGGGATTCGAACCCACCTGTTTGAACCCTGCATTATTAGGATAGGGCAAGGACTGATTGGCTCAGTGTCAGGATAATGTGACCTCAGTGGGATATCAGGTCATTGTGCTGGCAGCCTTGTCTCCCAGTGGGTCAGCACTACAAAGTCGCAATGAGTGTGCACTGTCACCAGTTGGTACCCATTCTGATGTGACCTCAGATCTTGCAAGGAGATAAACCTCCAACAACCAACCATTCAAACAGACACATACAAATAATATATGACTGATGAAACGAATATGGCAATGATTTATGCGGGTATTGTGTGCCGACAGTGGATGTGGGCATACTGTCATCCAGTGCTTAGAGCCCCTCACAGGTGGCGCCAGTGTGGCCAATACTGTACCACACAGGGTCAGTTAGATAGGATACAGTGAATATACTATTACATAGAGAATGAAGATAGATAGCGTCCTTGTTTATATTCCCATAATAGATTATAGAGAGCATATATATGTGTATGTGAAATATAATGTATAATGTGAATATAGAGAGGCGGTAGACTTCTATTTAAATTATATATGTCTTGGACTGAATTGTCGATCACTTATATTGAATATTGTTTACTCCATATTGGAAATGCTATGGCAGTAAGGGCTAGGATTTACTGCCCGAGTGCTGCGGGTCTGCCCTCCACACTGCACGGGCTATGGCCTGCACATGGTGTGAAGTGCAGGTGAGTGGTGCCATTTCGTAGAAAAATGTTGATGTATATAACTGTCGAACGGACAGGGTTGTCCTCCATGGAAGCTCTTCTTATCAAAAAGAATCTCCGCTGGACTGGACACCTCATGAGGATGTCATCAGACAGGCTACCAAAGCAGATCCTCTACTCTCAACTGTCTTCTGGTTACAGAAAAAGAGAGCACCCTCATCTCTGGTTCAAGGATACCATCAAGAGAAACCTGAAGCTGAGAGACATTAAGACCAACTCATGGACATCACTCTCACAGCAGAGAGCTAAATGGAGAGCGACAGTCAAGTAATGGAGGCAGTCTTTGTTGCATCGTGACCGACAGCATGTTGATTATGATATATATTTATATAGATTTCCAGTGCGTGAGTGACAATATTCGCAGCACTGGGGAGGTGGGAGGTGGTGGCACCACCTGTCCCACCATGAAGAGGGGGTCACCCATAAAGTAGTACACAACATAAGGGTGGCCAAATAAGGAATTTTCCCTTATGCGCCTTTATATTCGCATAAGTTTTACACATCACATATGTGTGTATATATATATAGCATGAACTTAGGAACTTTCCAGTTTAAACAGAGAAATCGGTTGTTTTTTTTCTTCATATTTATATACATAGTAATCTGCACTGACCTCTCGGGTAAGGAACCACATAGACACGTAGACGTGGATAGATTGATGAAACCGGAGCGCCTAGGTGGTGTAATGGTTAGCATGCTAGCCCAGATTCCAAGAGAAGTGTATTTGAATTCCTGCTCTAGGCGCAACATTTCCAATGCTCATCAGCCCACACAACACTGGTTACCATGACCAGGATCTTGTATAAGGTACACACTGAATCAAATGGTCGGTGAACCTACCCTGGGTATGCATGTAGTTATGTAACTGAATTGTCTGAATGTTTGAAATTGTAAGCATTTTACAACTTATGGACGTAAACCATTTAGAAGACTTACAATTCCAGGAGGACGATTGCACAGTCTGCACTAACCTCTCAGGTATGGAGCCACATATACAAGAGTGATGACATCGGGGAGCCAACGTGGTGTAATGGTTAACACACTAGCCTGGAATGCAAGAGATGTGGGTTCAGGTCCTGCTCCCATTCGATTTGAGGTGCAAGATCCATTCTCCCTCCCACCCACATCACGTACACTGTGCCCATAATAGCATCACAGTGTTTCCCGTGACCCACCATCTTAACCCATAATACTGAACTTATTATCGTTAACCACTAACTCACTAACCTCCTTCACAATCTACTAATATGCCCTACCTAAGTACCCGCTGATCCACCTATTTACAATGCAATGTAAACTGCCCGAAGACCAGTGGCTCAGCACCGGAAAAAATTGTATGTTCTGATGAATAAACTGTTTACCAAACAAAATATACCCGGGGTCAGTGGGAAAACCTTTACTGCGATAGAGATGCTGCGCATGTCCATTGGCCGCAACTAGATTGCCTCTGCAGGAACTGTGATGGCCACCACATGTGGGAGGCTTTCGAATTGCATTTCACGTGAAGGTTGTGCAGCGCCTTACAAATACGCAGCCAAATGCTGGAAGCACATCGACCAGGGCCAGGCATGTGCACA
The DNA here is from genome assembly GCA_030323885.1 of Branchipolynoe longqiensis. Classification (NCBI taxonomy): domain Eukaryota; kingdom Metazoa; phylum Annelida; class Polychaeta; order Phyllodocida; family Polynoidae; genus Branchipolynoe; species Branchipolynoe longqiensis. Next base: position 58,253,624 of record CM059200.1, on the reverse strand, counting down.
TGCACAAAAGGCGCTATCTGGTTGTCTAACATGACAGCGAATGTTGAATTGAATTCCTTTTCTGTTTCGCTATAGAAAGTCAGACTGCGATATTCAAATGTGTATAGGTAGTGTGACAATTGAAGATAGAATGAAGCATGTATGGGTTTTGTTTTTTTGTTGTTGTTTTATGTCCTGGCAACATCTAAGATCATATCAGAATGGGTACCGACTTGTGACAGTGCGCACGCATGGTGACTTAATAGTGCTGCCCCACTGTAAGTCCAAGCTGCTGCCAATATGACCCGATATCCCACACAGTCAACATTATCATGATACTGCGCTATGCAGTCCTTGTCCTATTGTATTAATGAGAAGCAGTGGTCCACAACTGTCCTGTCTATGGGAAAGTGCATATAAAATGCCCTTTGCTGCTTATTGGAATGAGTATCATATGTGGCGGCAGCACATTTCCTGCAAAGAAATATGTCAGAATCACCATATCTTTAACGTCCAATAGCCGATGATACAAAAATCAATGTGCTCTAGAGGCATCATTAAATAAAACAAACTTCCCTTTATCCTATTAATGCCGAGCGCCAGGCTAGGTAGTGACAAGTATCAATTTTATAAGTCATTGGTCAATTTTATAAGTCATTGGTTTGACTCAGGTGGGATTTGAACTATTGACCTTCCGCACGAGAAGCTTCGCTCTACCGATTCGGCCACGGCGTCCAGTGCCATATCGGTATGGATTGATTGGCTCGGTCTGAATTCGGGCATCGGTGTCATGTGGGTGGTCGTGGGTTGAATATATTTGGCCGAGTGATGCTACTTGCTAGAGAGTTTAGAGGATTGATATTCGTGTAGTTGCCTGCGCTGACATCTGAAGGCAATGAGCCACATACACATATAGGATGATTGCAGCTGGGAGCATAGGTAGAGTACTGGTTAGCACGCCAGCCCCGGAATATCAAGAGGTGGATGTTTTACTCATTCTCTAGGCATAATGTACCCGTCGTGATATGTCCTTATATGTTGCCAGGACATAAAACCCCAATGAACTAGGCATAATAGTTGCCATTTTCATCACCTGCCATGAAACTGGTTGCCGTCACCAGGACCGTGTTCAGGTTATGGGTTTTATGATTGTTGAACCTCCCCCGTGTATGTATGTGCATCGCCTGTATACATGTAGGGAATTGTAAGCATTAAAATACTTGTGGACATAAACCATTCAAAGATGTACAACTCCATGGCGACAAGTGTAGTAGTCTGCACTGACCTCTCAAGTAAAGAGCAAGATCACCAGGTAGGCATGGATAGGGTGATTGCATCAGGGTGTACAATATTCTGATTTAATGCATCGGTGGGGGAATGCAAATGTACTATTACTGATCGGGTATGCATGCATGTATGCGTATATGTAGGTGCTGGTGGTGCCTGAGTGAGATGTAAATAGACATAGTGGTGCTGGCAGGGTTGCGTGTAAGGGGCACTCAGAGCCTACCCCTTGCCACCTCTGCTAGGTTGATCACCACACTCAGGATGAAGGCAGGTGGTGGCCAGGGGAGTCACACAGCTTGGTGGTGGTGGGCAGATCACTGGTAACCATGGGGACCAGGAATGCTGGATCCCTATTGGTAGAGCTAAGATTGCTTGTTTCCCATTGGGGGAACAGTGTGGGGTGATACTCTACAATGAACCCATGTACCATATAAATAATAAACCAGAGGGCTTGACTCTATCTCTTCTTTCACACTTTATACTCTTTCTTTCCCTTTGTCTGTATTGATTTCAATATAGCCTGCCTACACAACCACAGATTCGAGCCGTAGACTTTACAAGGGAACATAGGTAGTGTAATGGTTAGCACACTACCCCTGAAATCGCAAGAGCTGTGGATGTGAATGCTGACCTAGGCACAATATATCCTATTTTCATCACCGCTTGTGACACTTACAACTAACTACCTCCCCTAATTCTGTTTTCGCGAACAAATGCCAAGAAGGCGATAGTGCAAGTATAAAAAAGAAGAGCAAAGCTGCAAGACAAGCTCTAAGATGGATGACAGTACGAAGAGACATAAGGAAGTTACCAGTCAACAAAGTGTAGACCGGTCGGCGGTCGGGTGGGCGGAAAGCTTTCCGGGGTCTACCAGCTCATCAGGAAGTGACGTAGCACTGGCTGGGATGAGGGGGGGGGGGGCGGCGGTGTGATGGCAGAAAGGGTGGGAACCACAGTAACCAATCAGAAGGTGGCGATATGGGTGCTCCCATGGAGACGGTTGGTGGGCGGACTCACTTGACATTCCACGCCAAATCAAGCGCAATCCACTCTATCCTTTACTAGTGACATTTAGGAATAGATGACAGATGAGATAAAATGGAATGTTCTTGTGATGGATGCCAGTTTCCAATGCAGAATTTTTTTTTTTTTTTTTTTGGTAAAGTATTTATTCATCTGAATATGACATTTGTCAGCGCCGAAGCACTGGTCTTCCGGCCATCTTACTATTGGAGTTGACATTCTAGACAATCTAAGTTTGGTCAGTGCTGTATTAGTAGAATACCGTCCCTTTTCCTGATAGACTGACGTGGTGGCAGACTGACGTGGTGGCAGACTGACGTGGTGGCAGACTGACGTGGTGGCAGACTGACGTGGTGGCAGACTGACGTGGTGGGCAGACTGACATGGCGGCAGACTGACGTGGCGGCAGACTGACATGGTGGCAGACTGACGTGGTGGCAGACTGACGTGGTGGCAGACTGAGGTGGTGGCAGACTGACGTGGTGGCAGACTGACGTGGTGGCAGACTGACGTGGTGGCAGACTTACGTGGTGGCTGAATTAGTAAGAAAGCAGACCAACAATGCATAATATCAGCAGTTGGAATCCCAGCCGAGTCAGACCAATGGCTTACTAAATGTATACTTGTCGCTACCTAGCCTCATGTTCAGCATTATTATGATAAGGCAACAACTGGTAAAGCTCAGTATCAGGATAATGCGACTGAGTGGGATATCGGATAATGATTCTGGTGGCCAGATCTCCTAGTGGGGCAGAGCTATAGAGCCGCCATGAGTGCTTACTGTCACCAACCATCACTATATGACCATAGATGTTGAGAGGAAATAAAAGCCCTACAAACAAATAACATAAAAATGACTCCCCCCCCACCCCCCACTTTTTTAATTTGTTGCTGTTCCTCTGTTATCTCCAGTCAACCGTATACAATGACAGAGAGAGTCCAGGTAAAAATGTAAAATGTAAGACCTAAATGCACTGGGATTGGTCCAACTGCTTCACTGGTCACAGCTGGTCCAGTGTATTATTAACAACCCTACCCCAACAACATAATTCATAAACTCACATAATTAACTACATTAGAGTTACACTAGAATTTTCCTAACAAACCAAAATTGATATACCGCTTGCCTAACTGCAACTGAACATTAAAACTTACTACAAGTTTACCAACTGAATACAGAAGATAACTTCTGCTTACATTCTAAATACTATGTAAATACTCACATTGATCTGACTAATATTGATCTGGTTATATGACACTACTGTACCATATTGCTATGGAACTTTTGGGTTTCAGAATTTCATTGTGTTACATGGTGCACCTTATTCTATATACCTTTCGTGTAAATAACCCTGAATTGAAAAATGGCTGGAAGACCAGTGCTTTGGCACTGACAACAGATTTATTCAGCAGGATAAACATATTTACCAACAACAACAAAAAACTTTTTACTCTCCTTCAGTGATGTTCAGTTCTTTAAGGTACCCCTTTACTACCCTCCCCCACTCCTCCCCCTCCCCCTCTCCCTTACTAAGCTCGGCCCCCTTGCCCCATCTCCTCCCCACCTTCCCCCCATACAACCCCCCACCACTCCCGCCCCCAGCCCCCTTCCCCCTTCCCTCCTTGCAATGCGCCTTTCTCCCCCACCCCCTTCCTCTTTCCCCCGTTTCAATCCTCTACCCCCTCCACCTCCCGACCCACCCCCTCTCCACCCCCCTCCCCACCCTCCCTCCCCACTCCCCCTCTCCTCCTCCCATCCCCCATTCCCCCTCCACCCTCCCCCCTTCACCTCCGCGTCCCCCACACCCCCTGTTCACACAGGTTCATTGTTGCCACGCGACTGTTGCTTACAGCCCCATTACTAGGTCCCTGTTCTCCAGCTTCCCGATAGATCTTGACAGTAGCTTCCCACTTGGGCACTGTTTCATAAGAGCGTATAAGTAAATGTGGCAAGTCTTGGGGAAATAGTCGGTAGGCTAATGCCCGGTACACACCTCCCGTATAAAACCTAAAACTGCCAAGTTTGAGTTTTAGTCGGTTTCAGTCTTTAGGTGTGTGACCCCCCTAAGACAGTAATGCTTACAATTCGCAACTTAAAACTCAGTTTTAGTGCTTAAAACTCGAATCGCAAGACATTCGAAAAATGAATCGGCCAGTTTTACGTCGCGCAATGGGACGGGTCGGGTTGTGAAGTGCAGTCAGTTTTAGCGCATGAATCATATACAGGAGGTCTGTGCCAGGCATAAGAATTGTAGATTGTTTGTTTGTTTGTTCTTGTTTTACGTCCTAGCAACATCGAAGGTTATATCAGGATGGGGGGAGGGGAGTTCAGTTGAGACAACAATCTGGTGTTAAGTATTAATATCGGACATGGCGTATGAATCAGGTTTGGTTTGGTGTTTGGAGTTTTAAATCCTGGCAACATATCAGGTCGTATCAAGATGGGTACTGACTTGTGACAGTGTGCACTCATGGTGTTTTTATAGTGCTGCCCACTGGGAGACCAGGCCACCAGCAGCATGACCTGATATCCCAGCCAGTCACATTATCATGACACTGAGATAACCAGTCCTTGCCCTATCCTAATAATGCCGAGCGCCTGGCTAGGAAGTGACAAGTATCAATCTTTAAGTCATTGGTTTGACTTGACTAGGGAGCGAACTGCTGGGCTTCAAACCCAAAGAATTGTCAAAGTTGAGTTGAAAACAAAATGGGGCTGGATCAGCAAGAGTGCAGGCTTCCCATGCGGAAGGTTGAGAGTATGAATCCCGGCATTTTCATTATGCAACATATAACATATTTATTTATATATTGACTATTCCTAATTACATGGTCTGGACGTGGTGGCCAAATTGGTAGAGCGCAGGCCTCCTGCGTTGAACATTGGGAGTTCAATTCCCAGGTGAGTCTATATTGATACTTACAAAATTGATACTTGTCGCTTCCTAGCCCAGCGCTCGGCATTATTAGGATAGGGCAAGGACTGGTTGGCTTGATGTCAGGATAATGTGACTGAGTGGGATATCATTTAATGGTGCTGGCATCCTGGTCTCCTAGGTAGCGATACGTATAAATTTGATATGCCATTGCTTTGACTCAGCCGCAGTTCCAACTCACGACCTTCCCCCCAAAAAGGAACAGCCACCTGGAGCTTTAACCGATTCTGTGATACCAGAATGCAAGGGTTGTGGGTTCTAATATTGCTCTCTGCTCTAGACATAATATTTCCCATTTTCATCTTCACCAGGACAATTGATTTCTTCCGGCCACTAACTACCTTCACTCACCTACACTTCTCATCAATAATCCATCACTTATTGTCCACACCGAAATAACAACTTGACCTTGAGTCATCACCGTGACCTTGACAAGTTATCACCTTGACCTTGAAAGTTACCAGCTTGACATTGACGAGTCATCACACCTTGACCTTGACAAGTTAACACATTGACCTTGAACGTTACCACCTTGACCTTGAAAGTGACCACCTTGACCTTGACGAGTCATCGCCTTGACCTTGACAAGTTATCACCTTGACCTTCACACGTGATCAGCTTCACCTTGACAAAGTAACACCTCGAGTCATCACCTTGACCTTTGATGACACCAACAGGACAGACAGGAGAGAACAGCTGACTTGACACTTTGGTCGGTGCAGTGGAGATATTCGGGTGAGCGCCACATGTGTTAACCCTCTAGTAACCAATGTATCATATACGATACAAACATTTCCTAATCATGATAGCCAAGCCAGCTGTTATTAAATTACCCTTTTATAACTATAATACCATCATCATGCTGTCGGTCGCGATGCGACAAAGACTGCTTTCATTACTTGACTGTCGCTCTCCATTTAGCTCTTGAGAGTGATGTCCATGAGTCGGTCTTAATGTCTCTCAGCTTCAGGTTTCTCTTGATGGTATCCTTGAACCAGAGACGAGGGCACCCTCTCTTTCTGTAACCAGAAGACAGTTGAGAATAGAGGATCTGCTTTGGTAGCCTGTCTGATGACATCCTCATGAGGTGTCCAGTCCACTGGAGATTCTTTTTGATCAGAAGATCTTCCATAGAGGGCAGCTCTGTCCGTTCGAGTTTTTCCTTATTTGTCACTTTGTCCTTCCAGGTTAGCCCCATGATCGAACGCAGATGTTGCATCATGAAGGTACATTTCATGAAAGATGCCTGCAAAAGTGATGAGGTGCTGCTGGCTTTTGCAAGTTACCAGCGGCACTCTTTTGGGGAGCACATAGAGGTCTCACACTAGCAAGAACATGTCCAGCCAGGCACAAAACTATTTGTCCCTGCAGTGGCTGGTCGGGAGATGTTGGGAGTTCCATAGATCAATCGCCCTTAAGGCTGCCACAGTGACACGGTTTTCTGTTTAGGGTTTGCTCCCTTAGTATTCGGTTCTCTCAAGAACCTGTACCACAAGGCAGGGGTTTACAACTCTGCAGAGCAGGGGCATCAAACTCCCTGAGGTATTGCAATACATACATACCATAGTACCATAATACCATAGTACTACAACAAAGATGGTACTGCGGTTAAAAATGAATAACAGCTAGTTTTGTCTATGGTGATCAGGAAATGTTTGTATCGTATGTGATACGTTGGTTACTAGAAGGTTACGGTCATTGGCTGCTCAGTGAGCTGATGTCTACAATTGGCTTCTGCCATTGACAGCTTGTCAGGGGCAACCTATACAGCTGCCCGCCGCCAGGTGGCTTCCCCGTCCAATTTCCCATCATGCCATGTGGCTTCCGCGCCGATACGGGGGCTTCGATGTTGTCCTGGTGACGAGATTCTGCCGAGCTGAATCAGGGGGATGTGGCTTACTGCAGGGAGGGTGAGAGGAGGGGAGGGGGGAGGGTGGGGCAGAGGGGAGGGTGGGGGTGGAGACGGTGGGGGGAGGGTGAGGGTTGGAGAGGGGGAGGGTGGCGGGAGGGAGGGCGATGGTGGCTTCGATGGTGTTCTGGTGACGACGTTCTGCAGAGCTGAATCAGGGGGAGGTGGCTTAGCTGTGGGCGGTGGGGGGCAGGGGAGTGGTGGGAGGGTGGAGGGGACGATTTAGTTGATGATTGATTGGTGGTTTCTTTACGCCGTGTCGGCAGCATAGGCCATATTCATGGCTAGAATTGTTTGTTTTTTATTCAACCATCGCCTTATAATGTAAAAGCATACAATCAGTTATGAATCAATAGGCACTTATGAATTTTTAAAAGGTAAATCAAATTATTAAATAAAATAGATGAAAGAATTAATTAATCAAATTGTTTCAATGAACTATATGAGGTGGAACAGACCAGCTGCCGTCAAAAAGTCTAAAATGTCTTTTTGTTTAACTTTTGTAAAAAGGTCATGCATGCTGTTTGCAGTGTAAAATTGTGGGAGGGTGACTTCGAACGATGTGGTATGTTCAGTTATTGACTATTTATGCTAGCTAATTGGCCTCCATGTTGGGTCGGTCCTAAACCTGGCCGGTATCCAACCCCGGCCTTACTTTCTGATTTTGTTCTGTTTACTTAAAATAAAAGACAACAAAGGTCAGGATTAAAAAGATGTAAATAGTAGGTTCCTAACACACGGTGCATTTCTTATTGCTTCTGGCAAACTATTCCTACAAAGTGAGACGCGCCAGCTGAAAGACACAAACACCACGTGACGTTAGAAGTAAGATACCGAGGTACTTTTGGCGATAAATAATATGGCATTTCATTTGAATAATTCTGTTTTTGCCCAAAGTGCAAATGTGTAGGAATACGTCCACACTTTTTTTTTCTTTTTTTTTTCTTGAAGATTTATACTGCCTATTATGGATAAGCCTGAATAGACTTGTTTTCACCATTAGACAGTTTGTCAATAGAAAGCCCGAGCCTACACTTTTACCGACCCAAGGGATTTTTAACCTCCCACACCACATAGACATGGTATGAGAGCAACTGGCCTTTGATGATGCTATAAGTTATCCACAGCGGTGGAAATCCAAATTGGCAGAGGTGGTGGCATGGGGAATCGAACCACGACATTCAGATTAGGAGTCTAACCATTCAGCCACAGAGAACACCACAACTTCCGGTTCTCGCCTTGCTACTTCCGGTGCAGACATGTGGGAGCTTTCACACGTGATGTCCTTAAATTCCATGACCCCCTTTTTGTGTTTACCTCCACAAACTCCCCCCTCCCCCCTTTACTCCCCAGACCAGACATGGTTGCTGAATCTGTAGGAACGCTCACCGGCTTCCGGTGCAGAAGATCAGCGCTTCAAATCCTAGCCGATTCAAACCAACGACTTATAAAATTGATAATTGCTGCTACCTCGCCTGGGGCTTAGCATTGTTAGGATAGAATAAGGACTCGCTAGCGCAGAATTAGGATAATGCTACTGAGTGGGACAACAGGTCTTGGTGCTGTCGGCCTGGTCTCCCAGTAGGGCAGCACTGTAAAGTTGCCGCAAGTGTGCATAGTCACCAATCAGTACCTGTCCTGATATGACCTTAGAAATAGCTAGGATGTCAAGTCGCTAACAAACAAAGACCACCCTCCCCTAACCCCATCTCCCTCTCCGTGTTACACATGATTCGGTAAAAAAGTACTTAAATAGGAATGCACGAACAGACAAAGTTTATTACAAAATCAGGTGAAGAAAAGCATCTGGGACCACTCTATAGATGAGCTGGTCTCAGAAGGTGATAACTCTTTTTTTTTTGTCCACGTAATGATTGACAGAAAACAGCACAGACACGGTTACACTGAAAACGCAAGGACATTTGGTTCAAATCAATATGTATTCTATTGGGACTATGAAAGACCATGTAAAAAACAAATCAGTTTATCCTGAGCAAATGCATAAGTAGATAGTATGTTGATCCTTACAATGGAATAGTTTTGTCCCGTATTGCTTCGCACCTTTTGAAACAGTCGAAGATACAAGTTTGATCGCACAGTTTCTGGCCGGAGAAGAAACCCGGTATTGAAGGGTTGTTGAATTGCCAGGTCTCTCCTAGAACTGCCGATAGCTCATTGCTGGCTGGCTTATATCCAGCAACATGGCGGGTGAAAGGCCGCCACCATGACACAGGTGGACGGAGGTGAAACTGCCTTTTCCATCTGTGAGTCACTCAAGCGTGGCGGACTGGGTCAGGAGGTGACTCATCTCTTTTGAATCAAGCGCAATACCAACATTGTGAACCATCCGCCACTTCCTGAGGCCAAGTCACACCTCACCGGATTGAGCAATGGAGAGAATTGTCTAGTCCGGTGGTGATAAGTATGAAAATGTATTAAAATGTGTCAAAGTGATGTGAAGGCCACCGGACATGAAATGGACATAACACAGACATGAAACGGACATGAAACAGACATGAACGGATAGCCAATGGACAAAACAAACTCAAACCGCACATGAACCGTAGATGTCAGTCCGGTGGCATCCATTCGTAGTTTTGTGCATGTTCAAAACTTGTACAAACACAAAACGGACTTTGTTCATTTTCTGTCCGTTTCCCCCAATCCGGTGAGGTGTGACCAGGGCATTAACAAACGCACTCCCCTAAATTATATCAAGTCTGGTACACAGACTCGGCTTGCAAACCCGACAGGTGGAGCGCGACGTAGCTCAGGCGGTAGAGTGTCCACCTGTGAAGTTGTGGGTCATACTATCGATAATTGCTCAGTGGACCCATTTGCAGTTTGGGCTATTTTCCCGTTCCAACCTGTGGTCCACAACTGGTTCATCAAAGGCTGTGTTATGTGCTGTCATGTTTGTGGGATTGTGGATCTAAAAATCCCCTTGCTGCTTATCGGAAAGTGTAGCCTATATGGCGGCAGTGGGTTTCCTCCAAATTAATATGTCAGAATGACCATATGTTTGACATCTTATAGCTGATGATAAAAATTGATGCGCTCTAGAGGTGTCGTTAAATCAAATAAACTTAAACCTGACTGGGAGCCTTCCCTCATTTTGTGTGTGAATGCCTTCAGATATGTTTGCCGATGCCTGATCCATTTAGTCAACACTGTCCGAGAACTAGGTCACCAATAGCTGTCCTGCCTCCCTGGGAGCTTCAAGCCTCAGCCTCATTCTCGACACGCACTCATATAGGCGAATGCATGGGCACGCATGCGCGCAGACACATGCAAATATACGCGGGCCAATATTGGTAAGCATGCATGCTCATACAGTCATACACTCATATACTCATGCATGCGCATATTCGCACAGTGATGTGCACACAGCAACACACGCACACACATCTGACGCTCACATATTCACACACATACTCACCTGACTACCTGACGCCTATGCACCCTAACTCATCGGTGCACGCCAACACACATGTGCCAACACACACCAACACATGATTTACCAACACACATAGCACATGCACTCACACACACACATACATACCCCATACATCCACGCACATCCACACATACACCCCCACACACATATATCATGCATACTCAAATACACCCACCAACAGCCACATATATTACACACCCACACACCGGACGCGATGGCCGAATCGACAGAGCGCAGGCCTCCCGTGCGGAAGGTCGGAAGTTCAATTACCGGTCGAGTCGAACTAAAGACTTGATCATGATACTGGCGGCCTGGTCTCCCAGTGGGGCAGCACTATACAGTTTCCATGAGTGCGCACTTTCGCACATCGGTACCCGTGCTCCTGATGTGCCATGTTTCTAGGACGGAAAACCTCAATAAGCCAACACGAGTCCTTCTGCTTAGTCGAATACCTCCACCTCGTGAGTATTTGTTTTACATGTTTTTCCTGTTTTTTTTTGTTTTCTTTACCGTGAGTGTTACACTGACGGCTCGCCTGACTAGTTAGAGCTTATCTGCGCATGTCCAGTGAAGGATATACACACACCCACACGCACACCCTCACACACACACACACTTCCGGTCACGTGACCCTAGCCCGCCAATCTGTGCTGGGGATGGGGTGTTGGGGTGTTGGGGTGGGACGGGAGGGGCGGCGTGTTGGTGTGGGGGAGGGGTGGTTTGCTGGGCGCGTGTGGGGGTGTGGGGGTGTGGGGGTGTAGGGGTGTGTGGACTGGATGGATTGCTGGCTGGGTGTTAGTTCGCCCGTCGCCGGTAGGGGGCGGGTTGGAGGGTTGGGTGCTGGGTTTACCGCTAGGGGGCGGGTGTGGTCGACCGGAAGTAGGCCGGCGTCGTTAGTGGCGCGCGCAGGAAGTCGGGAGTGACACAGGCACTGGAGCACGGCAACGAGAACGAGGCGCGCGAGAGGGGGTGGGGTGGGTGGGGTGGGTGGGGTGGGTGGGGTGGGTGGGGTGGGTGGGGTGGGTGGAATGGGAGATTAGGGTGGTGGGGGTGGTTGGGGTTGGGTAGGGAGTGAAGGTGGTTGAACACAGAGGAGGCCAGCACTGATATGCCAGCTGATCTCGAAGGATGGGAGGAGGTGGGAGGGGGTTGATGGGTTGGGGTGGGTGGGGGTAGGAGCGGTGGGAGGGAGTGGGGGAGGGAGGAAGGTGGGTGGGGTGAGGGTGAACGGTAGTGGGAAGGGTGGGGGTCGGGGTGGGAGAAAGGTGGGTCCGGGGGTTGATGGGTGGGCTGGGGTTGTGGTGCAGTTGATGGGCGGTGGTGGGAGGGTGGGTAGAGGTGGGAGGGAGTTGGGGGGTAGGGGGAGTTGGGGTTCCAGGGAGTTGGGGGTTGGGGGTGGCAAGGGGTTTGGGATGGTTGGAGGTGGGATGGTTGGAGGTGGGAAGAGGTGAGGTGGGGGGGTTGAGGTGGCTGGAGGTGGGGGTGGGGGTGCGGGTGTGGGGGGGGGGGGGGTTGACCACAGAGGAGGCCAGCCCTGACACGCCACCTAATCCAGAGGGATGTGGGGAGAGGGGTGGGCGATTGTTTGTTTGGAGTTTTACATCCTGGCAACATCTAAGGTCATATCGCGACGGGTACCCAGTTGTTGGTTGGTTGTTGGGGTGTTATCTCCTTGCAACATCTCAGGTCATATCACAATGGGTACCGACTTGTGACAGTGCACATTCATAGCGACTTTATAGTGTTGACCCATTCAGTGATCATGCCATTGCTACCATGACCCGATATCCCTTTCAGTCACATTATCTTGACACTGAGCTAACCAGTCCTTACCCCATCCTATTAATGCAGAGCGCCAAGCTACGAAGCGACAAGTATCAAGTTTATCAGTCATTGGTTTGACTCGCCTGGCAATCGAACTCTCCACCTTCCAAAGTACATATATGAGACTGTCTCAAAAGGTGCTAAGCAATATGGGACAAAACTTTGTCCATAGTAACAATCAACACACTATCTACTTATGCATTTGCTCAGGATAAACTGATTTCTTTTTTACATGGTGTTTCATATTCCCAATAGAATACATATTGATTTGAAGCAAATGTCCTTGTGTTTTCAGTGTAACCGTTTCTGTGCTGTTTTGTGTCAATCGTTACTATGGACAAAAAAGAAGAGTTAGCACCATTTGAGACAGGCTCATATATACTCCACGGGGCTAGCAGGCTAATCCAAGTTGAACACTTATCGCTACAAATCAGTAGTGCCTGTCCTAATATGACCACAGATGTTCCTAGGACATAAAACCACAAGAAACAAACAATAAACATTCCCTTCCGCATACAGCGCCGCCCTAGCACTATCCTTATCCGGATATTCTCAATTCTGCTGGTCCTTCCGGAGAAAAATAAGTACTAATAAGTAATAACACTACAACTGGCCAGCATTGAAAACAAGCCTGGGTACCCGGGCTTATATCCTATGGACAGTATAAATACAGCCTCAATAAAAAAATAAAATTAAAAAGAAATGTATGTGAGTCTTCCGGGATTCCGAAGCTGGGACCAAGCAGGCCACTAATCAGGCCCTGAGCCAGATTATATCATAGACGAAGCTCGCAGCATCAATCAAGAAGTGCAGTGTACATCCCCAATACTGGGGGCCTAGGCGTACATTGTGGTAGCACACACACACACAGAGGACAGTGTACAGTGTGTGTGTGGTGCACTGATGGAGTATATATACCTGGGAAGGTCATCAAAGCCCAACTGCCGGTGTACTTCCGGTGTACTTCTGATGTACTTCCGGTGTACTTCCGGTGTACTTCCGGTGTACTTCCGGTGTACTTCCGGTGTGTAAACAAACTCGTAATGGCCTGGACTGGACGTTCTGGCCGAATCTGTATGTTTGTTCGTTTGTTTGTTATTGTTGTTTTGCGTCCTAGCAACATATAAGGTCATATCAGGACGGGTACCGACTTGTGACAGTGCGCACTCATGGCGACTTTATAGTGCTGTCCCACTGGGAAACCAGGCCGCCGGCACCATGACCTGGTATCCGACTCAGTCACATTATCCTGACACTGACCACACCAGTCCCGAATATGTAAGAGGGCTGGATTCCAGTATGGATTGATTGGTGGGTTGGTTAGTTGTTGGAGTTGTACGTCCTGGCAAGATCTAAGGTCATATGGGGACGGGTACCGACTTGTGACAGTGCGCACTCATGGTGATTTTATAGTGCTGCCACACTAGGATGTCAGGCCGCTAGCATCATGACCTGATATCCGACTCAGTCACATTATCCTGACACTGAGCCAACCATTCCTTGCCCTATCCTAATAATGCTGAGCGGCTGGCTAGGAAGTGACAATTTATCAATTTTGTAAGTCAGTCCCATGTGAAAGGGTGGGAGTTCGAATCCCTGGCCGAGTCAAACCAATGACTTATAAAAATTGATACGTGTCACTACCTAGCCTCGTGCTTGGTTAGGATAAGGCAATGATTGGTTAGCTCACTATTAGGCTAATGTGACTGAATGGGAAACTGGGTCATGGTGCCAGCAGCACTCTATGGGGCAGCACTATGAAGTCACCATGAGTGTGCTCTGTGACAAGTCGGTACCCATCCGGATATGACCTGAGATGTTGCCAAACAAACAACCCAAACAAACAACTAAACACAGGTCAGCGCATATCATCAAAAGTCGGTACATCCTGGTGTGACCTTACATGTTGCCAGGACCTAAAACCCCAACAAACAAACGCAGCTCAGTGGCTATCCTTATATTGAACTTAAATGTTGCGAGGGCATACAACCCCAAATAAAGGAAAGAAAATAAGAAAGAAAAACTCCAAAATAAACTCCTCTTCCATTTCCTGAATTCCCTCCTCCTCCCAAAATAGAAATAAATAAATAAACAAACCCAGGAAAAGGACCCGGTTTAATTTCCCCTCCTCCTCCTGTTTCACTCTCACTGTTTCTTCTGTGGATTTGTTGTTTCTTGGCCGGGTTTCATTTCCTCATCCCGTGAAAAGTCTGGTCGCGCATCTTGGCGTGCCTACTTAACCTCTCAGCATCCCTCGGCCGGTTTGGGGTTTGCTCACCCAGAATCCCGTCAGGCGGCCACAGACAGTGGCGTTAAAATTGTCGTCTGCTACCATGTTTACCGCTTGGTGGCGATTTGTGGCACGAAAAGTGTCGTCTGCTTCCATGGTTACCACGGGTGGGTATTTGTGGTGCGAAAATTGTCTTCTGCTTCCATGGTTACCACTTGTGGCAATGTGTGGCATGAGAATTGTCGTCTGCTACAATGGTTTCCACTGATGTGGTTTCTGGCGATTTGTGGCATGAAAACTGTTGGCTGCTTCCATGGTCAGCACTGGTGGGTATTTGTGGCGCGAGAATTGTTGTCTGCTACAATGGTTACCACTGATGGCGGTTTGTGGTGATTGGTGGCCCGAAAACTGTTGTCTGCTTCTATGGTTACCCCGGGTGGGTATTTGTGGCGTGACAATTGTCGTCTGCTACAATAGTTACTGGTGATGGCGGTTTGTGGCGCAAAAACTGCCATCTGCTACCATGGTTACCGCTGGTGGAGATTTGTGGCATGAATAGACGATAATCGCAGCTGGCAACTGTGGTATAATACGAAAATGCTAGCTGACAACGGAGATTAGCTGACACTTGTCGCAGATGACAGTTGGAGCAAAGGACAGTTGTAGCAAAGGACAGTTGTAGCAAATGATGGTTATATCAAACATCAGATGTAGCAGATGGCAGCTATAGAAGTGCGTAGTATGCTCCATGGAAAATGGCGTATTAGAAGATTTCCACTACCAACCTGCCCTCTGGTGGCAGTGGCAAGAACTAATGATGTTGGTAATCGATGATTGTGTAGCATGCTCCGTGGAAAAGGGCACATAAGCGGATTTCTGGCACCAATCTGCCCTCTGGTGACAGTGGCAAGAACTAATGATGTTGGTAATCGATGAGGGTGTAGCATGCTCCGTGGAAAAGGGCACATTAGAAGATTTCCAGCACCAAGCTGCCCTCTGGTGGCAATGGCAAGAGCTAATGATGTGGGTAGTAGATCAGTGTATAGCATGCTCTATGGAAAAGATCTGTCCACTATCGACCTGCCCTCTGGAATCAGTGGCAAGAACTAATATTGTGGGTAGCACTATTCCACACTCTGATGTCAGTGTAAGAGCTAATGTTGTGGGTAGCACCTCACTGTGCAACATGCTTTGTGGAAAATGGTTAATAGAGCATTTCCACCACCAATCCACCTTCTGATGGCAGTGAAAGAACTGTTATCAGTAGTAGCTCATTGTGCATCATGCTCTGTGGAAAATGTTTTATAGAGGGTTTCCATCACCGACGCGCCTTCTGATGGCAGTGAAAGAACTGTTACCAGTAGTAGCTCAGTGTGCATCATGCTCTGTGGACAATGTTTTATAGAGAATTTCCACCACCGACCTGCCTTCTGATGATAGTGAAAGAACTGTTACCAGTAGTAGCTCAGTGTGCATCATGCTCTGTGGGAAATGTTTTATAGAGGATTTCCACCACCAACCAAGAGGCATGTCAAAATGCTGCACACCACAGGCTTCAGTAGAGACAGCCTCTATTAGAATTCCCTCAGTATTCCTTCCAAAGGACGTCCTGATATGACCTTAGATGTTGCTAGGACGTAAAACAAGAACAAACAAAAAACCTTCCAACGGCAGCGATGGATATTTAAGGCTAGCCATAGGATCTAAATTGGATATGTCAGATCAAATCTAGGTCAGTGTTTTTTGTTTTTTTTTTTTTTTTTTGTGACAAGTTATTTATGCTGTCCATAGCGTATAAGCTCCTGTGAGGGTGCTTGTTTTCAAAGCTGGGCAGCTGTGATTTGGTTTAGGTCTGGTCCCGCACTCAGGAGTGTTTACCTGGTCTTGCTCGGGCCAACCGCTTGGAGCTTTGGGTGTTAGTAGTTACTATATTAGTTTTTTGTTTTTTTTCAGAGTACTTTTCCTAATATGAGTATGATGGCTTAGCCTACTATGTACATCTACCCGGATCACATACAGGCCTGCAGGAGAGGATCCCATCTCTTTTGTGGTTTGTTACAGCATCCTTTCACCCACGCCCTGTCCTTTAAGGCCCTGTCACATTACGGCGTATGGCGGGAGCGTATTGAAAACCTACGTAGGTCCTGCGCGTGCCGGCCTATGATGACATTTGGTGACCTTTCGGGTGGTTTTGAGCGTAGGTGGAACCTACGAGGAGCATACGAGGAGCGTATGAGGAGCGTATGGGAGTGTATGCTGTGATATTTTTTGACAGTATGGGCCATACGCCCTCATAGGTCGAGTTTTTTTGAGCATGCACAAACAAATTTGGACGGACGGATTTATGAAAGCGTATGGCGGCGTATGCCTCATACGCTTCACATACGCCGGCATCTGGCGGCATCTGGGGGCGTATGAGTAGCGTATGAGTAGCATATGCGTAGCGTATGAGTAGCGTATACGGCGTATGCCGACGTATATGACGTAACGCGCTTACGCCGCCATACGCTCCCGCAAAAATCCCTAATGTGACAGCCCCTTTAGTTTACAAAATGTGATGCTTTTATTGGACTATGCAGCTTTAAGCGTACCGTCAAATACCCTTGTCCGAAAGCCCACCCCCCAAACCTACCCACACCACAAATCCCACCACCCCACCACCCCACAATCCCACCACCCCACCACACAAAGTAAACCTTATTTTATTTAAAGTTGCATGGTCCGATGAAATGTAATGTTGTCGTAATTAAAACAACTACTTACGTTTCATCCTATATATCCAACTTAGATACTGGTTTATTAGCTAATGATATGGGGGAGCACCTATATAACCAGTGAATTTATAACCTCACCCCTTGGGACACTCACTTTCAAACACCAATTATGCAGGGAGGCCATTAACCAATTAGGTTAATCTTGTGACCTCATTATCCTCCCCCCGACCAAGTAGGCCTACTGTGCAGGGCCATAGAGGGGAAGGGGAAATGAGGTGGATGTTGCCCCCCCCCTCCATGTTGGATATTCAATGCTATTTGGTAAATTCTATAAATATAATCCATCAATTAGGGTAATTTAAATTCTAATGTATGTGAGGATGCGCACACATGTGTTTTGTGCACATATGTTTGAAATTTGTCAGTTACACTGTATATAAAAGGAAACCATTTGTTTGTTATTGAATGTAAAAAGGAGTGAACCATACGGAGTGAGGTCTGCGCATTGGAAAGTTTTTGACTTTCAGATTTTTTGTATTAGCTAATGTAGCAGGCGTTCCATGCTGGCCACATCAGCCGAGCCTGAGCAGTAATAGGTTGAGGGGATCCGCCGTAAATACACAAGTTTCCGGTTTTAATACTATGATGGCAGCAGCCGTTCTGTTTATGCCTATGCATTATCATTTGGACGGGATTCATCACAAATGCACGGGGTTCTGCGCTTAATGCTATGATGGCAACAGCCATATTCTACAATCCAGCCGGACCTGAGCATTAATGGCTTGATGGGATCGGTTCCCAGAATGTTCAGACCCCAAACAGAAATACCTACCTACAGCCGTGTCAGGTTCCAGAATTAGTAGGTCATCTCACATCACATGGTCACCATGATATGACCATCTGGGTCATAGCCACAGGACTTTTGCAAAGCTTGTCGAAATTATGTTGGGTTCTTTCAGCTCAAATTGCTCCAAAACTAGACATTTTTCATCAAAGTTACTGAGGAGTAATGAATATTCGGATATAATGGTCAACCTGAGCTATTTATCTCAAATATAACTAACAAATTCAAATGCCATCGGACCATACACCTTTAACGACACCTCTAGAGCACATTTATTCATATCATCAGGTAACATATGGTCATCCTGACATATTTTCTTGGAGGAAAGCTGCTGCCGCCACATAGGCTACTCTTTCCAATAAGCGACAAGGGGTCTTTTATATGTGCTTTCCCACAGACAGGACAGCACATACCACACCCTTTGATCAACCAGTTGTGGACCACTGGTTGGAACAGAAAATAGCCCAAACTGCAAATGTGTCCACTGAGCAGGATCGATAGGATGACCCACACCTTCACAGGCGGACATTCTACCACCTAATCTATGTCCCGCTCCCCCACACCACCACCCCACCACCGAACCACCTCCATACCCCACCACATCCACACCACCCCCACACCAGCTACCCACACACACACAAAACCCCATGTGAAAGGCCAGCTGTCAGTGCCCAAATGAGAAGCAATGGTGACCGTCAGCGTTCCGGACGGCTTGACAGTGACAGCGCAATTTGTGCTGAGTCATGGCTCTGCAGCCTAAGTGCGCATGCCCCCCCGATTGCACTCAATCCACGCGCAGCCCTCATTAGGAGGAGACAATGCACAGAACGGGTCACGTGATGATGATGCCAGGGCGGAGTAGCGGCGTAGCGATGGAGTTAAGCATTAGGTAGATATAAGGGAAAGTCACGTGACTATGGACTAGGGGTTGATATGGCGTGGGAACATGTTGTTAATAGGTGGGTGTGGAGGGAGGGGGGTGTGATGGGGGGAGTAGATAAGGGGTGGGGAATGGATAATTGTGGGTGGATGATAGTGGGATGGTTGTGGGTGGATGATTGTGGGTGGTTGATTTTGAGTGGAGGATTGTGGGTGGAGGATTATAGGTGGAGCATTGTGGATGGAGGATTGTGGGTTGAGGATTGTGGGTGGAGAGTTGTGGGTGGAGAATTGTGGGTGGAGGAGAGTAATGGGGGGAGGATTGTGGGTGGCAGAATGTGGGTGGAGAGTTGTGGATGGAGGATTGTGGGTGGACGATTGTGGTTGGAGGATTGTGGGCGGAGGATTGTGGGTGGAGGATTGTGGGTGGAGAGTAGTGGGTGGATGATTGTGGGTGGAGGATTGTGGGTGGAGAGTAGTGGGCGGAGGATTGTGGGTGGGTGATTGTGGGTGGAGGATTGTGGGTGGAGAGTAGTGGGTGGAGGATTGTGGGTGGGTGATTGTGGGTGGAGGATTGTGGATGGAGGATTGTGGGTGGAGGTTTGTGGGTGGATGATTGTAGGTGGATGATTGTGGGTGGAGAGTTGTGGGTGGACAGCTGTGGGTGGACAGTTGTGGGTGGAGTATAGTGGGGGAGGATTGTGGCTAGAGGAGTGTGGGTGGAGGATTGTGGATGGTTGGATGTGGGTGGAGGATTGTGGGTGGAGGGTTGTGGGAGGAGGATTTTGGGTGGAGGATTGTGGATGGAGGATTGCGGGGGGAGAATTGGGGGTGGAGGATAGTGTGTGAAGGATTATGGGTGCAGATAAGGGCTGGGGGATGGAGGATTGCGGGTGGATGATAGTGGGTGGAGAATTGTGGGTAGAGGATTGTGGGTGGAGGATTATGGGAAGAGGATTGTGGGAGGGGAATTATGGGTGGAGGATTGTGTGTGGATGATTGTGGGTGGAGGATTGTGGGTGGATGATTGTGGGTGGATGATTGTGGGTGGAGGATTGTGGGTGGGGGATTGTGGGTGGAGGATTGTGGGTGGAGGATTGTGCATGGAGGTTTGTGGGTGTAGGGTTTTGAGTCAAGGATTGTGGGTGGGGGATTGTGGGTGGAGGATTGTGGGTGGAGAATTGTGGGTGGAACATTGTGGGTGGAGGAATGTGGGTGGAGGATTGTGGGTGGGGGATTGTGGGTGGAGGATTGTGGGGGAGGATTGTGGGTGGAGGATTGTCGGTGGAGGATTGTGGGTGGAGGAGTGTTGTGGGTGAATGATTGTGGGGGAGGAGTGTGGGTGGAGGATTGTGGGTGGAGGATTGTGGGTGGAGGATTGTGGGTGGAGGATTGAGGGTGGATGATCGTGGGTCAAGGATTGTGGTATCAAAGTCATTGGTTTGACTCGACCGAGAATGGAACCCCCGACCTTCCGCACGGGAGGCCTGCAGTCTACCGATTCGGTTACCGCGTCCAGTGAACTCGTTCGGCGATCCCGAACATTATAATGCCAATGGAGTGAATGTAGGCGATATTATATTGTACGCTTAGCTTTGCTTCCTTTTAACCGGGCGCGGTAGCCTAATCGACAAAGCGGCGGTCTCGCGTGTGAGAGATCGGGAGGGTAATGTGACTGAGTTGGACATCGTGTCATGGTTCCGGGGACCTGATTTCCCAGTGGGGCAGCACTATAACGTCGCCATGAGTGCGCCTTGGCACAAGTCGGTATTCGTCCTGATATGACCTTAGATGTTGCTAGGACGTACAACAACAAATAAACAAACAGCTTGCTTTCGTCTATCCTGTGTTGTTTGTAATCTGAACGGTATTGTAAAAATATACGGTCTTTCGGTCATAATAGCCAAGCTTGGAATCATATCAATATCTTGGGTGACGGAGTTGGGGACCATTGTTATGTAATAGTGATGCAATGTGTGCCCACTCACTGTCTGACATGGAAATAACTATGTGTAAATGTTATGATGCACAGTGACCGGGATTGCGGTATGATGTCCGGATATTAAGATACGGTTACTAATTATAGGAATGTTCGCTCCAGGCAACAGGAAGAGTGCAAAAGGGAGAGGGACATGTATTATTGTTTACTCTAACTGTATGGCGACTACTTGTTACCACAGGACCGCTGGGTAAGCACACCCAGTCACTCTGCATACATTATGGACACTACCTCCCCTGGGGTTGAGTGACAGCTGCCCCCTATTGGGCGCCACCCCACCCAGGCTACAGAGGTGTCTAATTGGCTAGCTGTGTGAGCCCAGTCACCCTTGAACTCCTTGCACTTGCTGGACAGACACCCACTCACTCTAGAAATACCAAAAGGAAGCAGTTCACCACTGAGGTGTGTTTAACACCGACAGGACTTAGTTTCAATGGGTTGTAGGCACTGATTTTTACTGAACAAGCAGAAGCTATGTGAGTCTGTGTATCAGGTTGTAAGTGAGTCAGGGTGGCAGGTCACTAGTAGGTGAACAAGAATTGTAGCAATAACTGTCACTGTCAATCTTGCGTGACTTGTCTCCCTTTCTTTCTAATGAGTTATGTTTTGGTATTTAGTGGGGGGAGACTGGCAGACAGTTGCCAGGATCCTCCTGATAGTAGTGCGTATAAGAGGAGTAACTGGAGACGGCCATTCTTCAGTATGTTAGTTAAGCCAGGTGCACAGGTAGTTATGATTTAAGTTCCTCTGAGGTTAGGATGCAGCGCGGACTGGGATGCAGGTGTTGGCGGCATATTAGTGGTTGAGTGGGTTACCATTGGGTGCATCCTTTCTGGGTTGTTTTATTTTGGTAAATATGTGAAGAGTTCAAGCACAAAACCATGGAAATGCCCAACCAAAATTGGAGATACACATTGGAATCAAAACTTCGAAAAGTAGTTTCCTACTCTTTCGTTCATTGCTCCATACACGTGTGAGCATATGAAAAGTGGAATTAGTGAGAATTAAATTGATTTTCAGCTAAGCATCTTTTATTTAAACTACCTTATTTTTATTGGCATTTACATGGTTTTGCGCCTAAACCACTTTTTTTTTTTCTGTGAACAGTTTTTTATTCTGCCCATAACGTATAAGCTCACGTGAGGGTGCTTGTTTTCAATGCTGGACAGCTGTGATACTGGATTGGTCTGGTCCCGCACTCAGGAGTCTTTACCTGATCTTTCTCTGGCCAACCTTTGCGGTTTTGGGTGTTAGTAGTTTCTATAATCCTCTTGATGTTTATTCTGCTGAATAAGTCTTCTGTCAGTGCTAAAGCACTGTCTTCCAGCTTCCAGCTTTTTTCAATTCAGGGCTATTTACACAGAATGGTATATTGAGTAAAGTATACAATAACTGGTGAATACACAATTTGCAGCATATAGCACAATGAGATTCTGTAACCCACAAGTTCCATAGCAATATGGCAACAGTAGTGTCATACGACTAGATCGATATTAGTCAGATCAATGTGAGTATTTTACGTTTAGATGGTATTTGGTCGTTAGAAGTCGGTTGTGTAGGGCCCGGATAGAGGTGAGTGGAGAGGGCCCTGGTATTGCTCAGATAGGTTGTCTGTTAGGGTGAGGGCATCTGGGAGGGTTGGTGGGTGAGACAGGGGGTAGGAGTGCGGGAAGAGGGGTGGGACGGGGAAGGGAGGGGCACTGAGGGGGCGGGGGAAGGGATGAGGAGTGCGGGGGTTGGGACGGTAGGGGGAGGCCGGGGACTGGTGGGACGGGTGAGGAGGATGGTGGGAGGGGGAGTGGTGGTGTGGGAGGGGGCTGGAGGAGGCGGGAGCTGTCCGGGCGAGGGGTGAAAGGGGGAGGGGGGGACAGATGGGGTAGGAGGGGACGGTGGAGGGGTGGGATGGAGCGTACTAGCCTGGGAGGGGCGGTGGGGGGGGGGGGGGGGCGGAGGTAGGGTCTGGGGGCGGGGAAGGGGTGGAGGAGGGAGGGTGTAGGTATGGGGTCTCTGTGGCGGAGTGGTTAGAGTGTCTGACTTTTGTCTAGGTCGGACTCCTAATCTGAAGGTCAGTGGTTCGATTCCCCGTGTCCCCACCTCTGCCAATTTGGATTTCCACCGCTGTGTATAACTTACAGTGTCATCAAAGGCCAGCTGCTCTCATACCATGTCTATATGGTGTGGGAGGTTAAAAATCCCTTGGGTCGGAAAAAGTGTAGTCTTGGGCTTTCTATTGACAAACTGACTAATGGTGAAAACAAGTCTATTCAGGCTTATCCATGATAGGCAGTGAAGAAGAAGGGAGAGGTGGAGAGGGAGGTGGGATGGGTTGGAGGGGGCGGAGGAGGGATCGGAGGTTCGGAGGAGCGGGAGCAGGAGCAGCTTGGGGAGTGGGCAGGGGTGGGGAAGAGGAGAGATTTGCATACAGATCCTATAGCGACAGTTATCGCCGGCAGGGAGCGGGTTATCACGCCCTCCAACCGGGCATGTAAGAACGCCATGTACCAGCTCCAGTCCCTCCTAAGTGGACCAGCGGACAATACTTCAGAAGAGGCCTATTCAAACTCACATTGACAATATTGGAACAACGGAACAATTAGAACACAAACTGGGGAACACAGAGGTGGGTGTTTTTAAAATGTTATTTCCTTAAATTCTTTTTTAATTGTGTCATCATCATGTCAGCATTGCCTACTACCCCCGCCCGCTATTTTGATGGAGAAGTCCCAGGTTTCCAATACCTTAATAGGCAAGTGGGGGTTGGGTTAGGGGAGTGGAGTGGGGATTGGCTGAGTGGGGGTGTGGTTGCATGAGTGGGGGTGCGGTTGCATGAGGGGGGGGGGGTTGCGGATGGGGGAGTGACGGGTGGGAATGGGGGTGGTGGCGGGTTGGGGGGTGGTGGGGGTGGGGGTGCGGTTGCATGAGTGGGGGTGGGGGTGGGTGAGTGTGGTTGCGGATGGGGGAGTGGCGGGTGGGAGTGGGGGTGGTGGCGGGTTGGGGGTGGTGGGGTGGGGGTGCGGATGGGGCAGTGAAGAGTGGGATGGGGGATGAGGGTGGGGATTGGAGATTGGGGGACGTGGGTGTGGGTGGGGTGTGGGGGTGGGTGCAGGTGGCGGTGGGGGGTGAGGGGGGTGGCGGTGTGGGTGGGGCTTGGAGGTGGGAGGTGGGTCAATGGCGGTGTTTCTGTGTTTAATTGTTATTTCATGAATCATGATGAATAAAGCAATAGGGGTAATTGCAACGCCACCATGCAACTGTTGGGAAAGTAGGTGACATTGTGGCTGGTGGGTAGGGGTGTCTGTTGAGTGGTGGGTGGGGGGTGCTGATGTGGGTGGTGATGTGGGGATGGGTGTGGGGGTGGTGATGTGGGAGTCGGTGAGATGATGACGTAGTGATTGTTGTTTTTTTTTAGATTCTAGCAATATAGAAGGTCATATCAGGATGGGTACCTCAATGACTTATGATAGCTCACCGTCATGGTGACTTTATAGTGCTGCCCCACCGTCGAATTGTGGAGAAAGTAGGTCATATGCTGGTGGGTGGTGATGTTGTGGTGGCTGGGGGTGGT
Organism: Branchipolynoe longqiensis; assembly: GCA_030323885.1. Lineage (NCBI taxonomy): Eukaryota > Metazoa > Annelida > Polychaeta > Phyllodocida > Polynoidae > Branchipolynoe > Branchipolynoe longqiensis. The sequence goes on along the minus strand of CM059200.1, from coordinate 58,228,978 downwards.
GGTGGTGGTGTGGGTGATGATGTGGAGATGGGTGTGTCAGTGGTGATGTTGAGTAGTGATTGTTGGGGTTTTACATCCTAGAGAAATAAGGAAATACTTGAATGTACACGGCTGCCTTCTATGGAAGATCTTCTGATCAAAATGAATCTCCGGTGGACTGAACCCCTCAAGAGGATGTCATCAGACAGGATACCAAAGCAGATCCTCTACTCTCAACTGTCTTCTGGTTACAGAAAGAGAGGGTGCCATCGTCTCCGGTTCAAGGATACCATCAAGAGAGACCTGAAGCTGAGAGACATTAAGACGGACTCATGGACAATACTCTCACAGCAGAGAGCTAATTGGAGAGTGAACATCAAGTAATGAAAGCAGTCTTTGTGGCATCGTGACCAACAACATGATGATGCGATGATGATGACATCCTAGTAACACATCAGTATGCATGCGTCAATGATTTGGAATAGCCGACTTTATAGAGCTGTCCCATTTTGAGACCAGGCCTGATATTCCACTCAGTCATATTATCCTGATACTGAGAAGGGAAGTCCCGTTGCCTGTCCTATTAATACCAAGTGTTATGTAAGTTATTGGGTGAAGTAGTGGGGGTTCAAATCCAACGTAAAATTTACCAGATTCATTGGGCAGCTATAATGGAATTTTACATTATTATTCCACTAGATGGCGTGCATGCATGACTTCTCATTATAGTTTTGTGGCAAACCGAAAGGTGGTGCCACAAACAGATTGAAATGTTCCGTGAATGCACAATATGCTTGCAATATACCGGAATGACTGAGCGTAGAAGTCAATAAAAAGCTATCCCCTTGGTGATCCATTGGCGCTGGGCCATTGGCCATATTGCCAGTTATCGTACGTGGGTGCTGGAGTGTGATAGGGTCAAGAACTCAATGCGTCACGCAGTTTACCCATATTTATGAGTAGCCATTGATTATTCCGTGATGACGAAGACGCGAGCTGAGGTTACAGGACGACACACCACCAGTTGTAATTCTACTTCTAGACCAAAAGGTTGGTTGGTTGATGGTTGGAGTTTTCCGTTCTGGCAACATGTATGGTCATATAAGGACCGGTACTGACTTGTAACAGTGCGCAGCCATGGTGACTTTATAGTGTTGCCCCACTGTGAAATCAGGCCACCAACACCATGACTCAATATCCCACTCAGTCACATTATCCTGGCAATGAGCTAACCAGTCCTTGTCTTATCCTATTAATGCCGAGCGCCAGGGTAAGAAGTGATAAATATCAATTTGATAAGTTGGTGGTTTGACTCAAACAGGAAGCGCAATTCTGACCTTCCACGTTCCAGGCCCGCCCTCTACCGGTAGACGAACAGGTATATTGTATCACTTCTCCCATGGGAAGCCAGCCAGCGCTCTTAATCTTAGTCTTAGTCTTGTTAGTCTTGTTAGTCTTGTTAGTCGATTGGCCAAGCGGATATGGCATTTGCTGTTCAGTCAAGGTTTTTGGTCATAGCAACGGATTATGTGGCGTGAAGCTAGGCACCGCCTTGTGGCAGTGTACATGCATGACAACTGTCTTTATAGTGCTTTGCCTTATTGGATACCGGAAGTGGTAGCTTAATCTGAAAGAGCGCTAGCTTCTGGTGTGGAATGTCAGGGTTGGAACATCCGGTTGAGTCAAACCGATGACTTACCAAATTTATACTTGTCATTACTTAGCCTGGCGCTCGGCATTATTACGATAGGGCAAGGACGAGTTATATCAATAGTAGGATAATGTGCCTGAGTGGGGCATAAGGTGATGATCTCCAAGTGTAGCAGCACTATGAAGTCAGTCATGAGTGCACACTGTTGCAAGTAGGTACCCGTCCTGATATTAGCGTGGCAATATGACCTAATTTCCCTATCAAGTATCAATGTTGTAAGTTTAATGGTTTGACTCAGCTGGGATTCGAACTCCCGACCTTCCGCATCGAACGTTCATTAGAGATTTAACCCTGCTATGCATAAATATATTAATTAACTAAAATGAATACAATACAAAAAAGTAATCACCATTATGTTTCCCTGGCTCTTAGCAACTAAAATAATAACTATCAACATCGGCATTTCTAGATCCAAATCTGTTATGTTGGTTTTGTGTTGGAGTTTTACATCCTGGTAACATCTAAGGTCATATCAGGACGACTCATGGCGAGTTTATAGTGCGGCTCCACTCGGAGACCAGCCCTCCAGGACCAGGACCTGATATCCCACTCAGTCACATTATCCTGACACTGAACAAACCAGTCCATGCCCTATCCTAATAATGCCAAGCGCCTGGCTAGGATGTCACAAGTATCAAATTTAAGTTATCGGCTTGACTCGACCAGTTGCTTCGAATCCCACGATCTACCAAAACGGGAGACGGATGCTCAACTCATTCAGCCATCCTATATTATGTAGTTTAACATCAGAATTATCTAGACCTAAATGCACAAGATGACAAACTCGTATCTGAGGCTTGGTCACAGTGATTACTGGGCTCTTGCCATTCTCTGCGCTTGCTGTGTACCGTCAGAAATAATGAAAATCGTGTAGTAGGCAGTAATGAGTCCTGCTACCACATGATGGTGGCCTCAATTCACCGACCCTTGGCAATAAGACGCATTGGCAGCTGGCGACATCCTAGCAGGGGCGGTCCCTATGGTGGAATAGTCCATCCATAACTAGCGGCCACCCCTTTCCCCACAGTTTGCTATGACCCAGCTTGGCAGTGATAGGTCACTTCTCTATGCGGACCCTGGGCGGAATAAAATACGGGAAGGATTGAGAATTGAAGCAACTGTTACTTTACCTCTAAATTTAGATTTTTCATTGAGGTAAATACAGGTCGGGCGGAATAAAATCTCACTGATCATCAAAGCAACAGACCAGATGCGATGGCCGAATGAGTTAGAGCATCCGTCTCCCGTGCTGGTAGATCGTGGGGTCGTGGGATGGAACCATGGTCGAGTCAAATGAATGACTTAAAAATTGATACTTGTCACTTCCTAGCCAGGCGCCCAGCATTATTAGGACAGGGCAAGGACTGGTGTCCTCAATGTCAGGATAATGTGACTGAGTGGGATATCAGGTCATGGTGGTGATGGCATGGTTTCCCAGTGGGACAGCACTATAAACTGAGTGCACACTGTCACAAGTCGGTACCCATCCAGATATGACCCTATATGTTGCTAGGATGTAAAACAACAACAAACAAACAAATCAAAGCAATGGTTAAAGCTGCAAAATCAGATGAAAGCATAGAATTGTCAAAACCAAAACATTGACCTAGATTTGATTCTACTTATCAACTGGAAGGGATGGCCGAATGAGTTAGAGCATCCAGCTGAAGTGATGGCAGATCGTGTGATCGTGGGTTTGCACACTGGTCGAGTCAAACCAATGACTTACACATTGATACTTGTCACTACCTAGCCAGGCGCTCGGGATTATTAGGATAGGGCAAGGAGCAGTGGAATGAGGAAGACCAATCGTCCGCGATTAAAATTTCCCCTTCTTAGTCAACTAATGTACTAAATAAAACTAAAAAAAACTTAGATACAGGTGTACTTATTAAGCATTAATGTTGGTGCCAGATAGTACGGGTTACCAAGTAAATTTAATATGAAGCTTTTGAAGTGTATAAATTTGTATCTGTTAAATAGAATTTAGTTATTTCTCATTGTATATTTTTATTTTTTTAAGTATATCATTATTTAGGTCATCTCCAGAAAACCAGAAAATCTACAAATCCGGGCCACTTCCGGTTCCAAGCTTGCCGGATATTTGGGTCGGATTCCTGTATTCATATGAATCAACACACATTTTAGCCAAAATTAAATTAAATAAGAACCAGGACACTGATCCATATACGCATCGCACAAATCCACAGGATTTCCTTTGTGTATGAAACCAGAGAGGATGGCCGAATGAGTTGAGCGTCCGTCTCCTGTTTTGGTTTATCGTGGGATTCAAACCCACAGTTTAGAAGGCTGATGGGTTTGAACCAATGACTTAGCAATTCATAATTGTGGCTTCCTAGCGAGGCATTATTAGGATAGGGCAAGGACTGGTTGGCTCAGTGTCAGGATAATGTGACTGAGTGGGATATCAGGTCATGGTGCCAGTGGCCTGGTCTCCGAGTGGGGAAGCACTATAGAGTTACCTTGATTATGTACTATCACAAGTCAGTACCCATCCTGATATGACCTTACATGTTGCCAGGACATAACACTCCCAACAACCAATCATACATAAACTACCCGATGGGAGTGAGGTTTCCCCATGCTAGCAGGTACCGGGGAGCGCCGGAAGGGGGCGCCACCAGTCATGACACTTGAAGGAGGCAGGACAGAGCTTTAGGTGGACTCCAATATGCGTATTATAATGTATTATAATAATATATAGGAACAGAGCAATTCCGATATTGATATCATATTTCATTGTACGATTATTTGCGTGTATTCAGATCAGCGCACCCACCCCTCTATGGGCGCGCGATTGGGGCACCAACTGTTTGGTGTGGAAATGATTCAAACCACTGTCACTTCGCTCGCATTTTTCTTTTTGGTAGGGCATATTAGTCCCAGCCAGAGAACTAATAAAGAACTCAGCCCAACTCTGCTTTGTCTAAGCTTATTGCCTAGTGGTTTATATGACAAAATAAATCTGATCTCTGAAGAAAGGGTCTATGGGTGTGAACCTTGTGACTGTAACTCACTCATTCACGCCACTGGCGCCTCATTGTAGCTTCATGTCGCAGCTCGCAGCGGCAACACTCACGCCACTACAAGAAGAGCCTGCCTGGAAGAGAGCAGAGCAGCTCTTTGATCACTGGCTACAAATTGGTGCCCCATGCGAGCGGGCCGTTAAGTAATGGCGCTAATCTCAGAAGTGCGCATCGCCTCCCGCACACTTCAGAGGCAGACACAGGGTGCGCAGCGAGAACATGCCAACATGGCCGCCATTATACAACACTGCTTCGCAGTGTCGTGAGGCTTACGTTTGCGAAATGAGTCATGCGCTTCATTCACAAAAAAATTCTATCTCATTCACTTGGGATATTTCATTGCACTACTTCTGTATTTGATGAAGACACGGGATGGCTGAATGAGTCGAGCGTCCGTCTCCCGTTTTGGTAGATCGTGGGATTCGAACCCATGGGTTCGAACCCTAGTCGAGTCAAACCGATGACTTAAAGTTGTATGCTTGTTGCTTCATAGCCTGGCATTCGGCATTATTACGAGGGCAATGAATGGTTGGTTCAGTGTCAGGATAATGTAACTGAGTGGGATATAAGGTCAAGGAGCTGGTGGCCTGGTCTCCCAGTGGGGCAACACTATGAAATTGCCATGAGTGTTTACTGTCACAAGTCCATCATCATCATCATTATCATCATCATGCTGTCGGTCGCGATGCGACAAAGACTGCTTTCATTACTTGACTGCCGCTCTCCATTTAGCTCTCTGCTGTGAGAGTGATGTCCATGAGTTGATATTAATCTTTCTCAGCTTCCTGATATGACCTTAGATGTTGGAAAGACCCTTCCTGATATGGCCTTAGATGTTGGAAAGATGTTAAACTCCAAAAAACAACCAACATCGATTCACTTAGCATATAGTTAGTTGTCTTTCATAGCACTACCTCTATATTTGTTGATTTTTGTAAAAGCAAAAATAGATTGGTCTATATAGGTCATTCAGGGGTGATGAAAATGGGAAATATTGCACCGAGGGAAGGATTCAAGCCTATACTTCTTACAATTTCAGAATTAGTATCCTAACCATTATTCCATCTAGGTATCCTGGTGCAATCACTCTATTCATTCCTACCTGTCTATGTGGCTCCTTACTCATGGCGACTTCATATTGCCACATGCGTCACAATCTATTCTGAAAGCAAGCCAAGAAACGAGTCTTTGCCAAGCTCTAGAAAGTCTTTGTGCCAGGAAAGGTATCAACTAGAGAGTGTCAATTTTTAAATCAGTCTTTAGCTCGAATTGCTGTGGGACTGAAAACATGGGTAATCTCAGAAGTGTGCACCGCCTCCTGCAGCCTTCAGAGACGGATATGGGTGCATGGCGAGAAGACGCTAACATGGCCGCTATTATATAGCACTGCTTCACAGTGTCATGAAGGGTGCATTGGCAAAATACGTCACATAATTATATTGCGATACAATTCTACCCCATTCACTTGGGATGTAATGTTCTAGTGTCGCATGCGTCACATTATATTCTGAAAGTGAGGCAAGCAAGCAGTCCTTGCCAAGCTCTATTAATTCCCAACACCAGGCAAGGTTTCAACAGGTGTCAATTTTGTAAGTCTGTCTTTGCTTTCACTTGCAAAGGGATCAAAAACATGCCTCCCTGGGTATATATGTATATATGTATAGGAAGCCTATATATATATATATATATATATATATATATATATATATATATATTGGCTATAGTTCGAAAAGAAGACATGGCAATAAGATGGATTGAAGAAAATATAATCTCTGGCAACAATTTTTTTCTGTGAGACTGGCACAGGTGTAGATGAACAGTTAGAGAGGTGGATGCACCTCACCTAGATGGCGCCACCAGTTGTGTTGGGAGAGTCACAGAGCGAGGCAGTGTCAGACTGAAGGGAGAGTTTACAGAACTTCTGGTATTTATGACATTTTATGATGCGGTATAGGAACAAATTCTTCATGGGGGGGGGGGGTTGATGGGGGCACCCGGTTACAATACAGCTCGCGGGGGAAGGGGGGCGCTCCACCAATGCGTCAGGTCAGGAGGAAGTGAAAACATTTATTTCCCCCTGACAATTTATAATTGTATAATGTGTTATGCATCATATAAATCTTACACATCACATATATCTGATGCATAGCATATTATGTGAGTATAAAGATACTGAAGGGAATATTACTATATTATTGTTGCACTCAGTAAGACCCAATACTGTACCGGTGGCGCCATCTCGGCCTACCTCGCTTCCACCAAATGTTGACCAGTGTCAGTCGCACGGATAATTTGTTCTCGTTGGCGGACGCAGTACTGGCCTGGCCATGCCGTCATGTCGCATTTACTCACATTAAAGTGACAATGACATCGGCTCTCACCAGGTGGCGCGCTGACGGTAAACACTTAGGGGAAAATAGTGACGAGAAATTGAGTTGCTAAGCAACCAAATCCATCAAACTTTGACCGAAGGAGGTGGTAGAGCTTTTAGCTTTTAGACGCGTTCACTTCTACATTATTCATACTTTAGTCACAAATTCAAAAAAGCACTGATGTTGCATAACACCGTCACACCTCGGCTTGTGACGTCATAGAGTAACGCCTCCCGGTCTAGTGCTGCTAAATAAAATACACTTAACAAAATAAAATCAAAAACATGTTTCTAAAGGAAGTTAAACATATTACTTCAAAAATTTAAAAAAAAATTAATTAACTTGTTTTGAGCTAAAGATGTGTCACGTGATTTTACCAGATAAATCTGTACATGGATATTTTATGCATCTTAAAGCTGCATAGTAAAGTCTGATAGTTTTGAGTTTCTCTCATTTAAAAAAATTAATATATTAGGTTTTCTCGTTATAATCTATCTTGCAAACTGGACGGTGAGGCCGAATCGGTAAAGCGCATGCCTCCCATGTGGGATATCGGGAGGTCGAATCGCGGTCGAGTCAAACCAATGACCTACAAAATGTATACTTGTCGCTTCCTACCTTTGGTCCTCGGCATTAATAGGATAAGGCAAGGACTGGTTCGCTAAGTGTCAGGGTAATGTGACTGAGTGCGATATTGTGTCATGGTGATGGTGGCCTGATTTCCCAGTGGGGCAGCACTATAACGTTGCCATGAGTGCACACCATCAGAAATCGCTACCTTAGATGTTGCTAGGAAGTAAAACTCCAACAAGCACCCATATTAGACAGTTACAGGGACAGTTGCGAGCACAACTTTGCTTCGTTTATAGAGATACCAGGGGGCGCCGGGGGTGGCGCCACCAATCATAAGACATGAAGGAAGCAGTACATTGTATAGTGTAATAATAATAATAAGGAAAACATTCCCTTATGTGCCTTTATACTCGCATAATGCATTATACATCACATACATATGTGCTGGGAGAGTGCTTAGCACAACTGTGCCTAGTTTTTCTGTTTATGCATCTAAATAGGTGATGGGAGAGTGCTGAGCATAACTTTGCCTAGTTTGTGTATGTTTATCCAAATATATGCAGGGAGAGTGTTGAGCATAACTTTGTCTAGCTTGTTTCTGTTTATATATCTATATATATATATGTGCTGGGAGATTGCTGCAGACAACTGTGCCTAATTTGTACAGGGAGATTGCTGAATCTAACTTTGCCTAGTTTTTTCTATTTATATATATCTAAATATGTGCTGGGAGAGTGCTTAGCACAACTAGTTGTTCTGTTTATGTATCTACATATGTGATGGGAGAGTGCTGAGCATAACTTTGCCTAGTTTGTTTATGTTTATCCAAATATATGCAGGGAGAGTGATGAGCATAACTTTGTCTAGCTTGTTTCTGTTTATATATCTATATATGTGCTGGGAGAGTGCTGCAGACAACTTTGCCTAGTTTGTGCAGGGAGATTTCTGAACATAACCTTGCCTAGTTTTTCTGTTTATATATATCTAAATATGTGCTGGGAGAGTGATGCGCACAACTTTCCCTAGTTTTGTTCTGTTTATATAACCAAATATGTGCAGGGAGAGCGCTGAAGTCATAAATGACCAGGTTTCTACTCCTGTTGAAAAGTGTGTGTATATTTTTCTATATCCCTTATCTACTTCTGCTATCCTGGTAGGCTCAGTGTCTGAAACATCCACAAGAAGACAACATTGTAGTCGCATGGTTGTTTTAATTCCAACGTAGTATGCAGGAATTGCAGGTATTGCAATACCTCAGGGAGTTTGACATCCCTGCCCTGCAGAGTTATAAACCACTGCCTTATGGTACAGGTTCTTGACAGCACCGAAGGCTGAGGGACGGAACCCTAACCAGAAAACCATGTCACTGTGGCAACATTAAGTGTGGTTGATGTATGGAACTCCCAACATCTCCCGACCAGCCACTGCAGGGACAAATAGTTTTGCACCAGTCTTCACATGTTCTTGCCAGTGTGAAACCTCTATTTGCCCTCCGAGAGAGTGCTGCTGGTAACTTGCAAAAGCCAGCAGCACTTCAACACTTTTGCAGGCAGCTTTCATGAAATGTAGACCGACTCATGGACATCACTCTCACAGCAGAGAGCAAAATGGAGAGCGGCAGTCAAGTAATGAAAGCAGTCTTTGTCGCATCACAACCGACAGCATGTTGATGAGCTGCTGCAGGCACGGGTACATAGTCTGGATGGAATGGTGGCCGTGGTGAAAGAGAGAGAGCAGGTGACCTGGACCCTTATGTATAGGTTTATATCCGGGTATTAGTCGGGTGACCCTAGTTGGTACCCGACATCCCATTGACTGCAGAGTACCAATGCAGCCAGGTATCTGTCAGATGATGTAGTTAGCTGGTACCCTGCAGCATGTTGGCTGTATAGCACCAAATAAAAATCACCCCCAAATTCCCAAATATTTTACACTGTGTTGTCAGGCTACAGGCGAGAGGAAGAGAATGCGGTTGGACGGGGGTACCATGGTTACTGGAAAGGTCAGAGTATAATGACCAGGGCCAGTTGGTGGGATCTGAGTAGATGGGTCAGAGGGTGAGGGAGTAGATGATGTACATACAAGAAGTGATCTTTGATCGCATAATGAAGATTACTTCCTAGGGCAAACACAATCATAATTGCCATGTACTCGAAACCTGAAACATGTGTTATTAATATTAATGAAATCGATTATTTATTAAATGACAACAAAAATTAAAGCTGGATTGGGATTCGAACCTGCTAGATACAGGGTTTTGGAACACTTGATTACAGAATAGGGTTATATTATTTCTGACCGGAGAGATGGTGGTTTGGTGAAAAATGCATTATGGGTAAAGCTAGGATTCCTTACACACGGTAAGCGGCATGCGGCATGCGGCAAGCGGCATGCGGTATGCGAATGGGAAGATTCCTTCTACATGGTATGCGGCATGCAGCAGACGGCACATGACTGGCTATATTTAAAAAATAAAAATAAACAAGTATACTCCATACTGCACTGTATATGGCCTAATACGGCATGTATATCCATGTACCTCTTGGTACTGCACATGGAGGTTTCTACCTTTATAATTACCAAATTATAGATAAGTATTCATATTTTTGTGGCTCTGGTAGCATTTTTACCAACCCGAACCCCCACCACAACCACTACCATATGTTTCCACTCAGCAGCCTTGACAACCCCCCTCCCTGACCCTTGTCCCGGCTGTCCGTAATTATCAGTCGCCTCCTCCAGCCTTATATCAATGGACAAATGCGACTGATGCTTTTCTATTCGCACCCCGTGTCGCATGCCGCATGCCGGACCGATCGCTACAGGGACCGATCGAGTTGTCGCATTCGCATTCGCATTCGCATTCGCATACCGCGTGTAAGGGTTGCAGCCCATTGACTTCAAGGCATTTCGATTTTTTGCCGCATTCGCATTCGCATTCGCAGACCACATACCGCGTGTAAGGAATCTCAGCTTTACGCATAGTGAATTATGGATCATGCAAAATGTAGTATGGGTAATGAATAATGCACTATGGGTAATGCATAATGCATTATGGGTGATGCAAAATGTAGCAATGGTAATGCAACATGCATTATTGGTAATGCATAATGCAGTATGGGTAATGCAACATACATTATTGGTAATGCATAATGCATTATGGCTCATGCATATTGCATTATGCTTAATGTAAAATGCATTATGGGTAATGCAAAATGTATTAAAGGAATGTAAAATGCATTATTTGAACCATAGCATGCATTATGTATAATGCATTAGACCTCATACATGCAGTGAGCAATAGCATCCAGTGTCTGCATTTGTGGTTTACACCTGATGCATTGGTTTTACCGTATACATATTGGGTGTGGTGGCCGCAGCCCCCCTGTGTGGGATATCGAGAGTTTAATTTGTTGATCCAAATCAATGACGTACTAAATTGATACATGTGGCTACCTAACCTGGCGCTTGGCATTAACAGGATAGGGCAAGGACTGGTTAGCTCAGTATGCGGATAAGGTGACTGAGTGGATATCAGGACATGGTGCTGGTGGCCAGATTTCCCAGTGGGGCAGTACTATAAAGGTGCCATGTCTGCACACTGTCTAATGACCTCTGATGTTGCCAGGATGTAAAACTCCAAACCAACCAACTGTATATATATTATCTTTATTAATACATTTACACAAATACAGACAAGAGATTAGGTTTGTTGAGTGAACTCAGGCTGAACTCCGAAAGGGCCCTCCATTTATTAAAGTAAAGAAATCTAGGTCAGTGAGCCTGTGTGAGGGGAGGCATGGTTGCATGTGACCTCCCACAGAGCCATATTGGCTATGGTGGATTCAAGTGAGCTGGTGTCCAAGGCAATCAGGGTCAGGATAGTACAGAGTAGCACCGGGCACAAGCAATATACCCCATTAGCTAAGCTGGGAAGTACCCAAATAGAGTGGTTCCACATTCTGCCGATAGATGTCACTAGCTTAACTGGAGGGATGTGATACATGAAGAAAGCGACGGTGAAATTCCAGAAGACAAATACAATAATTAGGATAAGAGCTTGAATCCTGTTGCGATATGAATATCTGAATATAACCAGACATTTTATTATTTGTCCAGGCATTCTTTACGGAGATATAACATGTGAAATGATAAGGAATGTACCCGAATAGAGTGGTTCCAGATTATGCTGATAGGTTGTAACGTCAAAATTACAACACCACGTGCGTTAAATTAACAAGCAGTCAACTAACAATTTAATTAAGAAATATACTCTCACTATAGTATTAAATAACAAATAAAATGAAAATGCTACCAAAACACACCGAAAGTATCAAATACAGTCAATACAGTCACTACTAACCAATGTCATGTAGGTTCAAATCTCGGTAGTTTCAACACATCGTGGTCGCCATTTTGTAAAGTCGCCGGCTGGTGGTGTGAGTGGTGTGGGCCGGCTAATGAGCAATCAATACAGGTAATGAAGGAAAGTAGAGAAAGAGTGAAAAGTAGAAGAGCTAGACTCCTGGTTTATTATCTTATATAGGTTTCTAGAATCGAAGATGGTCGTGGTCACATGGGTTGATCTCCCAATCCCTAACATGTATTTATCTATCCACCAATCAGAGTTTATTCTCTTGTATCCAAGGCCTTGTCATGCTGGCTACAGTGCCTTGTGGTGTGTAGTGATCCATAAATAACACCTCGGTGGAGGGAGTATGTGAGGCAACTCCTCCAAAGACTGTATCTAAGAAGTGACACTCCTCCTCTATACTATTTTACTATACAATTTCTATACTTAATGAGTTATAGTTTACCAACTCCACATATCCCTCATATGCCTTTGGTTTTATATATTATCATTTACCATTATATAGATAAGTTGCAATTTATTATAGTAGAGTTCATATATCCTCATGTCATTATGTCGGAAAATTTTACAAGGTGTCACTAGCTTAACTGGTGGGGTCTATTCAGTTACAGATGGGGCAGGTTCTGGTAGTTAGGTAGCTAGAGCAGCTCCACCTGGTAGTAGATGTGAATGGGAAGAACCAGTTTAGGTATAATAATAATAATTAGGTATACAGTAATGCTCCACTGCTGGGCCCTCCTCAGTGTAAGTTTGTTGGTTGTTGGAGTTTTAAGTTCTGCCAACATATAAGGTCATATCAAGGTTGCTACCGACTTGTGACAGTGCACACTCATGGTGACTTTTTAGTGCTGTCCCACTGGGAGACCAGACCGCCAGCACTATGACCCGATATCCCACACAGTCAGGTTGTCGTGAAACTGATCCAGCCTATCCTTGCCCTATCATAATAATGCTGAGGACCTGTCTAGGAAGCCAACAAGTACACATTTCTAAGTCATCGTGTAAAATATTCCGATAATGATGCATTGTTGGGGGAGTGCAAATGTTCTATTTGTGAAACAGGTATATAGCACCAGGAGCAGAGATGTGTTTATGGAGTTGCTGGTGGTATTTGATGATTGATAAATATACAGTGTGGTGCTAGTAGAATTGTGTGACAGCGGCACTCAAAGCCAGACACAATACCCCCTCCCCCCTCTGCTAGTCATGGATCACCGCACACTCAGCTCAGGGCAGGTGGTGGCCAAGGGAGCCGTGATGGTGGTGGGTAGATCACTGTAACCATGGGGACAGGAAATGCTTGTTTCTTATTGGTAGAGATAGACATCCTTGATTCTCATTGGGAGAATGTGGTCAGGTGATATACCATACTCGATCCATGTACCACTATAAATAATAAACCAGAGGGCTTGTTCGCTCTCTCTTCTTTCACACTTTATACTCTTCCTTTCTCTTTTTGCCTGTATTGATTTCACTATAGCCTGCCTGCACAACCACAGATTCGAGGCGTGGACTTTACAATTGGGTTAACTCCACCAGCGGTCAAACCTGTGGGTTGGAATCCCACGCTCTACCAGAGCGGGAGACGGATGCTCTACTCATTTGGCCATCCCGTCTGGTCCCCGATGTGAGTGAGGGTGGGGTGATTTGTTAGTGACGTGTGGACAAGGAGGGTTGTTTGTTGTAAGATTAGAAGCGCTGCAGACAGCGGGCCGCTTTACTAAAAAGGACACCGATGTTTTACCACGGAATAAAAACAATTTACAGACATTCTCCATGCAAAGAGCAGACGGAATGGCCAAACGAGTTGAGTGTCCGTCTCCTGCTTAGGTAGATCATGGGATTCCGAACCCTGGTCGAGTCAAACCAATGACTTAAAAATGTGTACTTATCGCTTCCTAGCCAGACGCTTGGCATTATTAGGATATGTCAAGAACTGGTTGGCTTAGGGTCAGGATAATGTGACTGAGTGGAATATCAGGTCATGGGGAGGGCAGACTTTGTCTCCCAGTGGGGCAGCACTAAAATCTCAGCATGAGTGCACACTGTGACAAGTCGGTACCCATCCTGATATGACCTTGGGTGTTGCCAGGAAGTAAAGCTCCAACAAACAACCAATCTCCATGCAAATCGACTTTCTGTACATATTAATAGGAAGCATACAGTAGCCGCTGGACTAATACATGGCGCCCCGTAGCATACCAGATCACTGGCAAGGTCAAGGACGGGTATCGGGGGAAGAAGGAGGGGTGGCGTCAGTTCTGGATAGTGGCGACTCATGGAACTAACCAGGCTTGGTTGGTTGGTTGTTGGAGTTTTACGTCCTGGCAACATCTAAAGACATATTAGGTACCGACTTGTGACAGTGCACACTCATGGTGACTTTTTAGTGCTGCCCAACTGGGAGACAAGGCTGCCAGCACTATGACCCGATATCCCAAGCAGTCACAGTATCCAGACACTGAGCCACCCATTCCTTGCCCTATCCTATTAATTCCCCGTCCTGATATGACCTTAGATGTTGCCAGGACGTAAAACTCCAACAAGCAACCGATCCCAATAATGCTGAGCTCTGGCTAGGATGTGACAACAATTAAATTTGTAAATCATTGGTCTGACTCAACCGAGAATGGAACACCTGACCTTCCGTAGGGAGGCCTGCGCTCTATCGATTCGGCCACCGATTCCGGTACTAACCAGACATCACTGTTCCATTGGTACTAATATTGGAATATTAAAATATGCAATACTTGGCGTTGTTGAGTATTGAATTACCTCTTCTGGCCGAGTCAAAGCAAATCCTTCCAACATTAATGTTTTCTTAAAGGGGCTGTAACATTATGACGCATCGCGCCAATGTACGCCGACGTAGGTGGGTTTTGCCAGCTATGTCAGGATACGTTGTTATGTGTTATGCATGCGTTAGGTGCTCATTGGTATACGTCAATGTACGTCGACGTTCGTCGAGATATGGCGTCGCACGTTAGGGGGTCGGCAAAGTTTTGTGCATCCACAAAACTTTTGACGTATTACAATGTTCGACAACATGTGGATTTTACGTTGGCCGTACATTATGTATACATTAGGCGTACATTGATGTCTGCTAGACGTACGTTAGAGTAACATTGTTCACTACATTGCAGTATGTTGACCTACATCAAAGGCAGTCGGAACGTCCAGTTCGCATACTGACAACGTATGGATAATGTACATCTAACATACATCTAACATATGCCTAACATATGCCTAACATACGTCTAACATACGTCTAACATACGTCTAACATACATCTAACATACATCTAACATATGTCTAACATAGTCTAACGTACGTCTAACATATGTCTAACATACGTTTAATGTATGTTTAGCATTTCTCCAGCATGTCTTGAGGTATCTGGAGATCGAATAACGTATATAACGTTCACTGGTTTTCTGCAAACATACCATGAGCGTAATTTGAGGGTTTTTCACCTGAAAGTACGTTAGCCATACATTGGTCATACATTGGCCATACTCTATACGTCCAACTTTGCCCCCCGCACTGAAAAGTTTGCCGCTTCTCGACGTAAAAAAGTGATTGTACGCACGTTGGCCACACGCTTGCGAGATGCGTCGTAATGTGACAGCCTTTAGTTTGCCTGATTCTGGACAATGTTTTGACACCTGCTTTGACTGTGATTTTCCCAGGATGCAATGCCGGAAAGAACAAAAACGCAAGTCCCCTCTCCTGACATGACGTATCGTGATATGACCTTCGATGTTGCTAGGATGTAAACCTATCCCAATGTACAAAGAAGTCGCTACCATCCCTGGTTTGATCTGATTTGACCTTAAACTGTGCAAGCATGTGAGACACAAATACAAAAAAAGCAAGTGGCTACCTGTCCTATTATGACCTTAGGTATTACTAGGAGGTAAACCCCCACAAAGCATACAAGTAAGTCCCTGTCTCTTAATATGGCCTTATATGCTAGTGAGACGTGGTACAAGGCCAAATTAGCAAACAATCCAATCCAAGTAGAGATGTACTGATTTGATATTGGAGGTTGCTAGGAAGTAAAACCCCCGAATGACAAATAAACAAGCGAACCAAGGGCATCAATAGCCGTGTTCACACGGGCAATGTAAATCGATTCGTAGAAAGCGACTTGCCTAGTTCGCATCACATTTCTCGTGTGAACGCACGTCTGAGGCGGATTAGGGCTGATTCGATTCACGTGATCCGGATAATGTAAACCACCTAAGCGAGGTAGTCTACGTGAATCGATTCCTGTTGTAAAATATTCCGACTTTTTAGGTCTGGTTCATAAATAAATAATAGTTAAAATATATTCTAAAATATCTCCTTTTCATAAAACTCATATGTGAAGCATTGAGAAAACTGTTTTAATCATATTTAAATCATCCAGTTATTTCTATAAAGTCATTATAATAATATTAAAATTATATAAGTACCACTATAAAACCTCTCTAATAATACCTAATTCATTCTATCATGTTGCTAAATACATGTGCATAATATTCAAACCAAGTTGTGAAACCATGGTAGATTATGTATATTAAGTGAAAGGATAATTAATATCAGATTGTTCTAAGGTTCTACATCAAATATAACCACTGGAGATAAGAACTCTGGAAAATTATTACTGCATTGGTTTATTTACATGTATTCCTGAATTGAAGTCTGTTGGTATTATATATTGTATGAAAGGAGGTAAATGCTGAAACTAAGGGCAGCATATACAGTTGATGCAGACTGGTTTCTTCACCCAGACAAATAGTCTGTGAAGAATGCCACAGAATGGGTATAATAATTAAGTCAAGAATTTCTGTGTGCTTGTTATTGTTATGGTATGACTTACAGATGCCAGTATCTGAGGGAGTGTTAGGACACAGGTGACAATGCATGGGGGTTGTGTGTGTGTGTGTGAGTGTTTGCAGGACCTGCCAAAGCCAGGTGTCAGGCTGGAGGTGGGAGGAGTGTGTGTGTGTGTGTGTGTGTGTGTGTGTGGTGAGCCCTCCCTGCCCCACCTGGTGGCAGTTTGCTGAACTAAAAGATTATAAAATATCTAATTCTCAAAGTAAGGCATGTAGAAACTCCTACTATTTTGGAGTTGTCCCAATCTAAGGGACTGGTGACCACGGGTGTTATGTAAATATAAACAGAGTTGATATTCCCATATAAGTGTAATTGGTGAACTTGATGGGAAAATATGTATCTGACTTGGGGTGGGTGGGTTGGCCCCCCACCCCACCCCCCACCACTGACTGGAGGGGTTCAGCCAATGAAATGCCATGTGACACTCTCTGACTGAGGAGACTCCCAGCAACTGTACCTGTATTTTGAATGTTGAATCTGAATAAAAGAGCTGGGCAGGGGGTGTGGCAGGCAGATGACCTGGAGACAGCACAGCAGGAGGAGCCAGCCACCCCTCCCTACTAGACTTTACCACACTTAAATTCTGTTGGTTTGATATTTCTTGGAACAGATATAGTAAGCAGATATAGTAAGCAGATATAGTAAGCAGATACAGTAAGCGGATCATCGCTTGAGTAATATAATACATTAGTGCTTTCCGGCCTCCACACACAGAAGTTAGGGTTATATTTCCTATAAAGATTCTAGTGTGAAAAATACCGCTAGTTAACACTGTGATGGGGATAACTCTGCCCGTGTGAACGGGCGCTAGTTCGACTCCTTTAGTTCGCCTTGTCTAGGTCGCTTCACATTTTGCCCGTGTGAACACGGCTTAAGTGTGCAATATTCGTCGCTTGTCTTGCTTGTCGTCTGCATTCATTTCCCCCGTTTCACACTGCATCGTCCTGGATGGGGTGACGGGTGGGGTGTTAGGGGTGGGGGAGGGGGCGGAGGGTGGTGATAGGGGATGGAGTGGGGAGTGGAGGAGGCAAGGATGGGGTGATGGGTGGGGTGTTAGGGGAGGGGGGGGGCTGAACGTGCATTCCTATCCCATGTGTCACACTGCATCGTTCTGGACCTGAATTGGTTGTTATCAGTGTTCCTTTTCCACATGTCACACTGCATCGTCCTGGATCTGTACTGGTTGTTGTCTGCATTACTTTTCCACATGTCACACTGCATCGTCCTGGATCTGTACTGGTTGTTGTCTGCATTCCTTTTCCACATGTCACACTGCATCGCTCTTGAGCTGGACTAATTGTTGTATGTGTTCCTATTACACATTCTCACACTGCCCCGTCCTGGATCTGGAGGTGCTGTTGTATGTGCTCATATTCCACATCTCACACTGCATCATTCTGGATTTGGACTGGTTGTCATCTGCATTCCTTTTCCACATTTCACACTGCATCATGCTGGACTTGGACAGGTTGTTGTCTGCATTCCTTGTCCACATGTCACACTGCACCGATCTGCAGCTGGGATGGTTGGCGTGTGCATTCCTTTCCCACATGTCACACTGCATCGTTATGGAAATGGACTGGTTGCTGCATATATTCATATTCCACAGTTCACACTGCATCGTTCTGGACCTGGATTGGTGGTAGTAAACATTCCTTTTTCCACGAATCACACTGCATGGTTCTGGACCTCGACTGGTTTTTGTATGTGTTCCTCTTCCACATGCCACACTGCATCATTCTGGATCTGAACTGGTTGACATCTGCGTTCCTTTTCCACATTTCACACTGTAACGTTCTGTTTCTGGAAAACTGGTTGTCGTCTGCGCTCTTTTCCCGCGCTTTTCACGGCCTCGTTCTGGTCCGTGTAGGTTGTCGGCTGTTTCCAACCAACCGAGGGTTTCCAGATTGGAGACGAAGAAGAAGAAGAGAAGAAGAGAGAAAAGAAAGAAGAAAAGAAGAAGAACAAGAAGAAGAAGACACGGCTTCTCCTCTCTGTGATCTCGCCACACCCGCAATTACTGCGCGCGAGACTCTCGGACTCGGGCGGCACGGGGATTCCAATTACACCGCACGGGGTGGGAGGGTGGGGCGGTGCGGGAGGGTGGGAGGGGAGGGCTGAAGATGGATAGGGAGGGTGGAGTGGAGGGAGCAATGATGGGGTGATGGCTGGGGTGTTAGGGGAGGGGGGGGGGGGCTGAAGGTGGATAGGGAGGGTGGAGTGGAGGAGGCAAGGATTGGGTGATGGGTGCGGTGTTAGGGGAAGGGGAGGGTTGAAGGTGGATAGGGAGGGTGGAGTGGAGGGGGCAAGGATGGGTGATGGGTGCGGTGTTAGGGAGGGCAGGGTTGAAGGTGGATAGGGAGGGTGGAGTGGAGGAGGCAAGGATGGGGTGATGGGTGGGGTGTTAGGGGTGGGGGAGGGTTGAAGGTGGATAGGGAGGGTGGAGTGGAGGGGGCAAGGATGGGGTGATGGGTGGGGTGTTTGGGGAGGGGGAGGGTTGAACGTGGATAGGGAGGGTGGAGTGGAGGAGGCAAGGATGGGATGATGGGTGGGGTGTTAGGGGAGGGGCAGGGTTGAAGGTGGATAGGGAGGGTGGAGTGGAGGAGGCAAGGATGTGGTGACGGGTGCGGTGTTAGGGGAGGGGGAGGGTTGAAGGTGGATAGGGAGGGTGGAGTGGTGGAGGCAAGGATGGGGTGATGGGTGGGGTGTTAGGGGAGGGGGAGGGCTGAACGTGGATAGGGAGGGTGGAGTGGAGGAGGCAAGGATGGGATGATGGGTGGGGTGTTAGGGGAGGGGAGGGGTTGAAGGTGGAGAGGGAGGGTGGAGTGGTGGAGGCAAGGATGGGGTGACGGGTGCGGTGTTAGGGGAGGGGCAGGGTTGAAGGTGGAGAGGGAGGGTGGAGTGGTGGAGGCAAGGATGTGGGTGATGGGTGGGGTGTTAGGGGTGGGGGAGGGCTGAACGTGGATAGGGAGGGTGGAGTGGAGGAGGCAAGGATGGGGTGATGGGTGGGGTGTTAGGGGAGGGGCAGGGTTGAAGGTGTATAGGGAGGGTGGAGTGGAGGAGGCAAGGATGGGATGATGGGTGCGGTGTTAGGGAGGGGCAGGGTTGAAGGTGTATAGGGAGGGTGGATTGGAGGGGCAAGGATGGGGTGATGGGTGCGGTGTTAGGGGAGGGCAGGGTTGAAGGTGGATAGGGAGGGTGGAGAGGAGGGGGCAAGGATGGGGTGATGGGTGGGGTGTTAGGGGGGGGGAGGGTTGAACATGGATAGGGAGGGTGGAGTGGAGGAAGCAAGGATGGGGTGATGGGTGGGGTGATAGGGGAGGGGGAGGGCTGAACGTGGATAGGGAGGGTGGAGTGGAGGAGGCAAGGATGGGGTGACGGGTGCGGTGTTAGGGGAGGGGGCAGGGTTGAAGGTGGATAGGGAGGGTGGAGTGGTGGAGGCAAGGATGGGATGATGGGTGGGGTGTTAGGGGAGGGGGAGGGTTGAACGTGGATAGGGAGGGTGGAGTGGAGGAGGCAAGGATGGGGTGACGGGTGCGGTGTTAGGGGAGGGGCAGGGTTGAAGGTGGAGAGGGAGGGTGGAGTGGTGGAGGCAAGGATGGGGTGACGGGTGGGGTGTTAGGGGTGGGGGAGGGCTGAAGGTGTATAGGGAGGGTGGATTGGAGGAGGCAAGGATGGGGTGATGGGTGGGGTGTTAGGGGAGGGGCATGGTTGAAGGTGTATAGGGAGGGTGGAGTGGAGGAGGCAAGGATGGGTGATGGGTGCGGTGTTAAGGGAGGGGCAGGGTTGAAGGTGTATAGGGAGGGTGGATTGGAGGGGCAAGGATGGGGTGATGGGTGCGGTGTTAGGGGAGGGGCAGGGTTGAAGGTGGATAGGGAGGGTGGAGAGGAGGAGGCAAGGATGGGGTGATGGGTGGGGTGTTAGGGGTGGGGGAGGGTTGAACATGGATAGCGAGGGTGGAGTGGAGGAAGCAAGGATGGGGTGATGGGTGGGGTGTTAGGGGAGGGGGAGGGCTGAACGTGGATAGGGAGGGTGGAGTGGAGGAGGCAAGGATGGGGTGACGGGTGCGGTGTTAGGGGAGGGGCAGGGTTGAAGGTGGATAGGGAGGGTGGAGTGGTGGAGGCAAGGATGGGATGATGGGTGGGGTGTTAGGGGAGGGGGAGGGTTGAACGTGGATAGGGAGGGTGGAGTGGAGGGGGTAAGGATGGGGTGATGGGTGGGGTGTTAGGGGTGGGGGATGGTTGAAGGTGGATAGAGAGTGTGGAGTGGATGTGGTATAGAACGGGTGGAGGGAGGGCAAAGCTGGAAGGCGTGATGAGTGGCTGAGGTGGAGGTGGAGGAGGAGAGGGAGGCGAACGAGGAGGAGGGAGGTTGAGTGTGGTAGAGATAGATGGTGGCAGAAGTAGAGGGGTATTGGGGAGGCAGATGAGTGGAGGGGTAGACGTACTAAGATGGAGGGTGCGGAGGGTCGATGAATGGGGGGGGGGGGGGGGGTTAGAGGAAGGGAGGAGGAAGGGAATATGAAGGGAGGAGGAAGGGAGGAGGAAGAGTCGAAATGGGGAGGGCAGTAGGAGGAGAGATGGAGAGGGGAGATGGGGAGGGAGATAGAGGGGAGATTGATGGGAGGAGGAGGTGAGACTGAGGGGAGATATGGAGAGGAGTACGAGGGGAGAAAGAGGGTAAGAAAGAGGGTAAATGGAGAGAGGGGAGATGGGGAGGGGAGTAGGAGGGGAGATGGAGAGGGAGGAGGAGGGGAGAGAGGGGAGATGGGGAGGGGAGTGAGAAGGGGCGATGGAGGAGGGAGGAGGAGGAGGGGAGAGAGGGGAGATGGGGAGGGGGGGTAGGAGGGGAGAGGGAGAGGGAGGAGGAGGGGGAGAGAGGGGAGATGGGGAGGGGAGTAGGAGGGGAGATGGAGAGGGAGGAGGAGGGGAGAGAGGGGAGATGGGGAGGGGAGGAGAGGAGGGGAGATGGAGAGGGAGGAGGAGGGGGAGAGAGGGGAGATGGGGAGGGGAGTAGGAGGGGAGATGGAGAGGGAGGAGGAGGGGAGAGAGGCGAGATGGGGAGGGGAGTAGGAGGGGAGATGGAGAGGGAGGAGGAGGGGAGAGAGGGGAGATGGGGAGGGGAGTAGGGGGGGAGATGGAGAGGGAGGAGGAGGGGAGAGAGGTGAGATGAGGAGGGGAGTAGGAGGGGAGCTGGACAGGGAGGAGGAGGGGAGAGCGGTGAGAGGGGTGGAGGTGGAGGAGGGTGGAGGGTGGAGGGTGGAGGGTGGAGATGGACGTGAGGGTCAGGGAGAGGGGATAGGAGGAGGGAGAGAGATGGAAGCATAGCTGAAGGGAGAGGGACAGGAAGAGGGGATTCGAGATGAGGAGGAGGGAAGAGGAGATGAGGAGGTGAAGGGTACAGGATCAGCGGATTAAAGAAGGGAGATAGATGGAAGGCGGGGTGTGTGATGAGGAGGACTGGGGGGGGGGGCGGAGAGGAGGCGGAAATCGGTGCTGACCACGTGATCCCGGCGTCTCGGCTTGCTATGTCACGTGACTTTGTTTCCCGCCAACTGGGCGCGCAGCCACCTCGCGGTGAATGGGGGAATTATTCTAATGCTGGTGAAGGCCCCACCCAGCCTCACAAATCTACCTAATTGACTTAACGCGGCAAATTTGTTCGTCGTTTTGTGGAGGGTGACCAAATGTTTGTTGTTTGTTGTTTGTTGTTGCTTGTTTTGTTTTTGTTTTTGATTGGCTGGATGTAGGTGTTTGAGGTGGATGTTTGCGGTTTGATTCTATTTGATATAAAGCTGCATAGCCCGATGAATACATATAATTTTCAAAACTGACACATTCATCTTGATTTGATTCTACATATATTTAACTTAGAGTTGCATGGTCTGATGGCGTTTGAATTTTTATTAAATTTGTTTAGATAAATATATCAAATTGATCATTATAACCTACTAATCATTAGTTCCGAGTAATTTTGAGGGAACATGGCTAGGTTTGAAGCAATTTGAGCTGAAAGAACCCAAAATACTTTTGACAAGCTTGCCAAAAGTCCCGGTGCTATGATGCGTATTGACATCTCGCGATGACCACATTACCTATGGTACTTGGAATGATTATCAGAGATTTACATCCTGGCAACATATAAGGTCATATCATGATGGGTACCGACTTGTGACAGCACGCACTCATGACAACTTTATAGTGCTGCCCCACTGGGAGACCAGGTCACTAGCACTATGACCTGATATCCCACTCAGTCACATTATCCTGACACTGAGCCAACCAGTCCTTGCACTATGCTAATAATGCCGATCGCCTGGTTAGGAAGCGACAAGTATGTTAGGCTGTTGTAGAGTGGTGTTAGAATGTTGTAGAGTGGTACTAGGATGTTGTAGAGTGGTGTTAGCCTGGTGTAGAGTGGTGTTATACTGTTGTAGAGTTGTGTTAGGATGTTGTAGACTGGTGTTAGCCTGTTGTACAGGGGTGCTAGGCTGGTGTAGAGTGGTGCTGGGCTGTTGTATAGTGGTGCTAGAATGTTGTAGAGTTGTGTTAGGATGTTGTAGAGTGGTGTTATACTGTTGTAGAGTTGTGTTAGGATGTTGTACAGTGGTGTTAGGCTGTTGTAGAGTGGTGTTAGCCTGTTGTATAGTGGTGCTATGCTGTTGTAGAGTGCTGCTAGGCTGTTATATATTGGGATTAGATGTAGTAGAGTGGTGCTATTATATTGTAGAGTGGTGTAAGGCTGTTGTAGAGTGGTGCCATTCTGTTGTAGAGTGGTGCTATGCTGTTGTAGAGTGGTGTAAGGCTACAGGGGAGGTGGGGATGGATGGATGTGGGGCAGGAGAGATGGAGGACGTGGTGGAGGGGTGAGGGTTGGGATCGGCGGGTTAGAGTTGGGTGGGTGTGGGGAGGTGGGGATGGAGGGAGGTGGGGGAGGAGATGGGGGTGGTGGAGCGGTGAGGGTTGGGAGAGACAGGTTAGAGTTGGGTGGGTGAGGACGTGTGTGGGGGGAGGTGGGGATGGAGGGAGGTGGGGGAGGAGATGGGGGTGGTGGAGGGGAGTTGCGTGCGGTAGAGGTGTGGGCGGGTTTGAAGTGGAGGGTGATGGTTGCTTGATTGTTGGAGTGTTAGGTTCTGGCAACATCTACGGTCATATCAGGACACTCACCGAGTTGTGACAGTACACACTCATGGCGATGTTATAGTTCTGCCCCACTGGGAGACCAGACTGCCAGCACCATGACCTGATATCCCACTCAGTTACATTATCCTGACCCTGGGCCAACCAGTCCTTGCCCTATCCTAATAATGCTGAGCGCCTGGCTTGGGAGTGACACGTATCAATTTGGAATGTCATTGCTTTGACTCGACCGGGAATCGAATTCCCGATCTGCCGGACGGGAGGCCTGCGCTCTACCGATTCGGGCACGGCGTCCAGTAAGGTGGGTGGGGGTGGGAATGGGGGATCAGAGGACAGGGGAGGTTTGTGGGGTTGAGGGATGTTAGCGGGTGGTGGTATGGGAGGGGGGTGCGGGTGAGCGGGGTGTGGGTGAGGGTTCAGGGGGGGGAGGTTAAGGGGGGTGGGGGTCAGGGGGCGTACTTCAAAGCCGACTCGCGCTCCTTAATCTAGACTCATCCGTCACGTTAACTACGGCCACAGCAAGATGGCTCGAGACCAGAACGAGGCTGGGTGAGGTGCGACTGGAATTAGTCACCATTTTCTGGTTTAGTCAAGTTATTGTATTCCTAGAATACAGAGCGAAGTGTGGATATGGAGTAGGTATGCAAATATATATATATATTTCTTTGGTATATGTGTTGTTTAAGCAGGGGAAATTTCAATTGTGGACGACTGGTCTTCCTCATGCCACTGCTCCTTGCCCTATCCTAATAATGCCGAGCAACTGGCTAGAAACCGACAAGTACAAATTTTGAAGTCATAGGTTTGATTCGACCAGTGTTCGAACCTACAGTTCCACGATCTACCAACACGGGAGACGGACGCTCTAACTCATTTGGCCATCCCATCTGGTTCCCCTTGTTGTCTGCTGAGGCGTTCGCCAAAGTTACTGAGGGTGTGGATGAGGTCGGCAGCGTTGATGGTGCCTTAGCCCATCGTGTCCTGCATATGGAAGGCACCCATGATCTCCTGTTGACAGTGGCGAAAAGGGCCAGAAACCCCAACAATGGTGAGAAAGTCTTTAAAATGTAGCAATAAATGAACAATTGGGGAAAGCACCTCATAAGTATTGTACTTCTGCTTTCTCCTTTTTCATGTGAAACATTGTTAATATAAATATCAGCTTGTATGTTCAATGATCATGTGGAAATAGATTTGTTATTATTATTATTATTATGATAACCACCACACACCACCCATATACACGCACACTGCTCCACTCCCTTCATAGTTGTGTCACAACTTTTTCGGCTTTAGGGTGGTTGACCTGTGGAATGACTTGCCGGAGAGTGTTGTAGCAGCAGAGTCGGTGAACTGTTTCAAGTTCTGAGTGGATGCATACTGGTCGTCAAGCATTAAGCATATCTTGGAGCCAGTGAAAGTTGCTACAATCCACCACATCTGAAGAACTGTCTCGATTTCTATTAACTAAGAACGGCTACCAGGTCCAAGGCCTATTATAACTGTATCCTATTGATTGATTGATTGTTGATTGATTGAAAGCGAAAAACAATTGCGATTAATTTGGGATTTGTTTACACTGGTCAACATCCGGGGTAGATGAGGTGGGCGAGATGGTGCCACCGGTACAGTGTCATATCTTACGGAGGATAACAATAGTAATAATAAGTAATATTCTCCTCCTTATCTGTATACTCGCATAATACCCCATGTGTTGTATAATTAATTATGCGAGTATTATTTTAGGATGAAGGAGAGTATTATCGAAATCGGGATAATACCCAATGTATATCTAAGAGTAAGAGCCACTGTTTCGGCTAACAACTGTTAATGGATCTACTTGTCAGCAATTAAATTGTATAGGTCAAACCACTTGTAAAAATATACGGATTTTCGGTTTAGAATTGTATATTGGTAGACAGCATTATTATTCTTGGGTGATGGAGTGTGGACGATGTTATGTAAACTAAAAGTAATAATATCCCACTCCCATTATGACATGATATAAGCTATGTGAAATATATGTTCATACATGATGCCTAAGATTAATGAAGAGATGTTCCTAAATAAGAGACAGTACATGAGTGTTGAAATACTTCTCAATGCATTCATAAAGAGTGCAATTGGAGAAGAGACCATTTTAACAGAGATCTATTGTAACTGTTTGCAGCTACCTGTCCCTACATGACCACTGGGTGGGCCCACCAGCCTAATCTGCATATACACACAGGGCACCACCTGCAGCTTGGTTGAGTGACAGCCACCCCTACTTGGGGGGGGGGCGCCACCCACCCGACTGTGGAGGTGCCTGATTGGCTGGCTGAGGACTGCCCAGTCACCCACTTCCCATTGGCTCTCTGACCACACTAGCCTCAAACCAAGATCATATTTTCTAGGCTCTGCTCCAGACCCCCTGGAGAGAGATCACTCTACTCCTGGCTCTTGAGTGAGACACACCTACTCTTGAGCAGGAACCCCAGACACTCTGTCTGATGCTGGCTAAATTCATATATTCCAATTGAGTGTAACACAGCCATAGGACTCCTGTCCCATGGGCTGTGTACACTGCTTTCTATACAGGCTAAAGAGGTAATGATATCTTGTGTGGCTAGAAGGTAAGGGGAGTGGATGGTAGGTCACTGGTAGGTGGACAGAAGTCGGTGTTAATAAAGCACAACTTCCCCACTGTTTATCTGAGTGACTTGTCTTCATTCTTCCTTCATATTGGTTAAATGAGCTGACAGATAAGAGATAATGACGGGGAGAGTTTTGTCATATTATCTGGTGTCCCAAACGTGGCCGGGCATTCAGTAATATCACACACTGACCTGGAGCAGTGCTCAATGCACTCCCTTCACATCTAATTATTCTGCAGTTGTCTTTTGCTCCCTATGACTCTGTCTGGTGGAGTAGCGCTTTACTTACCACCACCCGTCCCACTGCTTGGCTGTGTCCATTCGGCCCCAGGGAGCGCGACAGCACATACACACCAGTTGTGCGCTGCTGCTCACTACCTGTCGTTCAAATTTTGACTGATACTCGCATAATACGTTATACATCACGTTTGGTTTTCTTACTTGGGCTCAACTTGTTTTCTCAAGTGGATTCAGATAGATTAGTCGTTCTGTATCAGAAATGCGAGTCGCAGTAGGAGTAGTGTTTCGGTGAAATCAGCGCGCATACTCTTGAGATTCTTCTACTATCTGCTTTTTTTCTTCTTGTTTTTTTCTTGTTGATGACTCTCTTTATATATATTTTGTCCTTTTTTCTTTCTTTTTTAAGAAAAGAAAAAAAGAACTAAAATGGACCCTTGCGTCGTAGAACCGGAAGTGGGATCAAAGCGAGGCCGGAGTGGAGCTGACAACGTCATTACGGGGACTCAGGGGGTTGCGGTGGGGGTTGGGGTGGGGGTGAGAATGAGGTGGAGGTGGTGAGGGAAGAGGAAGTGGTTAGGTGGTGGAGTTGGTGGTGGTGGTGGTGGTGGTGGAGTTGGGGTTGGTGTTGGTAATGGGGATGGGGGTAGTAGTGATGGTAGGGGAAGGGCTTAAGGGTTGGATTTGGGGGTGGGGGTTGGGGCTTGTTGGCTGAATGTGGTGGCTGGGATGGTGGTTGGGGTGGGGGTTGTGGTGGAGATTGGAAATGGTTGTGGTGGGGAGGTGTGGGTTGTGGGTTGGAGGTGGTGGTTGCGATGGTGGATGGGGTGGTGGGGATTGGGGTTCGGGTTCGCGTTCGGGTTCGGGTTGCGGTGGTGGAGTTGGTGTTGATGGGGTGGGGTTGGTGTTGGTGATGGGGATGGGGGTTGGGGGTTGGGGGTTGGGGGTTGGGGGTTGTTGTTTGGAAGTGGAGGTTGGGATGGAGGTTGGGATGGGGGTTGGGGTGGAGATTGGAAATGGTGGTGGTGGGGGAGTTGTGGGTTGTGGGTTGGAGGTGGTGGTTGGGGTGGTGGATGGGTGGTGGAGATTGGGGTGGGGGTTGGGTTGAAGGTTGGAAATGGTGGTGGTGGGGGAGTTGTGGGTTGTGGGTTGGAGGTGGTGGTTGCGGTAGTGGTGGTGGGGGAGTTGGGGGTTGGAGGTTTGGGGTTAGGGGTTGGGGGTGGTGGATGGGTGGTCGTTAGGGTGGTGGTGATGGGGTGTGGGGTTGGTGTGAGTGTGGGTGTGGGTGTGGGTGTGGTGTGGTGTGGGTGTGGGTGTGAGTGGGGGGGTGTAGGGGGAAGGGGTTGGCCGGATACATAGGAGAAGTGTGAATGGAGTTTGTGCTGTAGCCGAGGGTGGAGGAGGAGGGAGGGAGGAGGCTGAAGGATACAGGAGGAAGTATGGAGGTCGTGAGTGGGGGGTCATGTGGGGGTGGGGGTGCGGAGGGGGAGCAGGGGGGTAGGAGGATCGGGGAGGGGAGCAGAGAGGGGCAGTTGGTTTGTTTGGGTGTTTGTTGTTGCTTTACGTCCTAGAAACATCTAAGGTCATATCAGGACGGGGTGAGGGGGAGTTGGAGATGGAGACTGGTGGAGGAGGGGTAAAGGGTTGAAATGGTAAAGGCTGTGGCCTTGATGGGCCTTGAAGGTGGAGGTGGTGTTGGGGGTTGGGCAAGGGAGGGGGAGGGTGGGGATGGTGGGTGAGGGGGAGGCTGGATGTGGTGAGGTAGATCAGTGATGTGGAGGTGATGCTGTGTTGCTTGGTTCCATGTGGAGAATGTGGGGGTAGATCAGTGATGTGGCGGTGATCCTGTGTTGCTTCGTTTGGTGTGGTGTCATAATGTGGGGGTAGATCAGTGATGTGTAGGTGGTGAAACGTTGATTGGTTTGGTGTGGAGAATGTGGGGGTAGATCAGTGATGTGGAGGTGATGCTGTGTTGCTTGGTTCTGTGTGGAGAATGTGGGGGTAGATCAGTGATGTGGAGGTGATGTTGTGTTGATTGGTTTGGTGTGGAGAATGTGGGGGTAGATCAGTGATGTGGCAGTTATGCTGTATTGCTTGGTTTGGTGTAGAGAATGTGGGCATAGATCAGTGATGTGGAGGTGATGCTGTATTGCTTGGTACGGTGTGGAGAATGTGGGGGTAGATCAGTAATGTGGAGGTGACACTGTGTTGATTGGTTCGGTGTGGAGAAAGTGGTGGTAGATCAGTAATGTGGAGGTGATGTTGTGTCGCTTGGTTCGGTGTGGAGAATGTGGGGTAGATCAGTGATGTTGAGGTGATGCTGTGTTGCTTGGTGTGGTGTCATAATGTGGTGCTAGATCAGTGATGTGGAGGTGATGCTGTGTTGCTTGGTGTGGTGTCGTAATGTGGGGTAGATCAGTAATGTGGAGGTGATGCTGTGTTGATTGGTTCGGTGTGGAGAATGTGGGGGTAGATCAGTGATGTGGTGGTGATGCTGTATTGCTTGGTTTGGTGTGGAGAATGTGGGGGTAGATCAGTGATGTGGAGGTGATGCTGTTTTGCTTGGTTCGGTGTGGATAATGTGGGGGTAGATCAGTGATGTGGAGGTGATGCTTTATTGTTTGGTTCGGTCTGGAGAATGTGGGGGTAGATCAGTGATGTGGAGGTGATGCTGTGTTGCTTGGTTTGGTGTGGAGAATGTGGGGGTAGATCAGTGATGTGGAGGTGATGCTGTGTTGCTTGGTTTGGTGTGGAGAATGTGGGGGTAGATCAGTGATGTAGAGGTGATGCTGTGTTGCTTCGTTTGGTGTGGAGAATGTGGGGGGAGATCAATGATGTTGAGTTGATGCAGTGTCGCTTGATGTGGTGTCATAATGTGGGGGTAGATCAGTGATGTGTAGGTGGTGAAGCGTTGATTGGTTTGGTGTGGAGAATGTGGGGGTAGATCAGTGATGTGGAGGTGATGCTGTGTTGCTTGGTTCTGTGTGGAGAATGTGGGGGTAGATCAGTGATGTGGCAGTGATGCTGTATTGCTTGGTTTGGTGTGGAGAATGTGGGGGTAGATCAGTGATGTCGAGGTGATGCTGTATTGCTTGGTTCGGTGTGGAGAATGTGGGGGTAGATCAGTAATGTGGAGGTGATGCTGTGTTGATTGGTTTGGTGTGGAGAATGTGGTGCTAGATCAGTGATGTGGAGGTGATGCTGTGTTGATTGGTTCCGTGTGGAGAATGTGGGGGTAGATCAGTGATGTGGAGGTGATGCTGAGTTGATTGGTTTGGTGTGTAGAATGTGGGGGTAGATCGGTGATGTGGAGGTGATGCTGTGTTGCTTGGTTCGGTGTGGAGAATGTGGGGGTAGATCAGTGATGTAGAGGTGATGCTGTGTTGATTGGTTCGGTGTGGAGAATGTGGGGGTAGATCACTGAGGTTGAGGAGAGGCAGTGTTGCTTACTTCTGCTGTGAGAATGTGGATGTGGGCGATATTAGGGGACAAGTAGGTGGATCTGACGCCTCAATCATCAACCTTCACAATGACGGTGACGTCCACGGCAGATCAGAACTAAGTAGCTGAAATGACAGACACGCCATCAGTAGATCAGAGTTAAGTGGATGAAGTGATGAAGAGTTGTTGTTGTTGCTTTACATCCTAACAACATCTAAGGTAATATAAGGACAGGTACCGACTTGCTACCGTGCACCCTCATGGTGACTTTATAGTGCAGCACCACTGGAAGACCAGGTTGCTGACACCATGACCCTATATCACACTTAGTCCCATTATTCTGACATGCGGGTAACCAGTCCTTGTCTTATCCTATTAATACCGAGTACCAGGTTAGGTAGTGACAAGTATCAATTGTGTAAGTCATTGGTGTAACTCGGCCAGGATTCAAAGTCCTGTCTTCCCGCATGGGAAGCCTGCGCTCTTAACGATTCGGCCACAGCTTGTTAGAATGTGGGTGTGGGCGATATTAGGGGAGGAGTAGCTGGATCTTATGCCTCAGTCACCATCCTACACAATGATGGTGACATCCACGGCAGATCAGAGCTAAGTAGATGGAATGACAGACACGCATTGCTTACCGCCTTCAGTAGATCAGAGGTAAGTGGATGAAGTGACAGAGAAGAGCGTGTCAGTGCATTGCGTGGATTAGAGTTAAGTGAGTGGAGTGGCGGGATGGCCTGGGTGGGTGCTTAATATGGATCAGAGATAAGTGGGTAATGTGAGAAATATGGCAGGAGAAGATTTGGAGTAAGTGGCAGATGTGATGGATATGAGGATTATTGTATTTGGCTGATTAATGCTAAGTGTGTGAAGTGAGAGATATATCAGGGTTATTGTGTTAAGTAGATTAGAGGTAAGTATGGAAGGTGATTGATATGTGATAAGAAGATTTGAATTAAGTGGGAGAAATGATGTCTATATGGGAGAGTGTAATGTGTGCATTAATGATAAGTGTGTGAAGTGATAGAAACATCAGGGTTATTGTATTAAGTAGATTAGAACTAAGTAGGGAAGGTGATAGATACCTGATGAGAAGATTTGAATGAAGTGGGAGAAATGGTGTATATCAGGGTTATTGTAATTAGTGGATTAATGCCAAGTGTGTGAAGTGACAGTGACGTTATAGTGATTCCCCACCGGGAGAACAGGCCACCAGCACCAATACCTGGTATCCCACTATGTCACATTATCCTGATGCTGAGCTAACCAGTCCTTCCCCTATACTAATGTAGTAGTCTGAACATGAGCTCTACTACCACGCGGTAGCAGTGGAGACTACGCCGTACACCAGCGCAGTACCTATACACTATGCCAGGTGGTGGCACGGGTAGCCACCGGTCAGACCCCAACTGGGCTGACCTCTACTGCGTGTGGCTGACCCACCCCCCCACACACACCTATAGAGTCGAGGTGGGATCTGGCACGTCAGGGGGCGGGTCAGACAACTACTGACGCCGCGGAGAGCAGATGGTTCAATAAACCAAGTTGAAGCGTACTCTAATTGAATCTTGGTGTTCTTCCATGAGTGACCGCGAGAGTGGGAGTCGGAGGGCCGTGGGCCATTACATTAATAATGCCAGGATTATTGGAATAAGTGGATCAGAGGTAAGCAGTGAAGGTGAGGTATAAG
This sequence comes from Branchipolynoe longqiensis, assembly GCA_030323885.1. Classification (NCBI taxonomy): domain Eukaryota; kingdom Metazoa; phylum Annelida; class Polychaeta; order Phyllodocida; family Polynoidae; genus Branchipolynoe; species Branchipolynoe longqiensis. The sequence continues at coordinate 58,196,897 of CM059200.1, read as the reverse complement.
TGATGAGAATATTTCAAAAGTATCAGCTGCTAATACATGTTGTTGTTGTAAATATAGTTTATTCATTGAATAAAGTCTGTTGTCAGCGCCATGGCACTGGTCTTCCAGCCATGTGACAATACAGTTATTTACAATATCTGAATATGTAGTCTGATATTGTCATCAACAGCTAGCTCAAGTCAGCTGAAATAACAATATTAATCATTCCAAGACGTACATATGGTATGGTTTGAAAATTGATGTAGCATTTCTATATATGCTGGAATAAATGTTTAATAAGTGCACGAGAATCTATGCTGGGTGTGGAAGATCAAATATAAACGAATGTTTAGGTGTAGACAAGTTTATCCTTTCAGCAGATTATGCAGCTTTAATTTAACTATGTAGCTTTAATTTAACTCAGCAAAGCCTGAAATGTAGAGGTTAGGACAATTATAAATGCTCATAGGAGAGTAGTAATTAAACAATTGAGTAGTATAGGCACAAAACCTGTGGTTTTCTTTGTGGCAGAGTGGTTAGAGTGTCTGACTTTTTTCTAGGTTGGACTCCTCTTCTGAAGGTCGATGGTTCATGTATAAATTAGAGCATCATCAAAGGCTGGTTGCTCTCATACCATGTCTATGTGGTGTGGGAGCTTAAAAATCCCTTGGGTCGGTAAAAGTGTAGGCTCAGGCTTTCTATCGACAAATGGTCTAATGGTGAAAACAAGTCTATTCAGACTTATCCATGATAGGCAGTATAAATCTTCATGAAGAAAAATGAAAAGAGAGATAACCATTGGAGTCAAATCGTTGAACGTGTCATGTTTTATATTCCTATATTTTTCGTCATTCCTCTATAACCATTTCATCACAGGAACAGTGGAATTATACCTTTACATACAAATATGTTATCTTAATCAAGTTGTTAGATTGGCGCTAAATCGGGTTTTGTGCCTGAACTCTACAATTCTAACTTATTGATTGCATATGTATAAAGAAAATGTTCTTTTTATTTGCAGGTGAGTCAATGCAAACGCTTACGTCACTCACAAGTAAAAATGGCCCGCTTTGACAATGATATTCAAACGGTAGGTAGGGGGTTCAAATCCAAAATAAAGCTTGTTTTATTTAACTCGTCTACAGGACATTGATTTTCACACCATCGGCTATTGGACGTCAAACATATGGTCATTCTGACATATTTCTTTGGTGGAAAATGCTACCGCCACATAGGCCACTCATTCCAATAAGCAGCAATAGATCTTCTATATGCACTTTCCACCAGACAGCACAGCACATACCACAGCCTTTAATGAACCAGTTGTGGACTACTAGCAGGGGTTCGAATCCATGCCGATCCGGTCTTTAATTAAGTACCGTAGCACGTGGCTTAGGCTTGTGTTCATTACACGGACACTCGATTTACATAGGAACTCGATTACTGCAATGTTATTTGTTGCTATAGCAACGACTGCTGCACCATTCTAGGAGGAAGTCCGAGTAGGTTAAATTCCAACACAGCCTTACAAACATTGCCTCCCCATCACCAACATATCACTTTCCACACCCACCCACCCTCCCCCACACACCCACATGCCCACATACCTACACACCCACCCACGGTGCCATTCCCCACATACTTCACCCCCACACACATATCTACACCCACACACCCACACACCCACACACCCACACACCCACACACCCACACACCCACACACCCACACACCCCCACACCCACACACCCACACACCACACACTCACACCCCACACACACACCCCACACACCAATACCCCCACCCACACATCCCACACCCCCGCCCCCACCCCACACCCCACACCCCCACCCACACACCCAGACATACACCCCCCACACACACACCCAACCCCACACCCACACACCCACACATCCCCCACACCCACACATGCCCACATACCTACACACCCACCCACACTGCCATACCCAACATACCTCACCCCCACACATAGACATCTAAACCCACTCACCCACACATCCACACTCCCCCACACACCCACACCACACACAACACCCCACCCATCCACACTCCTCCACACACCCACACCCACATACCCACACACCCCACCTACACTTCCAACCCCACATACCTCACCCCCCACACGCACATATCTACACCCACACACCCACACAGCCACACCCACACACACTCCTCCACACACCCACATCCCACATACCACACACCCCACATACTGCCATACCCCACATACCTCACCCCCCCACACACACATATCTACACCCACACATCCATGCATATTCCCACACACCCACACACCCACATCCCACATACCTAGACACAACAGCCACGGTGCCATACCCCACATACCTCACCCCACACACACATATCACACCCACACACCCACACACCCACACACCCACACACCCACACACCCACACACCCACAGTTCCCCACACACCAACATGCCCACATACCTACACATCCACCCACACTGCCATACCCACATACCTCACCCCCCACACCCATATATACACCCACACACCCACACAGCCACACACCCACACACCTACACACCCACACACCCACACACCCATCCACATCGCCACACCGCACATACACACACCCACAAACATACAAAACCCCACAACCTCTTCTACAACGCAGTTCATCTCTCAGCTGTCACAAGTCAGCCTGATATGACCTTAGATGTTGTTCGTACATAAAACAACAATAAACAATCAAACATGCTTACGCCTCTTCGACTCTCCTGTCTCAACCACTTCCACACACTCACCCCTACCAGGTCACAATACCCCTAACCTCTGCACTCTCTCTTCCATTGTTCTGAATCTCTTGCCTCAAACACTGCCCAGATACTCACCCCCACTCCCACTCCCACCCCCACCCCTACACCACCCCACTCCCACCCCCACCCCTACACCACCCCACTCCCACCCCCACCCCTACACCACCCCACCCCCACCCCTACACCACCCCACTCCCACCCCCACCCCTACACCACCCCACTCCCACCCCCACCCCTACACCACCCCTACCCCTACCCCTGCTCCTCCCCATACCGCTACCCTCTCCCCTTCTCTCTTCAGGCGCCATCATTCTCTTCCACTCTCCTGTCACAACCCCTCCTACACTCTCACCCCACCCCCACCCTATACCACTATCGTTCCCCTCTGCCTCTTCTTCACTCACCCTCCCCCCCACCCTCCCCCCACCCTCCCCCCACCCTTTCTTCCACTCTCCTCACTCTCCACCCACAAACACTGTCCACATACTCACACACCACGCCCTTCCCCGCCCCACCTCGACCCCGCCCGCCCATTCCACCACGCCTCGCCGTGACCCTCCTAACCCAGCCCGCCCTTTCCCAACCCACACCGCAGCCGCCCTGCAACCGTCCCGCAGCCGTCCCACAACCGCCCCACAACCACCCAATAACCATTCCGTAACCACCCGGTAGCTGCCCCGCAACCACCCCACATCCGTTCCCCAACCACCCTACAACCGTCCCGCAACTGCCCCACAACCGCCCCGCAACCACCTGGTAACCGCCCCGCAACCACCCGGTAACGGGCCCGCAATCACCCCGCATCCGTCCCCCAACCACCCTGCGACCGTCCCGCAACCGCCCCACAACCGCCCAGCAACCACCCGGCAACCTTCCCACAATCACCCCACAACAACCAACCAATCACCCCACAATCACCCCACAATCTCCCCGCAACCACCCCGCAACCACCCCTCAACCACCCTGCAACCACCCCACAATCACCAACCAGTCACCCCGCAATCACCATGCAACCACCCTGCAACCACCAACCACCCCGCAACCACCCCACAATCACCAACCAATCACCCCGGAATCACCCCACAACCACCCAACAAACACCAACCAATCACCCCGCAATCACCCCGCAACCACCCCGCACCCACCCCGCAACCACTCCATAATCACCCCGCATCCACCCCGCAGCCACCCTGCAACCATCCTGCAACCACCCGAAACCACCTGCAACCACCCCGCAACCACCCCGCAACCACCCCACAATCACCCCGCAACCACCCCACAATCACCAACCAATCACCCTGCAATTACCCCACAACCACCCCGCAACCACCCCGCAACCACCCCATAATCACCCCGCAACCACCCCGCCCCGCCTCGCCCCTAACACCCCATCTAAGCCTCCCCATCCCACTCCACCTCACCCCGCCTCTCCAACCTCACTCCCCCCCCCCATCCTACCGCACGCTGCCCCTCCCATCCGCATCTACCTCACCTCATCACTCCCTCCCCTCCCACCCCACCCTGCCACTCCTACCCCCACCCTCCCACCCCCACCTACCGCACCTCACCACTCCCTCCCCTCCCACCCCATCCTGCCACTCCTACCCCACCCTCCATCCCCCACCTACCTCATCTCACCACTCCCCACCCCTTCCACCCCACCCTTCCCCTCCTACCCCACCCTCCCACCCCCACCTACCTCACCTTACCACTCCCACCCCTTCCACCCCACTCTACTCCTCCTACTCCAGCCTCCCACCCCACCTACCTCACCTCACCACTCCCACCCGTTCCACCCCCACTCTACTCCTACCCCTGCCTCCCACCCCCAACTCCCACCTCACCCTCCCACCCCTCCACCCCACCTCCCCCCACCCCACCCTCCCACCCCCACCCCCACCCCTCCCCCCCCTCCACCCCCCACCCTCCTCCCACCCCCACCCCACCACCTCCCACCCCTCCCCCCCCACCCCCCACCCCTACCCCACCCCCCACCCCACCTCCACCTCACCACTCCCACCCCTTCCACCCCACTCTACTCCTCCTACTCCAGCCTCCCACCCCCACCACTCCCCTCCCCTTCCCCCCAACCCTACCCCTCCTACCCCCCCCTCCCACCTCTCCCACCATCCCCCACCCTCCCCCCACCCCCATCCCACCCCTTCCACATCCCGCCCCAACCCCACCACAAGGGCTATTCATTACGCAGTTCGTCGGACGGTCGTGTAGGGGAGAGCGGGGTTAGAAGAGGTAAGCCGAAGAGAGCAGTTTCTTTATTGTTAGACACCAGGGGGCGTGTTTAATGCGGCCTCGTGCTGCTCCCTGGTGGCCACCGTTGCTTCAGCACGGCCTCAATAATGCAACACCCACTGGGGCCAGCAGCGCTTACCAACAATTCACCGATGACTTTCGCCGAAGTAAGGTTGGCTATTTGTTAGAAGCAGGTGATGATGGCTGGTGCGTTGTTTTGGGATTTTATAATACAAACATGGCTGGATATTTATCTATCTATCTATCTATCTATCTGTCTATCTATCTACCTGTTTGTGATTCATAATCAATTATGCGAGTATAAAGGTGCGGAAGGGAATTATATATATTCTATATCCCCCTCCTCTGCTCGACATTGGCGCCGCCACCGGTTCCTACTGTCACTACCGGCGCACCAAACTACTACTTGCACCAGAGGATTTGTTCTATATATATTTGCAGACTGATGTATATATATATGAGTCAGGATCATGAAAAGAGGCCAATTGCGGAAAGTTGTCAGCGCGAGCATGAATGTTGTCGTCAATCGGTATAGTTCTAATTTAGCATTCACAGAGGTGTTGGAAAGTCCTTAAATGTATCATGAATGTAAAGGTCAAAAAAATACAACAACCTTATTTGTTTCTAGGATAATTTAATATAAAAAAAAGAAATGCACTACACTTTAAGAATTGCGATGCCGACATCTGTTAAAGTTGTTGGCGTCGATCATTGGATGTCGGCGTCGATCGGTATAGTTATAGATTACCATTGACAGAGGTGTTGCAAAGTCCTTAAATTTATCCTGAATGTAAAGGTCGAGAAAATACAACAACCTTATTTGTTTCTAGGATAATTTAATATGAAACAAAGAAATGCACTTTTAAGAATTGCCATGCCGACATCTTCAACTGACCACTGATTGGCCCATTTTCGTGAGGCTGACTCATATACATACATATAGTATTGTAGTGGTCTGCACTGACCTCTCAGGCAAGGAGCCGCATAGACAGGTAGACGTGGGTAGTGTGTTGCTATCAGGGAGCCTAGATGGTGTAATAGTTAGCACACTGGCCCAGAAGGCAAAGAGATGTGGGTTTGAGTCCCGCTCTAGGCACAATATTTCCAATTTTCATCACCCCCATGACACTGGTTGCAGTGACCATGATCCTGTACAAGCTATGCCCTGTATGGTTGTTGAACCTACCCTGTGTATGTATGTAAGTGCATTGCCTGTATGTATGTAATTGTAAACAGTAAAAGACTTACAATTCCAGGGGGATGAGTGTAGTGGTCTGCACTGACCTTTCAGGCAAGGAGCCGGATAGACAGATAGGCATGGGTAGTATGTTGATATCAGGGAGCCTAGGTGGTGTAATGGTTAGCACACTGGCCCGGAATGCAACGAGATGGGGGTTCGAGTCCCACTCTAGGCACAATATTTCCCATTTTCATCACCCCCATGACAGTATACATATAATATATGTATCCACCTTCAGATACACAATTACATATATATATATGAAGAGTACATGCGCAATACCATGTAAACGCCAATCCAACATTTTAGTTTAAATGGAAGATTGTTACCTGAAAATAAGTTTAAAGGTAATTAATTCAACTTTAATATGATCACATGACTATGGAGCAATACACAAAACAGTAGGAATATAAAAATGAAATTGTTTGATGGTTTGATTCCAATGTTTCTCTCCATTTTTGGATTGGCCTTTACATGGTTTTGCACCTGAACTCGTCATATATATATATACCGGTTTCGGTGGCGCAATCAGTAGAGCACAATGACTTTCATGCGGAAGGTCAAGCGTTCGAATCCGAATTGAGCCAAACCAATGACTTATCAAATTGATACTTGTTGCTACCTTATAGTGCTGCCCCATTTGGAGACCACGCCACCAGCACCATGGCCTGATATCCTACTCAGTCACATTATCCTGACACTGAGCCAACAAGTCCTTCCCATATCCTAATAATGCAGAGCTTCTGGCCAGGAAGCAACACATATACATTTTTAAGTCATTGGTTTGGTTCGACCAGAGTTCGAACCAGTGCATTCAAAGCCCACGATCTACCAAAACAGAAGACGGAAGCTCAACTCATTTGGCCATCCCACCTTGGTGGGTCTTGATAATGACCGGGAAATAAACCTCCCAAGCAAACACACATTACAATATTCCTTATTCACCATATATATATATATGTAATACTCTGCACTGACCTCTCAAGCAAGTAACCACATAGGTAGGCGTGGGTAGAATGGTGATATCGGGGAGCCTAGGTGGTATAATGGTTAGCACACTGGCCCGGAATGCAAGGAGATGTGGGTTTGAGTCCCGCTCTAGGCGCAATATTTCCCATTTTCATCAATCCCAGGACACTGGTGCCATGACCAGGATCCTGTATAAGCTATGCGCTGTATGGTTGTTGAACCTACCCTGTGTATGTATGTGTTAGTGCATTGCCTGTCTGTATGTAATTGTAAGCATTAAAAGACTTACAATTCCAGAGGGACGAGTGTAGTAGTCTGCACTGACCTCTCACTAGTCTCAGGCAAGTAACCACATAGACAGATTGGCGTGGGTAGTATGGTGATATTGGGGTGCCTAGGTGGTGTAATGGTTAGCACACTAGCCCGGAATGCAAGGAGATGTGGGTTCGAGTCCCGATCTAGGTGCAATATTTCCCATTTTCATCACCCCGATGACATATATATATATATATATATATATATATATATATATGAAGAGTTCATGCAAAAATCACCCGTACGGTTTAGATCAAATATGTTTACCCGAAAATATTCATAGTTCTCACTGATTTAAGTTTTGTTATAATCACATTAACAAAAAAGTAGGAATATAAAAAAAATGAACACTTTGAAGGCTTGACCGCAATGTTTATCCACATTTTAGGATTGGCATTTACAGGGTTTTGTGCCTGATATGAACCCTTCATATATATGGATAGTGATGAAGCCTTTATGACATGTAAGAATCTCTGTAGTGGTTCCTCCCCCCACCCCCACCCCCCACACACTCATGCCGGGTTGGGGAAGTGGGTGATCAGCAGGCACCTCGCCTGCCCCCTCTTCTCGGGTCTGTTCTCACCACTCCCGCTGGAAGCATTTTTAGAATTATTAGTATGTGCTGTATGCGCATTATGCGAGTATAAAGACATGGAAGGGAACTATATGTTTATTTTACTACTTGATTATTGATGAGGTTCCTTACTTGATGTATGCCCCCTCCCCTCCGACCCTCCTGGTGCCACTGCCATATCACTGGTGGCACTGCCGCATAACTGGTGGCACTGCCATATAACTGGTGGCACTGCCACATAAATGGTGGCACTGCCACATAACTGGTGGCACTGCCACATAACTGGTGGCACTGCCACATAACTGGTGGCACTGCTACATAACGGGTGGCCCGCCACTGCCACAATCCTACCCGGGACGTTTTGTTCACTCGCGCACAGGAATTTTGTTGTTTGGCTACTAGGGCATCATATTCCCTATGCCAGAGAATATATTGATCTCAACTCACTACTTTGTCATGTTGTCTCATGTTGTACTGTAGTCAGCCTTTATATATATATATATATATATGTGTATATATATAACGGTGATGCGTTCAATCATGAGGCTAACCTGGAAGGACAAAGTAACAAATAAGGAAATACTCGAACGGATGGGGCTGCCCTCTATGGAAGATCTTCTGAGCAAAAAGAATCTCCGGTGGACTGGGCACCTCATGAGGATCTCATCAGACAGGCTACCAAAGCAGATCCTCTACTCTCAACTGTCTTCTGGTTACAGAGGTCACCCTCATCTCCGGTTCAAGGATACCATCAAGAGAAACCTGAAGCTGAGAGACATTAAGACCGACTCATGGACATCACTCTCACAGCAGAGAGCTAAATGGAGAGCGGCCGTCAAGTAATGAAAGCAGTCTTTGTCACATCACAACCGACACCATGATGATGATGATATATATATATATATATAGGTCAGTCCGTCCTATTTTCAGATCCGGATGGACAGGGGTCACACATAGGCTTGTGTGCCGATTATGTTGGGCGATAATGGGGAGTTTCCCCATAGAAGTGCATGTAGTGAATCTGCACATGGTGCTATATGGGTATTCACCACGGCAACAATAGATCCATCCCAGTAATGACCTTGTGCCACGAAATGACCATTGGACAGTCAATAACCCCCACATACCCCACCCCCCACCCACCCACCCACATCAACACATGCATCCCCCCACACCCACATCCACACCCTCCCACCTACACTCCACTGCACCTTACCGGATACCAGATGGGATGGCTGAATGAGTTGAGCGTCTGTCTCGCGCATTGTTGGATTGTGGGCTCCATGGGTTCGAACCCTGGTTAAGTCAAACCAATGACTTAGTAAGTGGGCGCTTAAGAGAAAGTTTGTTTTATTTAACGACACATCTAGAGCGCATTGATTTTTATCATCGGATATCGTACATCAAACATATGGTCATTCTAACATATTTCTTTGGAGAAAAGCCACTGCCGCCACATAGGCTACACTTTCCGATAAGCAGCAAGGGCAGCACATACCACAGCCTTTGATAAACCAGTTGTGGACCACTGGTTGGAATGGAAAATTTCCCAAACTGCAAATGTGTCCACTGAGCAGGATTGATCTGACGACCGACACTTACATGAAGTGGGCACTCTACAGTGTGAGGTGCGTCCTGCTCCGACACTTAAGTCATACAAAAGGTTGTATGGTAGAGCCTGTATTTGCTCTGCCCAAGGCTCAAATAATAAAGCCACTACCTGCCTGTCCAACCCACTACCTGACTGAGTTGTTTTGTTGTTTGGACGTAGCCGGATTCATTCTTGTAGCTAGTTAGCCTGGCACTTGGGATTACTAGTTAAAAATATTCCGATTTACAGCAGGGTGGGGGGGGGGGGGGTCCTAGTATGTGTAGTGTTATTCGTATACCTAGCCAAGTGACCTTGTATGTATATGTATGTATATGTATATATATGTGTAGTAGTATGTACATGAGCTCCAGTACCACGCGGTGGAGGCAGACACTACGCTGCACACCTACGCAGTTACATTGAAATGCGCTAGGTGGTGGCGCGCTAGCCACTGGGCAGGGCCCCAAATGGGCTGCCCTCTACTGCATGTGGCTAGCACACCTAGCACCCACATATAGAGGTGATGTGGAACCTAGCGAGTTATGGGGCAGATCACTTGACTGTTGGTGCCATGGAGAGCGGAGCTTTAGTAATAAACCAGTGGCAGCATACTGTCTCTACATCTTGGCATTCTTCTGTGTGCGCATGCACGAGTGAAAGACCGTGGAACGGTGGACATTGTGGTCATCATGGTTGGGTTATAACTGAGTTCATATTGATGACATAGTAAGTGCTGGCAGGTTGAGTGCAGTAGCACTCAGGACCTGGCCCTTCTGCCTGAGTAGGGGTCAACCCAATCCAGTAGGGGTCAACACAATCAGGATGGGAGGAGCAGCCAGGGCAGTGTTGGTGGTGACCAGGCAGTGACTGGTGGTGGGCAGACTACTGGTTGCCATGGGGACTATAAACGCTGTTGTCCTATTGGGTGCCAGGGGTGATGTGACACCCTACCAGGGAACCTATGTACTATAAAGATAAAGATAGAAGGCTTGCCTTCACTTACTCTCTTCACTCTTACTTTCTCTTTCTTCTTGTCTGTATCGTATTTCCCTACAGCCTACTTGCACAGCCACAGATCCGGGTGCCAACTCTACACTAGGATAGGGAGAGTACTGGTTAGCTGGGTGGCATGATAATATTATGAGTGAGAGGGGAAACAGGTCATGACGCTGGTGCCATTGTTTCCCAATGGAGCAGCACTATTAAGTTGCAACGACAGTGCGCTACCACAAGTGGGTACCTGTCCTGATATGAGTTTAGATGTTGCCAGGACGTACAACCCCAACAAACAGACGGTGGGTAGTGGATTACTGCGCTTGATTGGTTCATTGCATACTGATTGTTTTTTAACACTGTGTAAAGAGCGAGGTTCATATTCACAGTTGGGAAGTTTGCGGTGTATATGCTGTCAATTTTGTTAATCATAATTATAAATAGGTGTACATTGTAATTTAAACTAAAATCTGAAATGGTCATATTTGTGGCAGATAACGGCAACAAATTATCTCATATGAAATATTGAAGTCACAAAGTCAGAGCATAAACTGAGTATCCATACTAAAGCTAAGATTCCTTATACATGGTATGCGGCTTGCGAATGAGAATGCGAATGCGGCAAAGAATCGAAAAGCATGTAAATGAATAATGGTGCTTCCATATCTCCGAATGCGAATACGAACGCGAATACGAATGCAAATGTGGCAAATGGATCGACCCATGGACCGATCGGTGCGAATGCGAATACTGCTGCGTTGGCCATAGAAAACAATCGTAACTTTGATCTTCGTTCACAAATTTGGAGGAAAAACCCCAAAAAATGTCATGGGTAACTTTTTTGGTGTGTTTTTTTGTTTAACCATATCACAGCACAAAAAGTAAACATCGGCTATTGGGGGTTGGCATATATCTATTCCGCATATACCATATTCGCATTCGCATGCTGCATGCCACATACTGCATATATGGAATCTTAGCTTAACACTAGCAGATGGGGTAGGTATGTACCAAAATGTCGCAAATGTGGCACACTAAAAAAACAAAAATAATTAAGGCTAGTCACTAACAGCTAAGATGACAAGGCAACTACCAAATTTAGATTATTACAGTTCAGCGATGAAAACAAGCTGCAATGCGACTTATGCTAGGTACACACCTATGCTAGGTACACACCTACTGTTTTTTCCGCACCCCCCTACCGTATTCGATCTAAAATTGCCCAAAAGTCTTGAGGTGTGCACTCCCCTAGCACACCTACCGATTGCGATTCGCGACTTAAAACTCAATTTTAGGGCTAAAAGTGCTTCCTTACGATTGCGATTCGCGATTCGAAAAATGAATCGGCCCATTTTCAGTTTTAAGCGGGTCGGGTCGGGTCGCGAGTTTTAGTGCGCGAGTTGTAAACGGTAGGTGTGTACCTAGCATTACTCATTATGGACAGGCTATAAGCCATCACCAAAATAAAGAGTGCTTGTATTTGTCTTGAATAGGTGGAGGTGGAGATGGTTGTACTTGTAGCACATGTCGGTGAGGGACAAACTGGTCGTTAAGTAGATCTAGCTGCATTTTTTATTCAGGTCTCAGCCAGTACCCGAGGTCCCGCTTAGTGTTGTAGTCGGAGGCCTTACAACGTTTTTTATTTGTTTTAGGGGTAAATAGTTTTATTATTCAGAATAATACATTTGTATCGGTGATCGTGCCTTAAAAATCGCCCACCCTGACCTTGTCAGGTTTTACTCTCCTCAATATGCTCTTTCTGTTCGTATTATTTACAATATACTTTGATATATCTGAATTATTTTATTTTAAAGCAGCTGTGCGAATAATAAATCATTCTTCCGCTAATTCGCAGAGTATCACAGCTTTGCAAATAGGCTCGTCCATATGATATACATGTATTATATACAGGTACATAAGAGAGAGGCTTTGGTGTAATCAATGTCACATTCAATGTTTATACTTGTGTTGTTGATGTTGTATCAAGCCGCGACCGTTTTTACCCGAACGTCGCTACTTTTGTAACCACCCCTCCTTACCCACCTCACCAATCACACCCACTACACCCACCTCACCCACCTCACCCACCACACTCACCACACCAACCTCACCCACCTCACCCCCTCACCCACCTCACCCACTTACCCACCTCACCCACCTCACCTCATCCACCTCACCCACCTCACCCACCTCACCCACCTCACCCCACCTCACCCACCTCACCCACCTCACCCCACATCACCCACCTCACCCACCTCACCCACCCTCACCCCACCTCACCCACCTCACCCCACCCCACCCCCCCCACCCACCTCACCCACCTCACACACCTCACCCACCTCACCCACCTCACCCACCTCACCCACCTCACCCACCTCACCTCATCCACCTCACCCACTTCACCAACCTCACCCACCTCACCCACCTCACCCACCTCACCCCCTCACCCACCTCACCCACCTCACCCACCTCACCCACCTCACCCACCTCACCCACCTCAGTCACCCACCTCACCCACCTCACCCACCTCCACCCACCTCACCCCCACCTCACCCACCTCACCCACCTCACCCACCCTCACCCACCCCACCTCACCCACCTCACCCACCTCACCAACCTCACCCACCTCACCCACCTCACCACCTCAACCACCTCATCCCACCTCACCCCACCTCACCACCTCACCCACCTCACCCACCTCACCCACCTCACCCCCTCACCCACCTCACCCACCTCACCCACCTCACCCACCTCACCCACCTCCCCACCTCACCCACCTCCACCCACCTCACCCACCTCACCCACCTCACCCACCTCACCCACCTCACCCACCTCACCCACCTCACCCACCTCACCCCCCCACCTCACCCACCTCACCCACCTCACCCACCTCACCCACCTCACCCACCTCACCCCCCTCACCCACCTCACCCACTCACCCCACCTCACCCACCTCACCCATCTCACCCACCTCACCATCCTCAGCCACTCCCCCTCACCCACCTCACCCCACCTCACCCCCCTCACCCACCTCACCCACCTCACCCACCTCACCCACCTCAGTCATGTACCTCACCCACCTCACCCACCTCACCCACCTCACCTGCCTCCATGAGGCACCCAACACTACATGACTCCTCCACGACTCCCCCTACCACCTCACACCCATCGACGCATGTCCCCCACTTCACCCTCCAGGGTGACTCGTCTGAGCCTCTCGACATCACGTGTCTCACGCACCTCTCCCCCTCCCTCCGCCCCCTCCCCCGTCCATCCCCTCGCTTCCCTGCTCCACCCCTTCCTTCCTATCCCTTCTACTCCCTCCCAACCCTCACCCTCACCCACCTCCTCCCCCTCCCTCACCCCACCCAGTCCCCCTCTCCCTCCCCCTCCCCCTCCCCCCTCGCCCTCTCCCACTCCCATCCCCCTCCCTCCCTTCTCCCCTTCCCCATCCCTACCCCACCCTGCCCCACCCTCCGCCCCCTTCAGCCCGCTCTCCCGCTCCCCCCCCTCCCTCCACCCTCTCACCCACGCTCCCCCTCACCTCCCTCCCCTCCATCCCACCTCCCACCTCGCCCCTCCCCGCTTCCCCTCCCCCCCCTCCTCCTCCATCGCTCTCACTCCCCTCCTACTCCCTGTTTCTCTTCCCCCTGCTCCCCCCCCTCCCCTCTCCCCCGCCTCCATGCCCTCTCCCCTCCCCCTCCCCCCCCCTCCCCCTTACCCTCACCCTCACCGCTCCCCCTCCCACCATCGCTAGCGTCGTGTCTGCAGACTCCTCTCCCTTGTCTTGTCGGCTACATTGTGGGGCGTGCCTTGTTACCTGTCAGCTTCCCCCCCCCCGACCACCCACCACCCACCCACCTACCACCCACCCCCCACCCACCCACCACCACGCACTCAGGCCCCCAGCCTCCCCATGTATCCTCTATTTAGACGCGCTTCCCGACTCCAACCCAGCACCGCTACCATCCTCATTCCCCCCTCCCTGACCGGACGCTTTGGCCGAATCGATACAGCGCACTGTTTCCCATGCGGAAGGTGGGGAGTTCGATTGCCTCGCCTCTCCCTCTCCCTTTCCCTCCCGCCCCGTCCCCTCTGATCTCCTTCCCTACAGTCCCATCCCTTTCTCTCCCATTCCCTCTCCCGGATTCCCCACAACCCACAAAACGTCACCACCGGGGTATCAGCCATCTACGTGTTGCTGTCGCCCCCCCCACCCCTCACGTCCTCCGCCTCATCTACAATCTCCATCTTGTCACGCCCCACCCAGCCCCGCTCCGCCCCATCACAAACTTGTCCACTCCACCCCTCCCCCCTCAGCCACACACCCCCATCCTGTGCCATCCATTCGCTCCCTCTCATCCCAGCACCGCCCCGCCCCTCTCATCTCCGCCCTCCCCCCTCCACGCAATACCCCGCTCCGCCCCGCCCTGCCGCGTCCCGACCCCGACCCCGCCCGCCCCTTCATAGCCCCCACCCAGCCCTGTCCCCTCCTCCCCCCCGTCCCAGCCCCTCCTCCTCCCGTCCCAGCCCCAGCTCCACCCAGCTCCCCCCCGCCACCCGGTCTTACCCCCCACCCCGCCCCCCGGCCCCTTCTTAACCCCCAGCCCGCCCCGCCTCTAGACCCGCTCCCATCACCATTAAACCCCTAGTCTATGTCCTTGTCCTCCGGTTGCCCCCCCCCCCCCCCGTACCCCCCCGCCCCCCCCCCCCCGCCTCTCCCCCTGGGTGCCTACAGGCTATGTAAACGGGTCCAACCCCCGGGGCGTGCCTTGTTCTTGTTGCCAGGTGCTGGTTGTCTTGTTGCCAGCTGCCGCTCCGCCTGTCCCCGGCGTGTCGTGTGTGCAAGCATCACCCCACCCACTCCTCGTCACCTGCCTCCGTCCTCCGCTCCTCCTCCACCCACCCGCCTTTCATATGTCCAACTCCTCAACCCCCAACCCCTCCCCCTCCCCCTCCCCTTTTCCCTCACCACCTCTCCATCCACTTTCCCTTCTCTTCTTCCTCCTTCCCCACCTTGTTTCCGCAGCCCTTCTGGAATCCACCTTTCCTAGGTACCATTCCTCCATTCTAGCCCTCCTCCTCTCCTCCTCTCCTCCTCTCCTCCTCTCCTCCTCTCCTCCTCTCCTCCTCTCGTCTCCTTCTGTTCTCCTCTTCTCCTTTCCTCCTCTCCTTCCCACTGCTCCCCCTCCCCCTCCTCTCTCCCCCAGCTCCCATTCCCTCCTCCTTCCCCTTCCTCCTCTCCTCCTTTCCTCTCTCCATCTCCTCTCTCCCCCAGTCCCCCCTCCCCTCCTCCCCTCCAATTTCTCCTCCTCTCCTCTCTCCCCCCAGTCCCCCGTCCCCTCCTCCCCTCCCCTCCTCCCCCCCCAATTCGTCCTCTCCTCCTCTCCTCTCTCCCACTGTTCTCTCCCCCAGTCCCCCCTCCTTCCGCCCCTCCCCTCACCTCTCCCCTCCACCTTACCCTCCTCTCCTCCCCACCTCGCCCAGCATCACCCACTCCCCATGTCCCAACCCGCCTCCTCTCTCATCCACTCCCCTCCTCCGCTGCCCCACCTCCCCTCCCCTCCCCCACCTCCCCCACCTCCCTTAGTATAGGGCTTATTGCTCACACCACGTGACCACCAGGTCCTCCTGTGCCCGGCCCCCTCCCCTCCACCGCCGCCTGCCGGCACTAGATGGCCCCCGTGCCGGTGCATACCCCTACTTAACCCCGGGAACACGCAGGTCACATTAATGCCTGCCCAGGGTGGGGGAGGGGGTTGGATGCCACCGCAAGAAGGCACAGCCACACCGGATCTACCTTCGTGGGTTTATATCGTACATGGTCTTCTGCATTCAGGGCAATTTATAGGGCGCTGGGGAGGGGGGGGGCACCACAGGAAGGCACAGCCACACCGGATGTACCTTCATGGGTTTATATCGTACATGATCTTCTGCATTCAGGGCAATTTGTAGGGTGGTGGGGGAAGGGGGACACAACAGGAATGCACAGCCACACCGAATATGCCTTCGTGCGTTTATATCGTACATGATCTTCTGCATTCAGGGCAATGTGTAGGGTGGTGGGGGAGTGGGGGAGTGGGGGGGGGGGTGCCACAGGAAGGCACAGCCACACCGGATGTACCTTTGTGGGTTTATATCGTACATGGTCTTCTGCATTCAGGGCAATTCATAGGGTGGTGGGGGAGGGGGGCGCCACAGGAAGGCACAGGAAGGCACAGCCACACCGGATATGCCTTTGTCCGTTTATATCGTACATTGTCTTCTGCATTCAGGGCAATTTATAGGGTGTGGGGGAGGGGGGGGCGCATCACAGGAAGCCACAGCCACACCGGATATGCCTTTGCGCATTTATATCGTACATGATCTTCTGCATTCAGGGCAATTCGTAGGGTGGGGGGGGGGCGGGGGGCACCACAGGAAGGCACATCCACACCGGATATGCCTTTGTGCGTTTATATTGTACATGGTCTTCTGCATTCAGGGTAATTCATAGGGTGGTGGGCACAGGAAGGCACATCCACACCGGATATGCCTTCATGGGTTTATGTCATACATGGTCTTCTGCATTTAGGGCAATTAATGTATAACATATGTGATACGCCACAACGTGTACGGTCGGTTCCTCCCTAGTCTGTTTATGAAACGCATGCGAAATATTGACAACAAAGCAGAAATGTATGCTCCGCACGTTTATTTGATATATCCGTGCACCGCCGCATCACAAGACCAAGTGACCCGCCTCCTCCGAAGCTAGGTCGCAGGTAACCTCTTATGATACTGGGAGAAGCTAGCCAGACGCAGTAGAGGCAGTCTGCACAGGGACCTGCCAACCGGCTAGTGTGCAACCACCTGATGAAGAAGAACTATGAGAGTGGATGACGTAGTCCCTGCAGGCACCATGGAAACTGAGTGTTCCTTCTTATATGAATAAAGAGTTTTAGAAAAATGATGATCTCTACTTTCAATGTTGTCCTGCCCCTCCCCCCCCCCTCCTTTCCCAGGAACAAAATTCAATATACAGCCTTAATAGACCCTGTCAGGTAAGGTGGAAACTACCCGGCTAGACTAGTTCCAGATTCTGCCGATAGATGTCATTAGCTTAAAGTTGCATAGTCTGATGGTTTTGAGTTTCTGAAATTTTCTGAGATAAACACATTAGGTTGATCGTCATTATGTACCTCACTTTAGCTTGAAGTAACTTTTAATTTAAGTGGCTAACTTTTGAGATATTTGAAGTGGAACCATGCAAAATTAACTTTGGCAAGCTTGTCAAAACTCTGACCCCATAGGCTTCTGCAGTAACAGGTTCTATTCAATTGCCTCGGTATTCCTTTCTGTGTGGTGACAAATGTTTAATAAGTGCACCAGTATCTAAGTTAGATATGTAGAATCAAATTTAGATAATTGTTTTGGTTTTGAAAATTTGATATTTTCATCGGACTATGCAGCTTTAACTGGTGGGGTTTAATATATGTGAAGAGAGTGGCAGTGAAACCCATAAGAAAAATACAATATAGTTGTCATTTATATATATATATATATATATATATATATTACGATGATAAGAGCTTTGATGCCTGTTGCGATATGAATACCTGAATATAATCAAGCATTTTAATATTTTTCCAAGCATTCTTTACGGAGATATAGTATGTGAAATCATAGGCGGTCGGGGAAAGGACCCAACTAGAGTGGTTCCAGATAGATGTCACTAGCTTAACTGGCGGGGTATATTGTCATTCCCCGTTGCATATGAAATGTATGGCAGCCTTGCATATTTTAAATCTTGCCTTCCGAATCCGCCGCATTCATAAAGACATCCACTGATGATGTTGATTAAGTTTTCGTTTAAATTTTAAATTATATCATCTTCCAATTAGGCAACTCGCGCTCTTTTCAAAATGGTTGTCTTTTTTGTTTGTTTTAAGTTTGTAATTTATTTTATATTTGTTGTATTTTCAATCATTTCTCGGGCATGGTGAGCTGAAATAATTACAATTTCTGAATGTAATGAATGCCCTGTCGGCAGCAAGGGCCATATCACGGTGAAAAAACTAGTGGTGTCTAATTGCGTCAGGCTGCTACATTGAAATTTAAACTAAATTGCAAAATGGTTCAAATTTGGGTCAAAATGACAACACAACAAATCACAAAAATAGATCACATTTAAATGCCTATATTGAAACTTCACCAAGAAATCTGAAATTCTGACATTTGAGGGGGATATCAGGTCAGTGATCTCAGAAGCAGAAGTTATATTGACCTTGAGCAAGGTCAAATGAGATACATGACCTTTTCTGGAAAGATATTCAGGTGGTAAATTATATTTGTTTATGTATTTTTGTATTATGGGCCACTCTATTCAAGTGTGCACTAAAGATTGACATGGAAACTATAAATAAAACTGAACACCTTCCAAATAATAGCAGAATCCATGTTCATATGAAGATCAACATGTTGTGCATACCCGTTCTGATATGACCTTAGATGTTGCTAGGACCTAAAACAACAAACACACAAGCAAATCATGTGCATAAGTCAAAGTAGAACAACAATTATATGACCTTTTGGATTTGGATTTTATACACATTGAGCAATACGTTAATATCACTCATGTAACATGGAACTCAACGACACATCGATAACATCATTTTAACATACACAACAAATTCAAACAAGATTTGATTGATTACAGTTAAGCAAAGAAGATTATCTCTTACAAGAAAACAGTTTTAAAAAATTGGGGTGGTAAATGCATGGTGTCAATTTATAAACTTTCACGTTTTCACTTTAGCACAAAATCATGCCAGAATACCTTTGATATCCTTTGTGAATCAGATTAAATATGGGTGGTATTGCTTACATACTTAGCACACATAGCAACACTAA
Organism: Branchipolynoe longqiensis; assembly: GCA_030323885.1. Classification (NCBI taxonomy): domain Eukaryota; kingdom Metazoa; phylum Annelida; class Polychaeta; order Phyllodocida; family Polynoidae; genus Branchipolynoe; species Branchipolynoe longqiensis. The sequence goes on along the minus strand of CM059200.1, from coordinate 58,177,269 downwards.
TTATTTGATTTGCTATCGAATAAAAGAAAGCATTAATTATAACCATCGTAATGTGGAAACAAAATATGTGGTGCCCAGTGTTAGAGAATTACTCATATATATTTAAATTGAGGGAGTTGGGGACTGCAATTTAATTCAGCAGAATATCCACATTTTTCAGCGCCAAATTTCTGAGCGCTATCCCGGCTGTAAGTATTGCCTTGTATATAAATATCGATATGCGTACCTACAGAGGGTAGATAAATCAAACGAAGGCGAGGTAGGTTTACCGGCTTAGTGGTTTAGCCACAAGGGTAAATTAGGTCTCCGGAGCTTGTGTAGCCGGGTTGCTGCGTAAAGCGTAATGTTATCATGGGTGAGTTGTTGGTGGGGCAGCTTGGCTGTCCCATATCTGGCATTATTCTCAATTTGGTCTAGATATAATATTCACCCCCTACCCACAAAAGGGGTGAATGAGTCCTGTCTAAATCCAAGCAAAAAACTGCTTCGATTTGTTGTTTGTTTGTGGTTGTTTTACGTCCTAGCAACATCTAAGGTCATATCAGCACAGGCCTTCAATATGAATCAACTGTAAAGGCTCAGTCACACCTTAACGGATTGGGGTACCGGATAGAAATGGACTCGGTGAAATACATCAATGTATGGTTTATATAGTGTACGCATCCGGCATTTCCGTTCTCTGTCCAGTGGTGTCCGGTGTGTAGGGTTTATTTATACTCCTATAATTTATTATAGAGTACATTATATTTCCCCACAACACCATATATATAAACACATATATTCTCTCCCGCTCTCCCCCTTCCCGCCCCTGTCCCCCTCTCCCCTCTCCCTGTCCCCTCTCCGTCTCCTTCTCTCCCTCTCCCCTTCCCCTTTCCTTCCCTTCTCCCTCTCTCCCTCTCTCCCATTCCCGCCCCTCTCCCCCTCTCCCCCATCCCCTCTCCCCTCTCGCTCTCCTTCTCTCCCTCTCCCCTTCCCCTTTCCTTCCCTCCTCCCTCTCCCTGCCTCTCCCTCTCCCTCTCATTTATTCACATACTTCCAGTAATAGGGACCATCAGTTGTTGTTAGTTCCAGCAGTATTTCATGATATGTTTAAATCAATTTTATCATATGATCAAATCCATTTCAATACATGTTCAAACACAGTCTATTTCATCATATCACTAAATTGATTTAAAGATATGATTAAATATAATTGTACATATGTTTAAATGGTGTACACCTTAGACATATCATCAAATGCATGTGAAGAGATCATGAAATATAGAATATTTAAATGTATCATAAATTATTTGAACATATTAAATACATTTAATGAAATGATAACATAGTCTAAAATACAAAATAAATATATAAAGATAGTCTAAAGGTAAATGGCTATTCTCCAGTCTACATCATCGATCCCCGCTTCTCTCTTCCGCTCTCCATCCTCCCTCTGCTCCCTCTTTGCCTCTCCGTGTCCCCTTCCTCCCCTTTCCCTCCGACTCCCCCAACCTTCACGCCGCCTCCCCGCCACTCCTCTCCTTCCCTCCCTTCCCCTCTCTACCCCTCCTCTTTCCTTCCACCTTCCTTCCCCTTCTTATATACCCTCCCTCCCCTTCCTCCCCTCCCTCCCTTCCACTCCCGCCCCTCCCCTCTCTCCTCTCCCTCCCCTCCCACCCTTCCTCCCCTCCCTCCCCTACCTCTCCCCCCCTCCCCTCCGTCCCCTCCCTCCCCTCCCTCTCCTCCCTCCCCTCCCTCCCATCCCGCCCCTCCCACCCCTCCCTCCCCTCCCTCCCCTCCTCCGCTCCCTCCCCTCGCACCCTGCTCCCCCTCCCTGCTCCCACTCCATCCCCATCCACCCACCCTTATATGACCTTAAATGTTGCCAGGACGTAAAACTCCAGCAACCAACCATCCCCATCCGACCCCTTCCTCCCCATCCCACCTCCCCCCACCCCTCCATCATCACCTCCCACCCCACCCTACCCCCATCCCAACCCCCCTCCCAACCCCCCTCCCAATCCCCGTCCCAAACCCCCATCCCAACCCCTCTCCCCATCCCATCCCTAACCCCCAACCCCATCTCTAACCCCCAACACCCAGCCCCCAACCGCCAACCCCCAACCCCAACCCCCAACCCCCAACCCCCAACCCCCAACCCCCAACCCCAACCCCCAACCCCCAACCCCCAACCCCCAACCCCCAACCCCCAACCCCCAACCCCCACAGGCAAACCACAGTCTCAGCAGTAGCGGAAGTGTCTTAACACGCCTGCGCAAACCACCCAGAATCCCAACTGGGAGCAGAATCAGACGACTTACAAAGCGATTCAAGTCGTCTGCTTCTCAATAACACAAACCTGATAAACCAATCCCATTCCAACAAACACCCTCCCTTCACAATTCACAGATACGGCTGTATTTACCGCCATCGCCCTTTGTCCCCTCGCTCGCGCATGTGCGCGCACATTGTACAGCTTCCGTGAAGACAGTGGCAGACGACAATCGCACAGTCGTTTTTTTTGCGAGAAAAGACCCGATACCCGGATGTAAGCCGCGCTTCAGTGGCGCCGTCTGACGAGTGTGGCTGTAATTAGTAATTAGGACGCGGTTAATGAGTGCCTCACGTGATCGGACACGTGATCAACAGCGGTCACGTGTTTCGAGCCCGAGTAGTGGAGGAGGGGGGCGGGCCTTATTGCGCATGCGCGGGAGGTGGAAGTTCCGCTCTGACAAATAGTATGCCTGTTGTGTGTGGGGGGTCGGGGGGTGGGGGGGTTGTTCTAGTGTGCGTTGATATGTGTTGTAAATAGAGCGTTCTTATACAAGAGTTAGTTCTTTTAATTCTTGCTAAGTCTGAATAGTACCGAAGACAATCTACGATAAATAAGACGGGCCACTCACCGTTTTCATATAGGAATTTCCGAAATAATCATGCGGTGGCGCCATCCCATGGTAAACAAGATGCATTGTCTTTGATCAGGTGTAGCAGTAGTAGTTTTCTTACTGAGACATAATCGAACATTTTATTTAAGTATGGTACAGACCAGGCCGAATGGCCGAATGAGGTGAGCATTCGCCTTCCATTTTGGTAGATCATGATATTTGATTCCCCAGGTTCTACCTCTTCCCGAGTCAAATTAATGACTTAAAAGTCTATGCCTGTCACTACCTATCCTGGAGCTCTGCATTACTAGGATAGGACAAGGAGCAGTGGATTGAGGAAGACCAATTGTCCCTATTATTGAAATTTCCCATGATTAATCAAGGAATGTACACACACAATATATGAAGAGTTCAGGTCCAAAACCCAGAAAACTCCAATCCAAAAATGCAATTAAAATAAAATATTTTGACCTGAAAATAATTTTCCTTCTGACTAATTCCGCTTTTGTTGTGATGGCATGATTATGGAGCAATGAACAAAATAGTAGGAATGCAAAAAAATTAAATAGTGTAGGTTTTATTCCAATGTTTATCCCACTTTTTGGATTGGCGTTTACAGGGTTTTGCGCCTGAACTCTTCATGTATATATATCATAGGGTTGTTGAGAATGGGAAATATTGTGCGTAGGGCAGTAATCGAACCCACATCTCTTGCATTCTGGGTCAGTGTGCTAACAATTACACCATCTATGCTTCCTGATGTCACCACACTATCCACTCCTACCTGGCTATGTGGCTCCTTTTCTGATAGGCCAGTGCTGACTACTACACTCGACCCCCTGGAACTTTATTTCTTTCAAATAACCATTTAATGCTTACAATTACATACATCCAGGCATTGATGCACTTATATACATACACAATGTTAGGTTCAACAACCATACAGCACGTAGCTTGTACAGGATCTTGGTCATGGCAGCCAATATCATGGGTGCGATGAAAATGGTAAATATTATCCCTAGAGTGAGAATCGAACCCACATCTCTTGAATTTTGAGCCAGTGTGCTAACCATTATACCACCAAGGTTTCCTGATGTCACCACCCTATCCACACCCACCTATATATGTGACTCCTTGCCTGAGAGGTCAGTGCAGACCACTACATATATATCAATTACAAATCTAGAGGCCAACTCCCCTTACACATACAATCCTGTCTGGTACCATGCAGTCCAAGCAGCGAACCCTACTTGCCTGGTAGCAGCCGACTGCCCAGGTTGCTCAACACACCAAAAGGACTTACCCGACAAACAAGCATTCTTTATAATACTAGTATAAATATTTAAAGAGTTCATGCGCAAAACCATGTACACGCCATTCCAAAAGTTTAGTTTAAATAACAGATTTGTACCTGAAAATAATTTTAAAGCTCACTAATTCCACTTTTCATAGGATCACATGGTTATGGAGCAATATGGAAAAGAGTAGGAATATAAAAATATCAACTTTGTCATGGTTTGATTCCAATGTTTCTCTTCATTTTTGGATTGGCGTTTACGTGGTTTGGTGCCTGACCTCTTCATTTATTTATAAACCACATACATGTCTATAAATTAGCCCTTTTTGTTTGCAAACCGAAAGAGAGAAATAACCCGCCAACCCACAACCCATTGTAAAAGTCTAAGGCTCGAATATGTGGCTGTGTAGGCAGGCTATGGTGAAATCAATACAGACAAAGAGAAAGGAAGAGTATGAAGTGTAAAGGAAGAGAGAGAGTCCAGCCCTCTGGTTTATTATTTATATGGTTACATGGGTTCATTGTAGAGTATCACCCCACCCCCTTACCCCAATGGAAAACAAGCATTCTTGGCCCTACCAATAGGGATCCAGCATTCCTGGTCCCCATTGATACCAGTGGTCCCCCCCCTGCACCAAGCTGTATGACCCCATGGCCACCACCAACCTTGACCTTTGAGTGTGGTGATCCCTATGCCAGCAGAGGGGGTAGGCCCTGAGTGCACTCACACCCAGACCTGCCAGCACCACTATGTCTATTTACATCCCACTCAGGCTCCACCAGCCCGTACATATATATACACATACATGCACCTGGTCACGTACACTGATTAGTAATAGAACATTTGCATTCCCCCGTATGCTGTATATCAGAATATTTTACACCATGATCCGGCCATTTCAGGGCTCCAAGAGGCCTTTCTCTGCTGTTTTAAGGGGGGACCGGAAATGATGTCATCTATCCACGGCTGGCATAAAATTACTAGTGGGAAGTCCCTCCTGTGTCCGCTATTAACAATAAATTCTCTGCGTGGAAATAAAAGAATAATTGTTACCAACAATTGAATAATCAATATGTGACCCACCCTGGGAAAGGGTACCTTCACATGGCGATCCTGCTATTGACTAAAATCAGAATCTCAAATGTCTCATGATGCGCGCAATTACCCGCTTGCCACTATTTCGGTTATCTCATGAAATAGTAACTGGTGGTGATATTTAAAAAACAAAAAGAATTCCTATGAATGTAAAGTGGACCCTTTGATGATCATTATAAAATGTTGATTGTTTTAATTTTTAAATGGCAACTCTTCTTCAACAGGCCATATTTCCATGACAGGTCACATGTGAGCTGATTAGGACGAATAGGGTCTGATTAGATCAGGAAAAGAAGATAATCTGAACATTACTTGGCTCTATATCACTGGTCTAGAGTGCGTTATCAATCCTTATCTTCTATCGTTAATTATAATGCAGTAATGGATGTTATTTAACCTTGACCTATTTAAGGATAAAACAAATTTAACTCATCAAGGTACTGATTTTCCAGACATCTGTGGTTACAGCTATTTACACAATTATTTGATGATGATAAACGTTAGTAATGGGGTCATGAATGAGAATGCGAACAGTGTTAAACTTTGCATTATTTGTTTTCTTATATTATACTTAAAGCTGCATAGTCCGATGAAATATCAAATTTTCAAAACTAAACCAATCATCTAGATTTTATTTGATATATCTAACTTAGATACTGATTCACTTATTAAGCATTTGTTTCTGCATAGAAGGCAATACTGAGTCAATTTAACAGAACCTGTTACTGCAGAAGTCTATGGTGTCAGAGTTTTGGCAAGCTGCCAACACTAATTTTCCATGTTTGCACTCAAAATATCTAAAAAGTTTACCATTTAAAATAAAAGTAACTTTGAACTAATGTAAAATAGATACTAGTGATCGATCTAATATATTTATCTCAGAACAAATACAGAAATTCAAAACCATCGGAGTATGCAACTTTAATTGTTTGCGTAATATACTCAAGACTGGTGCCAATGTACTGGAGGTAATCTGGATAGGACATGAAAGCTGCATAGTCTGATGAAGCATCAACTTTCCAAAAGCAAAACACGCCCAGATTAAATTCTACACATCCAACGTAGATACTGATGCACTTATTAAGCATTTGTTGCCACATATAAGGGAATACCAATTAAATTTAATAGAACCTGTTATTGCATAAGCCTATGGTTTCAGAGCATTGGCGTTTTTGCCAACATTAATTATTCATGTTTGTGCTTCAAATATCTCCAAGGTTAGCCCTTTACACTCAAAGTTATTTCAATCTAAATTAATCGATTGAAGAAAAGGATTGATAACGCACTCTACACCACTGATATAGAACTAGGTAATGTTCAGATTATCTTCTTTTCCTGATCTAATCAGACCATATGCATCATGAGACATTTGAGATTGCGATTTTAGTCGATAGCAGGATCACCATGTGAAGGTACCCTTTCCCACGGTGGGTCACATATTGATTATTCAATTGTTGGTAACAATTATTCTTTTATTTCCGCACAGAGAATTTATTGTTAATAGCGGACACAGGAGGGACTTCCCACTAGTAATTTTACACCAGCTGTGGATTATAATGATCAGTTTTATTTTCAAAACTATCGGACTGTGCTACTTTAATTAATGTAGGCACATGTATAGCTATGATTTAGATTCCATAGGGAAATGAGGCATAGGTGGTGCTGGGTTGATTTTCTGTACTGGTGTAATAGATGACATTTAGCAAATCCCAGCCAATGTACATACAACATTTAGCGAAACACATTGAATGTACATACTACATTTAGCGAAGCACATTCAATGTACAGACGACATTTAGTGAAGTCCATTCAATGTGCAGATGACATTTACTGAAGCTCATCCAATGTGCAGACGACATTTACCGAATCCCTTCAATGGGCAGACAATATTTACTGTACCCCATTCAATACACATACAACATTCACTGAGTATAATTCAAATGTACAGATGACATTTAGCGAACCCCATTCGATGCGCAGACGACATGTAGCAAACTCCCTTCAAAGGTACAGACCACATTTAGTGAATCCCATTCAATGCACAGACCACATTTAGTGAAGCCCATTCAATGCACAAATGACATTTAGCAAAACTGATTCCGTATGCAGAGGACATTGCTTCCTTAATCCTCATTCAATGCACAATCAACAATTAGTGATGAGTCGAAATGGACAGCATTGTTGCTAAACAACCTAGTTAATATTTAAATGCCGCAACCTCATCTTTGTTTTAGTTGCGACCTGATTTTCATTAAAATATAGCATCAGAGACAAAATTGGAAGCCATTATAATGGAGCATCAGTGTCTTTATTAGAAGCAAATTGGATTTGTGTCAGCAAATTTTAGATGAGATTGCAGCCCTGGTCATATACACGTGTGTGAACGTAGTTGAACCTAGTTGAACGTAGGGTAGATTAACATGGGTCAAATGTGAAGTAACAACGTTAAACTATGGTGAAAAATGTTAAGGTATGGCAGGTTTTGGTACGGATAAATACATTATGGCATGAAAGCCGGTATTTTCAACTACGTTCAACTATGTTCAATGTATGTTAGCCTCCACTACGGTCAACTACGTTCAACTATGTCCAAGTACACTAAAGTATGCTAAAGTATGGTAGAGTACACTAGAGTAAGCTACAATACGCTAGAGTACATTAAGAGTAGGGAGACTTCACCACAGTACATTAGCCTCTAACATACCACTCTTTTGAACATGTCCACAGAATAAATCAGAACTCACGGCCCACCCACGTTGTTACCAAGTTAGCATGACAGAGACATATGGATGCCGGTAAGTTCAACTATGTTCAACTACGTTCAACTACGTTCAACTATGTTCAACTACGTTCAACTACGTTCAACTACGTTCAACTACATTCAACTACGTTCAACTACGTTCAACTATGTTAGCTTCCACTACGTTCAACTACACCCACTAACGTGTATGTGACCGGGCCTTGAAATGAAGTGTTTGAGAACAGCCCAGAAGGTGTGAAATGGCTAAGCATTGATTTGACAGTGTATGGTTTGTTTGTTTGGTTATTGTTGCTTTACGTCCTAGCAACACATGTGGTCATATCAGGATGGGTACCGGCTTCGGACAGTGCACACTCATTGTGACATTATAGTGCTGCCCCACTGGGATTTTCGGCATTGGAAAGCTGCGCTCTAATGATTCTGCCACTGCATCCTGTGCTGCTTCAAGGGTAGCCGAGATATTATTTCACAAAAATCAGTTTTCTAATAATAGGATACGTGAGCATGTTCATAGTTGGTCACGTGGCAGGAATGTAGGTCAGGTGCCGTTGTGGGTGGTGGTAGGGATGGGGTGGGGTTGGAGATGGAGAGGTCGAGGTGTGTGTGATCTAGGTCAGGTGGGGTGGTGTGTGAACGGTGGTGTGCGTGTGTTTGTGTATTCTAATTCTGGTGGGGCGACGGGTGGGGGTTGAGGTGGAGTGGGTGTGTGTTCTTGTGTGTTCTAGGTCAGGTGGGCGGTGTGTGGATTGATGTGTGGGGGATGGGGATAGAGGGGGTGGTGTGTGTTTGTGTGATCTAGGTCAGGTGGGATGTTGTGTGGTGGAGGGGGTGGATGGTGGTGGTGTGTGTTATTGCGTTATCTAGGTCAGGTTGGACGGTGTGTGGGGTTGGAGGTAGAGGAGGTCGTGTGTGTGTTTGTGTGTTTGTGTGTGTGTTCCAGGTCAGGTGGGGTTGTCTGTGGGGGTAGGGGTGGTGGGGGCGGTGGGTGTATTTCTGTGATCTAATTCAAGTGGGGGTGGGGTGTGGGGGTTGGGGTGGAGCGTCTGATGTGTATGTGTCTGTTCTAATTCAGTTGGGGCGGTATGTGGGGTGGGAGTGGGTGTTCTTGTGTGTTCTAAGTCATGCTGGGTGGCAGGGTGGGGTGTAGGGTGGGGTGCGGGATGTGGAGATGTGTGTGTGCTCGTGTGGTTTAGGTCAGGTTGGCGTTGTGTGGGGTGGGGGGGTGGCGGTGGCGGTAGAGGAGGTGGTGTGTGTCTGTGTGTATGATCTAGGTCAGGTGGAGCAGTATGTGTGGTAGAGGGGTTGGTGTGTGTGCCTATGTAAGGGCCCTGTCACACTACAACATAACGACCTCAGCATAGGGAGAACGTGAAAAACGTCGAACTTCTCGGCGTAGTATGCAAATTTCGGGACAACTTGAACGTGGATGCAGCATAGTTGACGAGAGCATAACGTCGGTAAAGCATAGTGATATCGTCTTCAACGAGAGAGGACAACATAATTACGCTGACGGTACATTATTAAGGTTATTCGATCGCCAGAACTACGTTGCTTTATGTTACCTTAGGGTACTTACGTCATGAAACGTTGGCGAAATGCTGAATGTACGTTGGACGTATGTTTGGCATACATTCTCCTGGCGTTCCCATTACGCCGCGTGGATGTTTCCACCAGCTTTAATGTGGGTCAACGTAGTGCACCGTAGTGACCAGCATTTTAATAACGTCCGTCTAACATCATCGACGTCTGCCGAACGAATACAGAACATACGGCAAACGTACGGCGAACATAAACCCTTACATTGGAATTACGTCAAAGGTTTTGAACATGTTCAAAACCTTGACGTGAGCCCACGTAACACGACTTAATGTGACGTATCTCGACGTCGGTCTAAAGTCATTCTGATGTCAACATAACGTAACCCAACGTACCTCAACATAATGACCAAAAGTGACCTACACCAGGCTTACGTTGGCTCTTACCTTGTAGTGTGACAGGGGTATAACCTAGATCAAGTTGGGTGGGGTGGAAGTGGAGGGGTGAGGGATATATGTGTGTTATCTAGGTCAGGCTGGGTGGTGTGTCGGGCAAGATATATATATTTCTGATCTAGGTCAGGTGGGGTGATGTGTCCAGTGCGGAGGGATGTCTGTGTGCCTATGTGATCTAGCTGTGGTTGGGTGGTGTGTCTGGGGGGGGGGGGGGGGGGGGGCAGTGTATGTGTTTGTGTAATCTAGGTCAGGTTCAGTGATGTGTCAAGTGCGGAGGGTGATGTGTGTGCCTATGTGACAGTGATCAGGTTCGATGGTTTGTGTGGATGGAGGGGGATATGTGTGTGCTTTAGTTCAGCTTGGGTGGTGGGTAGTGAAGGGTGTGGGTGTGTGGGTGTGCGGTTGTATGGGTGTGTGGCTGTGTGGGTGCGTGGGTGTGTGGGTGTGTGGGTGTGGGGAGGTTGGCCAAAAGGGGTGAAATTAAGACAACAAAATGACGTGCCATTTTATCCCAGAAGGCGCTGGGAGCCCGGCTCCTCTCGCCCCTGGTAATTAACGGCGCGTAATTCTATCTTCTCCCTCAGGCAGCTACCGTAAAACATGTAATGCACGCCCTTCTAACAAAAAAAAAGTGAAAAGGGGGGAAACTAAAGGAAGAAAAAAGAAAAATGAAGAAAAGAAGAGAAAATGTCGAGCAAAGAAGAGACACCACATATGTATAGATAATTCTGAGGGCCTTACGAAGTATGAAGTTTGTTATAAGTAGACTGGTGTGATTTAATTAACCATGGGTTTTAATATAATATTAGGGCACTGGTTGGTGGACATGTTCGGAATACTCTTACTGAGATGGATATTGCGTCATGGTGCTGATGGCATTTTATCGCTATGGGGCAGCATTGGTTCATGCTTTTGTATTTCTGGGAGGACACTGGAACAGCCTCCTTTCTCCTCCTCCTCCTCCTCCTCCTCTTCTGTCCCTCCCAGGTTACCAGATGGGATGGCCGAATGAGTTGAGCGTCCGGCTCCCGTTTTGATATTTCAAACCCTGGTCAAGTCAAACCAATGACTTTCAAATTGATGCTTGTCGCTTTCTAGCCAGGCGCTCGTCATTATTAAGAAATAGCAAGGACTGGTTCGATAAGTGTCCGGATAATGTTACTGAGTGGCATATCAACTCATGGTGCTGGCAGCTTGGTCTCCCAGTGGGGCAGCACTATAAAATCACCATGAGTGTGCACTGTCACAAGTGGGTACTCATCCGGATATGACCTTAGACGTTGCCAGAACGTAAAACTCCAACAACCAACAAGCAATCCCTGCCATGCCATTCATCCTTCCCCTCATCCCCCTCCGCCAAAACTCTCCCTTCCTGCATCCTGCCAAGTCACTGATTCACTGATTCACTGATTCACTGATTCACTGATTCACTGATTCACTGAGTCCCTGAGTCCCTGAGTCAGTCCCTGAGTCACTGAGTCACTGAGTCACTGAGTCACTGAGTCACTGAGTCACTGAGTCACTGAGTCACTGAGTCACTGAGTCACTGAGTCACTGAGTCACTGAGTCACTGAGTCACTGAGTCACTGAGTCACTGAGTCACTGAGTCACTGAGTCACTGAGTCACTGAGTCACTGAGTCACTGAGTCACTGAGTCACTGAGTCACTGAGTCACTGAGTCACTGAGTCACTGAGTCACTGAGTCACTGAGTCACTGAGTCACTGAGTCACTGAGTCACTGAGTCACTGAGTCACTGAGTCACTGAGTCACTGAGTCACTGAGTCACTGAGTCACTGAGTCACTGGGTCACTGGGTCACTGAGTCACTGAGTCACTGAGTCACTGAGTCCTGAATCACTGAGTCACTGAGTCACTGAGTCCTGAGTCCTTCCCTTCTCAGCAGTCTTCAAAGCGAGCAGGTCCCCTACCACCACCTCTCTTCTCCCCACCCACCCACCCACTCACCCTCCTTTCATTACAGGCATGCTCCAGCGAGCACCGAGCTGCCCTCTCCCAAACAGCCTTAATTAATGTACCTTCTTTTCTACAAACCACCCTATCCTCACGCCTTCTTCTACTTATTACCCTCCTGATATTACCTTAATGTTGCCAGGATGTAAACCTCCAACAATCAACCAATCTACCTACGACTATCCTGATTTATTTTGTTCGCCTTTCCCGTTTTTACCGCCCTTTTCCATGTACTACTCGCACCATATTTCACTTTTGTTATTCGCTGGTGCCTGGTGGCCTAATCGGTAGAGCGCAGGCCTCGCGTGCGGAAGGTCCGGAGTTCGGTTCCCGGTCGGTTCAAACCAATGACTTATAAATTGACACATGTCGCTTCCTAACCAGGCGCTCAGCATTAATAGGATGGGGCAAGGACTGGTTGGCTCGGTGTCAGGATAATGTGACTGAGTGGGATATTGGGTCATGGTACTGGTGGCCTTATTTCCCACTGAAGCTGTACTACAAACGACTTATTCAGCAGAATAAACATATTTACCAACAAAAACTAAACAAAAACAAAAAATGAGTGTGCACTCTCACAAGTTGGTACCTGTCCTGATATGACCTTAGATGTTAGCAGGACGTAAAACTCCGACACAAAACCAACAACCGGGTCGCTTTCTCCCAGTCTTGCTTGTTATGTCCTGGTTCTTTGTAATTCCTTATAATAGTCCGAAGGTTTTGAGTTATTCAATTGATTGTTATAATCTACGTTGCTTTAGTTTGGCGTAACTTTTAATTTTAAATAGCCAACTACAAGATATTTGAAGTGTAAACATGTCAAATTAGTTTTGCCCAAATTCTGATACCATAGGCTTCTGCAGTGAGAGTTTTTATCAGAGTGACTAAGTATTCCCTTCTATGTCAAGACAAATGCTTAATAAGTGCATCAGTATCTAAATTAGATATGTAGAATCAAAGCTAGATACATTTTTGGGTTTTGACGCTTCATCGGACTAAGCAGCTTTAAATATTATGCCATCCTACCATCAACAACCTCACACCTGCATTTCAATTGTGTACTCTTTCCTGAATCATAGTAATTTGCATGGCTTCCCAGAATGCATTACACGCCATTGGATTTCCGCTTTGAGCAACAAATACGATGAAATATCTCCATTATGTCATTGGAACACATTCCTGTTAATTGACAGCATTGAATAGATTTGGGGTCCATCCTGACTCTAACCTAACACTAACACCGCTGTAAACCTGCTACGGGGTGGGGGTAGAATCTCCGACTTTAAGCTTGTGGTATTAGGTCTAACACTGCTCCATGCATAGCGACTTTTCGGTGCTAAACCAGAAATCCCGCCCTACCCGCGGTTTGGTTCGCTAACACTGCTCCATACATACGGGCCCTGATATTACCTTATATGTTGCCAGGACGTAAACCTCCAACAATCAACCAATCTACCTACGACTATCCTGATTTATTTTGTTCGCCTTTCCTCTTTTTACCGCCCTTTTCCATGTACTACTAGCACCATATTTCACCTTTATTATTCGCCGGTGCCTGGTAGCCTAATCGGTATAGCGAGGGCCTCGCGTGCGGAAGGTCGGGAGTTCGGTTCCCGGTCAAGTCAAACCAATGACTTATAAAATTGACACTTGTCACTTCCTAACCAGGAGCTCGGCATAAGTAGGATAGGGCAAGGACTGGTTGGCTTGGTATCAGGATAATGTGACTGAGTGGGATATTGGGTCATGATGCTGGTGGCCTGATTTCCCACTGAAGCTGCACTACAAACGACTTATTCAGCAGAATAAACATATTTACCAACAAAAACAAAACAAAAACAAAAAATGAGTGTGCACTCTCACAAGTTGGTACCTGTCCTGATATGACCTTAGATGTTAGCAGGACGTAAAACTCCAACACAAAACCAACAACCGGGTCGCCTTCTCCCAGTCTTGCTTGTTATGTCCTGGTTCTTTGTAATTCCTTATAATAGTCCGAAGGTTTTGAGTTATTCAATTGATTGTTATAATCTACGTTACTTTAGTTTGGCGTAACTTTTAATTTTAAATAGCCAACTACAAGATATTTGAAGTGTAAACATGTAAAATTAGTTTTGCCCAAATTCTGATACCATAGGCTTCTGCAGTGAGAGTTTTTATCAAAGTGACTAAGTATTCCCTTCTATGTCAAGACAAATGCTTAATAAGTGCATCAGTATCTAAATTAGATATGTAGAATCAAAACTAGATACATTTTTGGGTTTAGAAAATTTGACGCTTCATCGGACTAAGCAGCTTTAAATATTATGCCATCCTACCATCAACAACCTCACACCTGCATTTCAATTGTGTTCTCTTTCCTGAATCATAGTAATTTGCATGGCTTCCCAGAATGCATTACACGCCATTGGATTTCCGCTTTGAGCAACAAATACGATGAAATATCTCCATTATGTCATTGGAACACATTCATCTATAATTTCACAGTTGCAATGGGATGGCAGAATGAGTTGAGCGTCCATCTCTCGTTTTAGTAGATCGTGGGAGCCTATGGGTTTGAACCCTGGTCGAGTCAAACCAATGATTTAAAAATGTATATTTGATGCTTCCTAGCCTGGCTGTCGGCATTATTAGGATAGGACAAGGACTGGTTGGCTTAGTGGCAGGATAATGTGACTGAGTGGGATATCAGCTGGCCTGGTCTCCTGTGGGGCTGCACTATAAAGTCATCATGAGTGTGCACTGTTAAAAAGTCGGTACCCATCCTGATATGACCTTAGATGTTGCCAGGATGTAAAACTCCAACCAACCAACTCGCTATTGTCGTAGTCCATACATGAGCCCCACTACTATTCAATGGCAGCATGGACTATGCTGACCTCTGTTGCCCTTTTGCGCCAACAGGTGGCCGCACGCTAGCCAGAGGCAATCCCCAGGTGGACTGCCCATCTGTGACTGGGTAGCGGCCACCCGCCACAACCATCAGAGGTTAGCTGTGACATGGCTGGTCAGGGGGGCGGTTCACTTTATCTGTGGCCCCGAAAGGAAGCGGAGTGATTCATTAAAACGCTAGAACTGGAAGTCTACGGGAATCCATTATTCCTTCACATTGCTGATATACAGACAATGAGGATCCGGCCTTACCATATGACACAGTCTATCAGAATATATTTTACAAATCACTTTGTGCCTATATTGTATAAAGTAACGAATGAATAACATATCTAATAAATAACATAATGTTGTGAGAGTGATGAAAATAGGAAATATTGCAGCTAGAGCAGGAATCGAACCCACATCTCTTGCATTCCAGGCCAGTATGCTAACCATTACACCACCTAGGCTCCCTGATGCAATCACCCTACCAACTCCCACCTCTCTATGTGGCTCGATGCCTGAGACATCAATGCAACCCATTATGCTTTCATTGAAACTTTGTGGCGTTCTCTGTGGCGGAGTGGTTAGAGTGTCTGATTTTTTTCTAGGTCAGACTCCTAATCTGAGGTTCAGCAGTTCGATTCCCAGTGCCCCCAGCTCTGCCAATTTGGATTTCCACCACTGTGTATAACTTACAGCGTCATCAAAGGCTGGTTGCTCTCATACCATGTCTATGTGGTGTGGGAGGTTAAAAATCCCTTGGGTCGGTAAAAGTGTAGGCTCAGGCTTTCTATCGACCAGCAGTGGAATGAGGATGACCAGTCATCTATGACTGAAATTTCCCCTGCTTAAACAACTAATGGACAACAAAAACTAAAAAATAATTGTGACATGGAAGAAGTGCGGATAAAAATAGACCTTAAGAGATAAGCTTCCCTGACACACACAAACCATAAGTGTACCCCATTGATGTATTATACATAGAACCTTAATCTCGTCTGGCAGCAGGGCCTCTGGTCTATAACCAGCTAGAACATCTGCTGTCAGGGGAGATTATTTACCTCTGAGCAGATATATAAGTCCCCCCCCCTCCACCCATGTCCTTCCTACTGGTTGGCTGGCTGGTTGTTGGAGTTTTATGTCCGGGCAATATCTAAGGTCATATAAAGCGTCCGTCTGCCATATTGGTAGATGATGGGATCGTGGGTTCGAATCCTGGTCGAGTCAAACTGATGACTTAAGAATTGATACATGTCGCTTCCTAGCCAGGCACTCAACATTATTAGAATAGGGCAAGGAGCAGTGGAATGAGGAAGACAAATCATCCGCAATTGAAATTTCCACTGCTTAAACAACTAATGTACCAACAACATTATAATAAAATATCCGGACGAGTACCAACTTGTGACAGTGCGCACTCATGGTGACTTTATAGTTCTGCCCCACTGGAATACCAGGCTGCCACCACCATGACCTAATGTCCAACTCAGTCACATTATCCTGACACTGAGCCAATCTTTCCTTTCCCAATGTTAATAATGCTGAGCGACTGGCTAGGAAGCCACAGGTAACAATTTTTAAGTCATTAGTTTGACTCGAACAGGGTTCGAACCTGTAGGTTTGAATCCCACAATCTCCCAAAACTGGAGAAGGGGGCTCAACTCATTTGACCATCCCATCTGGTCAATATTTGATATATGTTGCGATATATGTCAATATATGTTGCAATGTATGTGTTGAATTACGTATTCTGCGAGTATAAAGGCGTGGAATGGAACTGCTTCAATATCATTATTATCATATTATTAGGTACTCCAAAGTGGAGTGAAACGCTGTCCGTATTGTGAAATCCGACATAATTTAACCATTCTAAAACGACTTCACCCTCCACTAATTCTGCTCTTTTTAAAATAAACATGATATGAAGTGAATGCCTTTTCTTCTGTCTCTTAGGTTGTTTGATTTTTAATTAACATGATGAAATAAATTAGATATATGGACAGTTGTTTGGGTGTACCATCAGCAGGTCTGTGCATGTTCACCATAGTCTGTTAGCATCCAGACTTGGCCACTCCCTTCCCTAAAATTGCTAGGGAAGGGAGTGGCTGAGTATGGTCACCTGAGCTAAAAATAACCACAAATGAAAGATGGATAAGAAACCGGGCTTCATTAGCATATCAAGCATGGCTGTCTTTGAGCAGGAAATTTTATTGAACAGAAGGAGTTAAAACATTCAGATGTTGATTCTCTTTGAAAATTAATCCGGATCGTCTTTAAAATGATATCATCTGAAAGCTCAAGTCTTCCTTTACCTAACCAGAACAATATTTGGTTGAGTTTTATATAATACTCGACAAGGTTTGTTTAAGAAATGACCATCTGTTCCTGTGTCCTGCACCAGAGCGACAAATATGGCGTTGATTGAAGCTTCTATTTGAGCAGAAAAAGCTTGATGTGGCACCCATCAACAATGACTTTAGAGTATGGAAGGTGCCAT
The DNA here is from genome assembly GCA_030323885.1 of Branchipolynoe longqiensis. Lineage (NCBI taxonomy): Eukaryota > Metazoa > Annelida > Polychaeta > Phyllodocida > Polynoidae > Branchipolynoe > Branchipolynoe longqiensis. Next base: position 58,159,915 of record CM059200.1, on the reverse strand, counting down.
ACTTTAAAGACTTTTCTGAAGCCTATTGTTGCCTGAAAGAATCTGTTTAATCATCTTAATAAAGTTAACTTTGTTGCGACCGAGACTTGTAGTCAGCTAGCAATGCTTATAAAAATGGACATTCAGTTTTTACCTTGTATTAATTCAAAACATAGATGATCATATACAGCTTTTGATTCTGATTATTTTGGAATAAAACATTGACTGATAGTGTAAGTAGAACAGTTAGTTATGATGTTTCAAAGATATCCTGATGACATTCTGTTGAAATTAAGGAATTTAGCAAGCTTAGCATGAAATATCTGAAAGAATAACAAAGCTAATGGTCTGGATAAAAATGCAGCCTGCTATTTGTGCTATAGAGTGTGAGATTCTTTAATATTGGACAAATTATATGCAACATAGCGATTGTGTTGGGGCCTAAAAAACCTAGATTTCCCTAATTTGGAAATGTGCACAAATAAGGATGAGAAAATGAATCTTTAAAACCTCATAATTTCATAACTTTTCAAGAGATCTAAATACATTTTGTATTACTGGAATTGGATTCAAAAGATCTATACACATATATAATTTTAAACACTGAAACATTTAAATAAAAAATCACTTTGGAGTAACTAATATTATTATATTATTGTATACCATTGCTTCTATGTCCACCTTCCTGTACCTCCCCGGTGCGACCTGTGGGGCCCCCAGCGGTTGTTCCTGTCCCTAGAGGACGCAGGGACAGACCTCTTATAGCGGTACAGTGAGTGGTTGTTTCAGTGTGCAGGGGGTGGTGGCGCCACCACCGGTTGTTCCTGTCCCTAGAGGACGCAGGGACGGACCTCTTATAGCGGTACAGTGAGTGGCGGTTACAGTGTGCAGGGGTGGTGGCGCCACCATCGGAGCTGGGTTGGGGAGGCTGGAGCAGTAGATGACTATGACATACTCCATCAGGCCATGGAGCAGAGTGAGTGATGGGGGGAAGGAGTGATATTCAGGGTTATTATACTCGTATAATTCTTAGACATCATATATGCATAGAGAGAGGAGGACAGAGAGAGAGAAACAACAGTGAGGCGATCTGTACATATATTTTTAGGCAAACATTTGTAAGATGATCACATAAACTAAAGATGGAACACTAATAAAGGAGATTGGGTTGGTGAATTTACTTAGTTGCGCTTTATTGTTCTTAGATTCCACAAATATACTTCTATTTAGATATCTCTTGAGTATCGTGTTGGTAGACCATGCGATCGTGTGTTCGAACCCTGGTCGAGTCAAACCAATGACTTAAACATTTATACTTGTCATTTCCTAGCCAAGTACTTGGCATTATTAGGACAGGGTAAGGACTGGTTGGCTCAGTGTCAGGATAATGTCACTGAGTGGGATATCAGGTCATGGTGCTGGCGGCCTGTTTTCCTAGTCGGGCAGCAGTATAAAGTCACTATGAGTGCACACTGTCACAAGTCGGTACCAGTCTTCCTGATATGACCTTAGATGTTGCTAGAACGTAAAACAACAACAAACAAGCAATATAGTTTGGACCCACTCGGCACCCCATATATGCTCCCTATAATTGTGTGACAGCGATGTTCAGCTTTAACCCAATCACACCGCCACCTATCGGCTCACAACTGCATTACTGTCAGCACTTATTTCCCCACCACGGGGCACCACTAAGGCAATATGGCTGATGCTAAGTGTTGCGGAAGTGGTCTTCATGGATCAGTGTAGATTCTAATTTTATATAGATCTATTAATAATAGATTAATAAGACACACTAGATAAGCAATATGGCCGTGTTTTATAACAACAATACTGAGATGGACCTGATTTTATTCTCCTAAGTGTTCCTTTTTTTCCCCGCTTCTTCTTAAAAATTGTAATCACATTGAGACCAGACGGGGTGGCAAAATGAGTTGAGCATCCGTCTCCCATCTTATTAGATGGTTGCGTTCGAACCCTGGTCGAGTCAAACAAATGATTTTAAAATGTATGCTAGTCGCTTCCTAGTCAGGCACTCGGCACTATTAGGATAGGGTTAGGACTGGTTTAGTTGGCTCAGTGTCAGGATAATATTACTGAGTGGGATATCAGGTGAGCATGCTAGAGTACGCTAGATGCAAATTCAGCCTCTAACGTCCAGAAATTTAATCGGAGATCACGGCTCACCCACGTTATTACAAAGTTAACATCACAGACAAGTATGGATCCCGGTACGCTCAACTTCATTCAACTATGTTAGCTGAATTGGTAAGAGTGCTGACTGGCTGGCTGGCTGGCTAGCTAGCTTGCTGACTGGCTGGCTGGCTGACTGACTGGCTGGATGGCTGGCTGGCTGACTGGCTGGCTAGCTTGCTGACTGGCTGGCTGGCTGACTGACTGGCTGGATGGCTGGCTGGCTGACTGGCTGGCTAGCTTGCTGACTGGCTGGCTGGCAGACTGTCTGACTGTCGTTTCCTAGCCAAGCACTTGGCATTATTAGGACAGGGTAAGGACTGGTTGGCTCAGTCTCAGGATAATGTCACTGAGTGGGATATCAGGTAATGGTGCTGGCGGCCTGTTTTCCTAGTCGGGCAGCACTATAAAGTCACCATGAGTGCACACTGTCACAAGTTGGTACCAGTCTTCCTGATATGACCTTAGATGTTGCTAGAACGTAAAACAACAACAAACAAGCAATAAAGTTTGGACCCACTCGGCACCCCATATATGCTCCCTATAATTGTGTGACAGCAATGTTCAGCTTTAACCCAATCACAGCGCCACCTATCGGCTCACAACTGCATTACTGTCAGCACTTATTTCCCCAGCAGGGGGCGCCACTAAGGCAATATGGCTGATGCTAAGTGTTGCGGAAGTGGTCTTAATGGATCAGTGTAGATTCTAATTTTATATAGATCTATTAATAATAGATTAATAAGACACACTAGATAAGCAATATGGCGGTGTTTTATAACAACAATACTGAGATGGACCTGATATTATTCTCCTAAGTGTTCCTTTTTTTCCCCGCTTCTTCTTAAAAATTGTAATCACATTGAGACCAGACGGGTGGCAAAATGAGTTGAGCATCCGTCTCCCATCTTATTAGATGGTTGCGTTCGAACCCTGGTCGAGTCAAACAAATGACTTTAAAATGTATGCTAGTCGCTTCCTAGTCAGGCGCTCGGCACTATTAGGATAGGGCAAGGACTGGTTTAGTTGGCTCAGTGTGAGGATAATATGACTGAGTGGGATATCAGGTGAGCATGCTAGAGTATGCTAGATGCAAATTCAGCCTCTAACGTCCAGAAATTTAATCGGAGATCACGGCTCACCCACGTTATTACCAAGTTAACATCACAGACAAGTATGGATCCCGGTACGCTCAACTTCATTCAACTATGTTAGCCAAATTGGTAAGAGTGCTGACTGGCTGGCTGGCTAGCTAGCTTGCTGACTGGCTGGCTGGCTGACTGACTGGCTGGCTGGCTGGCTGACTGGCTGGCTAGCTTGCTGACTGGCTGGCTGGCAGACTGACTGGCTGGCTGGCTGGCTGGCTGACTGGCTGACTGGCTGGCTGGCTAGCTTGCTGGCTGGCTGGCTAGCTTGCTGACTGGCTGGCTGGCTGACTGACTGACTGGCTGGATGGCTAGCTGGCTGACTGGCTGACTGGCTGGCTGGCTGGCTTATCGAGTGAGAATTAATGGGTTGCAACCCCAACTGAGTCAAGGTAATGACTTATAAAAATTGATACTTGTCGCTACCTAGCCTGGTGTTGGGCATTAAGGCCCCATCACATACACATTAGTAATATAGTTGAACGTAGTCGAACGTAGTCGGACACAGTCGGACGTAGTCGGAAGCAGTCGGAGGCAGTTGGATGCAGTCGGATGCAGTCGGATGCAGTCGGACGCAGTCGGACACTGTCGCATGCAGTCGCATGCAGTCGCACGCAGTCGCATGCAGTCAAACGCAGTCAAACACAGTCAAACGCAGTTGAACATATTGGCATCCATACTTCTCCGGTACGTTCAACTACGTTCAACTACGTTCAACTACGTTCAACTACGTTCAACTACGTTCAACTACATTAGCCTCCACTACGTTCAACTACATCCACTAACATGTATGTGACCGGGCCTGAATAGAATCGGACTCGGTTGCTTAGTATCAGGATAATGGGATTGAATGGTATATCAGGTTAAGCTGCTATCAATGTGTCCTGTCACCAATTGGTGCACAACCTTAGATGTTGCTAGGATGTAAAACACCAACAGGCAAACAAAGCAAGGTTAGATAGCGCAATTCTATATGAGGATGATAATTTAACGCAAAGGATTTTGTTTATGCACAAATTGTATGAGATACTTCTCCCCTAGTGGCAAGTGGAAGTATGCGAGTGGGCTACAGAGCAGCATATACCCCCATGGTTCACTGGAGGTGCCCTATTGTTTGGAATTTACTGCTATACCAACACAGTACTATCATGGGCAGTTCTGGCCTGTAACCATTTTTTGTAACTAATGAATTATGTCCTAATATTCAGCACTAATTTACTCAATCCGGTGCTGACTAAATGTCCTGGAAATATTCAGGAAATCAGATATAATGTGTTGCTTTCTAGTGATGTATTCCAATATGGAAACATCCCAAAACTCAGTGTTCCACAGTCAAAACTGTCAAACTGCACATTAATCTTATATCAAATTTGACCTTCGTAATTCAATCGGACATCCAATAACCCCAGTAGCCCAAATGAGGTAATGTCTCCAACGTGTTGTAGTAGTCCATACATGAGCTCCAAAACCATGTGGTGGCTGAAGGGACTACGCCATGTACTGTCGTAGTTCTACTGCATCAGGTGGTGGCATGCTAGCCGACGAGAAGTGCCCTGACTGGACTGCCCCCATAAGCGTGTAGGTAGCGTACCCCCCCCCCCTACCCAGGAGAGGTGATGTGGGACTTGGGTGATCAGGGCGGGGGGTCACTGGATTGTGGACGCCACAGTGTGTGGATGTCAATAAACATTAGAAGCATATATACTTGTCCCTCGTTCATCCGGTGTTACTTCGTCAGAACCAAGTCTGTATGTAGCCTATCACAATATCCATTCAAAAAGTTTCCCACCTTGCGTCTTTGCCGCCTGAGTCTCATTTCCCATTTGTTCGACAAAATCAGGTCCACCAGGGTTAATTATTGCTTTGCAATTATACGGCTTCGCAGAATTAATTAACACCATTCCCTGAATTGTCCGCTAGTCCTGACTAACGCTCTCTGCCGCCGAAGTAGAAGACCTACAAGTATTCTATCCCAGCCTGCAGTAGTTATTTCCAGAACTTGGCTGAGTTACATTAATAGACCTTTTTTCCACTACATTAGCTTAGCTGTTCCACAGCCATCGGAGGGAAGGCTGTTGGTGGACATCGCCTATAAGACCTTTTCCACAAATCAAGATGCACATTGAGAAGCTATCCACAACATGTGTTGTTCCAGTGGCATCAGAGGGAAGGTTGGCAGTGGAAATCGTCTATAAGACCGTTTTCACCGATCAGGATGCACTTGAGAAGCAATCCACAACATTTGTTGTTCCACTGGGAAGGTTGTTGGTGGAAATCGTCTATAAGACCTTTTTCACACATCAAGATGCACAGTGAATAACTGCCCACAATATTAATTCTTCCACTAGCATCAGAGGGAAGGTTGTTGGTGGAAATCATCTATAATACCTTTACCACATATCATCATGCAGAGGGTGGGCTGGTTGTGGAAATATTCTATAAGCCCTTACCCACCATCTTCCTGCTGACTGATCTGTTAATAGGGGGCGGGTACCGGGCGCGGTGGCTGAATCAGTAGAGCGCGGGCCTCGCATGCGGGAGATAAGGAGCTGGGTTCCCGGTCGAGTCAAACCAATGACTTATAAAATTAATACTTGTTGCTTCCTAGCCTGGCGCTCCGCATTAATAGGATATGGCAAGGACTGATTAGCTCAGTGTCAGGATAATCTGACTGAGTGCGATATTGGGTCATGGTGCCGGCAGCATAATTTCCCAGTGTGGCTGCACTATAAAGTTGCCATTAGTACACACTGTCACAAGTCACTGATATGATCTTAGATGTTGCCAGGACGTAAAACTCCACTCGAACAACCAAGCAATAGGGGGTAGGCACTCACATCATTTAGCCATTGCGTCTGGTGTGAGATCAATGTGGCTGAGTCGGATATCAGGTCATGGTGCAAGGGCTATTTTACAATGATCCTGATGGCCCAGTCTCCCAGTGGGGCAGCACTAAGAAATCACCACAAGTGCGCACCGTCACAAATCGGTACTCGTCCTGATATTACCTTTAATGTTGTGAGGATGTAAGACCTCAATGAACGAACCTACAAACCTTCAGCTTTTAGACTGGATGCGGTGGCTGAACCCGGTATATCGCAGGCATCCGGAGTTTGATTCTCCGTCGAGTCAAACCAATGACTTACAAAATTGATACTTGTCACTTCCAAGCCTGGCGCTCGGCATTAATAGGATAGGGCAAGGACTGGTTAGCTCAGTGTCAGGATAATGTGACTGTGTGGGATATTGAGTCAGTGTGCTGGCAGCCGGGCCTCAGGGTGGGACAGCACTATAAAGTTGCCATGTGTGCACACCGTCACAAATCCGTAGGTACCCATCCAGATGTGACCCTGGATGTTGTGAGGACATAAGACCCCAACAAACCTACCAACCAATTTTTTGTATTTAGCTTTTATCTCACAGTGAGCTGGTTTCATGCTATTACATGATTGCCCCCAAAGCCTTGCTCGTGCAGAACTGTTAAGGTCTCACGACGGTAAGTAATTCAATTATAGCGCTCCATATACGGTCTTCGGTCATTTCCGGACTCATAATTGTAGCATTTACCTCGGCATAAAGGTTGATTGCACCTGAATGAGTTTGTATAATCTTTTGTGAATGGGTCGTTCTCAGAAACTGTGTATCACTTCAGACGGGATGGCCGAATGAGTTAGAGTGTCCGTCTCCCGTGTTGGTAGATCATGGGATCGTGGGTTCGAATCCTGGTCGAGTCAAACCAATGACGTAAAAATTGATACTTGTCACTTCCAAGCCTGGCGCTCGGCATTAATAGGATAGCGCAAGGACTGGTTAGCTCAGTGCCAGGATAATGTGACTGTCTGGGATATTGAGTCAGTGTGCTGGCAGCCTGGGATCAGGGTGGGACAGCACTATAAAGTTGCCATGTGTGCACACCGTCACAAATCCGTAGGTACCCATCCAGATATGACCCTGGATGTTGTGAGGACATACAACTCCAACAAACCTACCAACCAATTTTTTTTATTTAGCTTTTATCTCACAGTGAGCTGGTTTCATGCTATTACATGATTGCCCCCAAAGCCTTGCTCGTGCAGGACGTTTAAGGTCTCACGACGGTAAGTAATTCAATTATAGCGCTCCATATACGGTCTTCGGTCATTTCCGGACTCATAATTGTAGCATTTACCTCGGCATAAAGGTTGATTGCACCTGAATGAGTTTGTATAATCTTTTGTGAATGGGTCGTTCTCAGAAACTGTGTATCACTTCAGACGGGAATGCCGAATGAGTTAGTGTCCGTCTCCCGTGTTGGTAGATCATGGGATCGTGGGTTCGAATCCTGGTCGAGTCAAACCAATGACGTACAAATTGATACTTGTTGCTTCCTAGCCAGGCGCTCGGCATTTTTAGGATAGGGCAAGGAGCAGTAGAATGATGAAGACCAGTCGTCTGCGACTGAAATTTCCCCTGCTTAAACAACTAATGTACCAAAAACAAAAAACTAAATATTCCAAATAAATGTAAAAAAAAATACACATTCCAAATAATAGCAGCATCTATGTTCCTATGGAGGTTTATATGTTTATGTATATAACAGAGTAGAGAACAATATTATTTCACTTTAAAGTGCACACGAGAGTCCGACATGGAAACCAAAAGTGAAAACATTCCAAATAATAGCCCTAAAAAAACCCATTCCAAATAATAGCAGAATCCCAGAATTCCAATGAAGGTTTGCGTGTTTTGTCTAGGTCCGAGTTGAGAACAATATTATTTCACTTTTTAATATAGATCTTATACAAATTGAGTAGTTATGTTAATATCACTTGTGTAACAGGAAAATCAAAGACATATCGATAACATGATTTTAACAAGATTGTATTGATTACAGTTAAGCAAACAAGGTTTGTCTTCCACGAAAAAAGTTGAAAAAAGTTTCACTAAATGCATGGTGTCGATGTGTAAATTTTCACATTATCATGTTAGCAGAAAACCGTACACATATAGGCCTACTTTTGATATATTTTGTGTGTAAGATTAAATATATGTAGCATCGCCAACATACTTAATGCATGCAGGCAACAACAATTATTTGACTTGTGATTAATAAAAGAAAGAATTAATTATCAGCATCTTAATCTGGAAACCAAATATGTGGTACACAGTTTCTGAGAATGGTCACATGTGGCTGTCAGTTGCAGAGGTTTTTATATTTACCGATTAGCGATAATAATGCTAAGGAATCAGGATGTAGATGACAACAATTTGGTGGTTTAGTAGTCTGCACTGACTTCTCAGGCAAGGAACCGCATAGACAGATAGGAGTGGGTAGTATGCTGACATCAGGGATCATAGGTGGTATAATGGTTAGCACACTGGCCTGGAATGCAAAGAAATATAGGTTCAAGTCCTGCTCTAAGCGCAATATTTCCTATTTTCATCACCCCGCCATGACACTGGTTGACATGACCATGATCCTGTACAAGTTATGCACTGTATAGTTGTTGAACCTACCCTGTGTATGTATGTGTTAGTGCATTGCATGTATGTATGTATGTAATTGTAAGCATTAAAAGACTTACGATTCCAGGGGGATGAGTGTAGTAGTCTGCACTGACCTCTCAGGCAAGTAGCCTCATATACAGGTCGACATGGGTAGTATGGTGATATCAGGGAGCCTAGGTGGTGTAATGGCTAGCACACCGGCCTGGAATGCAGAGAGATGTGCGTTCGAGTCTCGCTCTAGGCACAATATTTCCCATTTTCATCACCACCACGACACGTAGGATGGGATATTTACTATTTGAGCTTAAAGTTACATAGTCCGATGGTTTAAAGTTTTTGTCATTTACTGAGGTAAACATGTTAGGTTGATCATTATAATCTATCGCACTTTAGTTTGAAGTAACTTTTATTTTAAATGGCTATCTTTTGAAATATTCTAAGTGCAAACATGCTAAATTAATGCTGGCAAGCATGCCAAAACTCTGACACCATAGGCTTCTGCAGTAAGATGTTCTGTTAAATTGCCTCCGTATTCCCTTCTATGTGATGACAAATGTTTGATAAGTTTGCCAGATTCAACATTAGACATCTACAATCAAATCTAGATTATTACGATGGTTTTGAAAATTTGATGTTTCATCGGACTATGCAGCTTTAAACACAGCAGGGCGGTATTAATCTGTCGATCACCATTAGACTTTGAGCACCATGGCCAGTATTACTATTTGTAGTTCTGTGACGTCACACAGGGAAGGGAAGAGTGAGCTTACATAGGTGATATGACATACTCAACTAGCTTCGCCCGTCCTGATATGACCTTAGATGTTGCCAGGAAGTACAACTCCAACAACCCACTAACCGAAAAGTTTTAAATTTACTTCAAGTGGACACACCCAACCTACTGTGTCATCATCATCAATCCTTTAACCGCAAGTCATTGGGGCACCACAGATGGATTCGCAACCAGTTTCATCCAGTTGTCCGTGTTCGCCACTTCCCTCTGGGACTCTAGGCCTGTCCATTTTTATTGCCCGAATGTTGTCTTCGCACCTCTTCCTTTGTCCGCCTCATCTTCTTCTGTCTTTCACTGCGCGTTGCGAGATGGTTTCTGGCCAGACCTGACGAACGGGAAATATGGCCACAAAGTGAACAGAAGTGTAGTACGGCCTTAACTGTCGGCTTAGTCTCCCCAGTGTAGACAGGCCTTTAATTAAAGGTTCAGGGCCACTGTGGGTTCGTGAGGGGTGGGGGGTGGGGATGGGGCTGGTGACACACCGTTGGCTGGAGCTGTCACGTGGTGCAGCCAGCACTCAGGGCGTTCATTGATAAATGACAGCCCTTCGGCGTTCTAATGCACCACGTGATGGCAATGTCCCAGATTGGCGTGACTTGTATACATTAACATATCCCCAGATATTTAAATAGACATATATAAACCATCCGAGCAGGTCTGGTGGCGGTAGTGACCAGACGCAGCTGGTACCAAGGTGGCCAGGAGCCACTCACAGGTGGCGCCATAGTGGCAGAAGCAGGAACTAACTCCTATGACAGTAGGATAGTAGGTAATAACTAATATATAGAAGAGAACTGATAAGTGGTAGTGTCCTTGTTTATATTACCATAATAGATTATAGAGCATATATATACAGGGCGCATTGGCCAAATCGGTTAAGCGCAGAATATCAGAGTAGCATACACGTCAAGTCTCCCGATTTCGGCGGGAGCCTCCCGACTTTAAGTATCTGACCCGACCTCCCGATCGGGTTGGGGTTGTGGGGGGTTGTGAACGGTTGTGACGGGTTGTGAGGGGTTGTGAGGGGTTGTGGAGGGTTGTGAGGGGTTGTGATGGGTTGTGGGGTTGTGAGGGGTTGTGAGGAGTTGCTATGGGTTGTGAAGGGTTGTGATGGGGTTGTGATGGGGTTGTTAAGGGGTTGTTAAGGGGTCATTGAAGGGTTGTAAAGGGGTTTTTAGGGGGTTGCGATTGTTTGATAAGGGATCGTTACAAGGTTGTAATAGGTTTGTTAAGGGGTTGCAATGGGTTGATAAGTGGTTGTAAAGGGGTTGTGAGCAATTGTTGAGGGGTTGTTAAGGGGTTGTGAGCGATTGTTGAGGGGTTGTTAAGGGGTTGTGTAGAGTTGTGATAGGTTGTTCAGAGGTTGTGAGTGGTCGTTACAGGGTTCTGACTGAGGTGTTAATGGGGTTGCGAGGGATTGTTACATGAGTTTTAGGTTGGTTGGTGGACTGCTAATGGGGTTCTGAGGGGTTGCGGATGGCTTGTAGTGGGTGCTGATGGGTTGTGAGGGGTTGTGAGAGGAGTATTATGGGGTCGTGATGGACGGGTGGAAAGGGGCGCGACGGGGGGGGTGCGAAGACATGGCTGCGCTTGAGGGGATCCATGAGGCGGGACGTGAGGGGGGGCGTGAGGGGGCGTGATGGGGGGGGGGTGGGGGGGGGGGGGGGGGGGGGGGGGCGTGGGGAGGGGGGGGGGGGGTGGGGGGGGGGGGGGGGGGGAGGGGCGGGGGTGGGGGTGGGTGGGGGGGGGGGGTGGGGGGGGGGGCGTATAGTGGGGGGGGAGGTCCGTGATAGCGGGGGAGGGTCATGGGTTTCAAGGCCTAAATGGAGATAACAATGCGGCAGGAGTGTCAGGCCGTGTAAGGCGCGTCTGACATGACCCTCACAGAAACAACATGACCCCTGCACAAAGGTCATGACCCCTACAGCGTCTTCTTGTCCTTTCGCAGCTGCCTCGGCACATCTCTTTTAAGTCCCCCCTCCTCCCACTCCCATCACCCTTCCTCTTTCCCCACCCCTTCCTGCTCCCCTTCCCCCTCCCCTTCCCCCTCCCCTTCCCCCTCCTCCTCTCTCCCTTCCCATTGTCTCTCCCCTTCCCTCTCCCCCTCCCGGTCCCCTCTCAATCCCCCCTCCCCTTCCCCCTCCCTCCAGCCCCCTCCCCCTAACCACTACCCCCTCCCCCTCCCCACTACTCCCTCTCTTCCCCGATACCCCCTCCCATCCCCCCTCCCCCCACCCCTTCAGTCCATCCTCTTCCCATCCCTATTCCTCCTCCACCTCCCCCCTCACCACACTCACTTTCCCCCACCTCTGCTCCCTCCCCGTCCCATCCCCCTCTGCTCCCCTCCCCCTTCCCTCTCCCATCCCCCTTCTCTTCCATATCCCACCTTCCCCCTCCCCTCCTCTCCACTCCCCTTCCTCCTCAACCCTACTAACTCACCACCCTTTCCCCGTCCCCTCCCTCTCACCCTCCCCATCTCTCTCCATCTCCCCCTCTCCCTCCCCCTCCCCCTCCTCCTCTCTCTGTCCCTTCTCACCCATCCCCCTATCCCTGTCCGTGTTAACCTACACCCACTCCGCCCACCCCACTTACCCCACCCACTTCTCCGCCCACCCCCACCCCCCACCCACCCACCCACCCACCCACAACCTCTAATGGCCTTCTTGTGTTCTGTCAGTGACCTGTGGGCGGGCACTTTAACAGGCCACGCCCACTAGTAACAAGTAACGCCCAATAGCAACAGGCCCCGCCCATATAACCCTTCCCTATTGTAAAATTCTCTGATTGAGTATCTATTGAGTATCGAGATGGCTAAATGGGAAACAGTACTCCCTTTATAATGCTCACACCGGGGGGAGGGAAGAAGTGCCCCTTTAAGCAGCATCCCTCCCCCTTATCTCATTGAGCCCTTATCTCGCCCAGCCACAAGGTCTCGCGCATGTTATGTGGTAATCCCACGATGGCTAGGTGGTAGACATGGCTGAGTGGGAGGGGGGTGAGCTCTTAAAGCAGCCAATGGTGAACTGTGTTAGGGAGAGATCATGTGGGAGAGGAGTGACTGGTGTGCATGAGTGTAATAGCCAATAAGGTGGTCTATAACAACCACTGTTGTATGTATCTGAAAACCTTATATAAGTAAATAAAATTAAGCATTCAGGATCTATCTATTAAGTACTCTTCCGATGGTGCTGAACTCGGACCATGTGTTGTGTTGTGTATTGTCTCTACTATGGGGTAAGCTCTGATATATAATTCATATAATCAGGAAGAGAAAAGGGGAGCTATGAACCGTACACAATACACAGGATATCAGGGCTGTATAGCCTTGTTGAGCAGTACAGCTAATAACATGATAGAACATAATGACAGTAACCATAACCTCCACATACCACCTAACGGGATCGGCAATCAATAGCATTCTAACGCCAGCATATATGACATGCAGGGACCCGCAAACATGGGATTTCATACTATGCCATTCCCTCCGATGAACCAGCAACCATAATATAGAATCAGTCAACATAACTATATGCCTGCTGGGTACCAGTTAAACTTGCCTCTGATCGACTTGTTTACGGGTAAAGTTTGTTTGTGGGTGAGTTTCTTTGTGACGGTGTATTTATGCGATGTATAAGCATTATACAAGTATAATTAATAGGACGTGTTCAAACCTTATTATATCCTAACTCATATACTATACTGATCTGTTATTACCTTGTTCATCTATTATGCAACTGGGCCGATTTCGTCACACCCTGCCTTCAAACGCTGTAACTTTCTGGCGCCGCTCACTCACTCTGCTAACTATTAAATCTAATGACTTGTTTTGTTGTCTTTTTTTGTTTGTTGTTTGTCGATTTCCTAGTTCTATTTTCTTTGCACAATAAGTCAAACTGACCTATTTTAATTGCTCAGCCTATGAAAATGTGAAGTACATGTGTAACTCAATTTGCTATAAATCCTCCGGTGCGACTGACATTTGTCTACATCCGGTGGAGGAGAGGAGGGTAGGTGGAGCCACCGCCAAATGTTGGTCTTACGGAGTATAACAAATAATAGTAATAATTAACCCGTACGTATCTTTATACTCGCATAATTCGTTATACATCACATATATATATATAAACAGTTGGCTCCTGGAAAACAGAATAACAAGAGACTGGGGTGGTTGAATAGAGAATATATTCTCCGGTGGGAATATGTTAATTGCCCACCTAAAAATAAAAATCTGACCATCCCAGCAGGTCTGGAGGCAGTATTGACCAGACATAGCTGGTATCAGGGTGGCCAGGAGTGCCAGTCACAGGTGGCGCCATAGTGGCAGAAGCAGGAACTAACTCCTATGACAGTAGGATAGTAGGTAATAACTAATATATAGAAGAGAACTGATAAGTGGTCGTGTCCTTGTTTATATTCCCATAATAGATTATAGAGCACACATTATATAATTCATTCTACCTCAATAAAGTGACAAGCATAAGAGTAGGTTAAAGATATATATATAAACAGTTTGGACCCTGGCAATACAGAATAACAAAAGACGGAGTGGTTGAGAAGAGTATATATTCTCTGGCAGGAATATATTAATTGCCCACCTAAAATTTAAAATCCGACCGTCTGAGCGGGTCTGGCAGCAGTAGTGGACCAGACGCAGCTGGTGTCAGGGAGGTCAGGAGCCACACACAGGAGGCAGACTAGTGGGGGATGTAGGAACTAGACTAGGCAGCAGCTTAGGCAGTACTAACTCAATGACTCTAGCACAGTAGGAGTAACTAATAACATGACATTACAGGGTGTAGTAACTAATATATGGGAAGGTAGTTGGTCGTGTCCTTGTTTATATTCCCATAATAGATTATAGAGCACATAATCTCTGGCTAGAGACAGAGTGAAGCCAGACAAGTTACCACATTTGCAGATAGGGGGCTCCACAATTGTACCAGTTGCATAGTCGATGAACATAGTCTGACAGCAGTACAGTAGATGAATTAAGTTAATAAAGAAGTGAAAGCTTCTCATTAATTATACCTGTATAATGCTTATACATCACGTATATCCCTATATATATCTGGTGTTGTGTCGCTAGTTGAATGCTTTGCGTGGTCGCCATTTTGTTTCTGCCTCAGCACACCCGGCCGCAGATGTCACTGTCACATGTGCCAACATGTGACAGTGACACCTTCCTTGCTTGCAAGCCAACTGTCACCTCCAGACAGAGATACTTCACACACCTACCCACCCACCATCACCCCCTCCTTCCCCACCTCCCCACCTCCCCACCTCCCCACCTCCCCACCTACCCACCTCCCGACCTCCCCACCTCCCCACCTCCCCACCTCCCCACCTCCCCACCTACCCACCTACTACCACACTCCCCATTATCACACTCACTGCCTGGTTGGCCACTTTTTGCTGACTCATCCATTTTTTTGTTTACTCAATGGAGAATCACCCCGCTCCCAGAATGCACTGGGCGTCCGCTTGTAAAAATATGCAACTTTTGGTTAAAGTTGGTTTTGAGTTTTCGTAATTTGTCTACGATAAATATATTGAATTGACTTTTATAATATACCATATTTAGTTTGAAGTAAGGGGGATATCAATCAGGTCATGGTGCCACCAGCATGGTTTCCCATTCGGGCGGCACTATACAGTTACCATGAGTGCGCACTGTCACAAGTCGGTGGCCATCCTGATATGACCTTAGATGTTGCCAGGACGCAAAACTCCAACAAATAGACAAAACAACCTGATGCCTTCTTCTACCTACTACCGAGCGCAGTGGTCTAATCGGTAGAGAGCGGGCCTCGCGTGTGGAAGGTCGGGAGTTCGGTTCCCGATCGCGTCAAACCAATGACTTATAAACATGATACCTTTCGCTTCCTAGCATAGCGGTCCACATTAACGGGATAGGGTAATGACTGGTTAGCTCAGAGTCAGGATCATGTGACTGAGTGGGATATCGGGTCATGGTGCTGGCAGCCTGATTTCCCAGTGGGGCAGAACAATAAAGTCACCATGAGTGCAAACTGTTACAAGTCAATACCCATCCTGATATGACCTTAGCTGTTGCCAGGATGCACAACTCCAACAAATAAACAAAACATCCTTAAGCGTTCCACCTACTTATACAGTAAAACCCCGTTAAACCAAGCTTGGTTAAACCAAACGATGAGTTAATCCAAACCTTTTTCGCCGGCCCGACAAAATACAACCAGTTATGATATAAAAAAGTTGGTTAAACCAAAGTTGGTTAATCCAAATTATTGGTTAATCCAAGCAAATTGTCCGGCCCCAGGCCAATTCCAGTATGATTAAATCAAACTTTCATGTGGCTATAAGGTCTTCTGAGACTTTTTTATATGATAAATGGTAGTATTTTACTGGGCCACCGAAAAAAGTTTTGATTAACCGATCGTTTGGTTTAACCAAGCTTGGTTTAACGGGGTTATACTGTATATACATAAAAAACAATAATCAAAGTGTCACATACATTGTATATTACATTCATAATGCACCCACGTTTTTTGCCAAAGCCAAGTCAAAGTCGAAGCCAAGGCTTGGTTAAACCAATGATAGGTTAATCCAAACAAATTTCTAGGGTTCCTTCAAGTTTGGTTTAACGGGGTTATACTGTACCTTGATTTATTCTGACCAAAGACTCTATAATACTAAGACGGTTCACTCAGCTTATACTGTGTAATCAAAATCATCAAACCCACCACTTGGTGCGTGGCTGTCCTCTTGGTTAAACAGGTGCTATATTATATGTATAAATGTATATATGAATGTGAAAGATGTGTGATGATGGCGATGCTGATGATGATGCTGATGATGATATGTATTTGTTCATAGCAATTTCATATTGATGTGTATTCATACTTACCTATATCATGTATAATATAATTGTAAATGTTTACATGTGAAACACCAACCAGCAGCCAGGCTGATCAAACCCACCACAAGGTGGCACTGGAAAATGTACATTACCATGGGAGAGAGAGGGAGTGAGCTGTCTTAGTGTTATAGGGTCTTTGATCTGACTCACCTTAACTGCATGGTGTGCCTCTTGCCATGTACTACTACTACTCACGTCATATTTTACCAGTATTATTCACCAGGTCGCCTTCTCCCAACCTTGCTTGTTACATCCTACTTCCGTGTTATTTCTTAAGCACAGTTTCAGTTGGTTGTTGCAGTTTTACATCCTGGTAACATATATGGTCATATCATGATGGGTACTGACTTGTGACAGTATGCACTCATAGCAACTTCTTGGTGTTGCCCCACTGGGAAATCAGGCCACTGGTTCCATGACCCGATATCCCACTCAGTCACATTATGCTGACACTAAGCTAAACCAGTCATTGCCCTATCCTATTAATGCCGAGTGACTGGGAACCAAACTCGCAACCTTCCGCATGTGAGGCCCACGTTCTAACAATTCGGCCACCACCCTTGGTATTACTTCTACTATGTCTGAAATAAACACGCATGCAATCCCTCACTTCAGTTTTGTTCTCCTTCTGTGAATCAGTAGAAACTTGCATACACTAACAGCACACTCATACACAGGTACACACAGACACAGACACAGACACAGACAAGACACATACATATACAGACACAGGCAGACACACACACATACACATACAGACACATACACAGACACATACACAGACACATACACAGACACACACATACACACACATACACAGACATGCACACACATGCACACACATACACACCCAGACACACACAAACACATACACAGACACAGACACAGACACATACACAAACACACACATACACACATACACACATACACACATACACACATACACACACAAACACAGACAGACACATACACATACCCATACACAGACACATACACAGACACACACAGACACACACAGACACAGACACACACATACACACACAGACACAAACACATACCCAGACACCGATACAGACACAGACACACACATACACACATACACACACATACACACACAAACACAGACATACACATACACAGACCCATACACATACACAGACACACACATATACACAGACACACACATACACACACAGACACAAACACATACACATACACCGATACAGACACATACACACACAGACACACACATACACAGACATAAACATACACATCCACAGACACATACACATACACAGACAAACACAGACACATCCACAGACACAGACACACACAGACACACACAGACACACACAGACACACACAGACACATACACAGACACACACACAGACACATGCACAGACACAGTCCCAGACGCATTTCTCTACATATGCGCATCTGTCCAAGCACACAGTCAATATGGTGGAACTGCCTGCTGGTGTTGTTGGAGTAGTACCTTAGGTGGCCACCAGGTGGTCAGGTGGTGCAACAAGTGCTTAATCTGCTTAAGGCTCACATCCCCCTCCCCAACCCCCCTTCCTCCTTCCCACCGTACCCCCTCCCTCCCCCCACCGTACACCCTCCCTCCCCCCACCACACCTTCTACTGAATGTGGTTGCCGAATCGGAGGAACGGAAGCTTCCTGTCCGGGAGATCCGAGTACACATCCTAGCCGTATATATGTGAAGTATAAACATTATGCGAGTATAAAGGCACGGAAGGCAGATTATTATTGTTGTTGTTATTTTGATACTGATATATATCCATTTGGTGCGGAGCATCCCCCACGTGCCCAGTGGCGCCACCACCGCCACCGATCCTAACTACATGTAAAATATTCCGATAATACGGGAAATGCAAATGGTCTATTAAGGAGAAAGGTATAAAGTGCCAGGTGCATACTTGTTTATGTAGTTGCTGGTGATCCTTTACTCTTGATCAATAGTCATTGTGTCTTAGTCAGCTAGTGTGAAAGGGCACTAGGAGATAGTGTGTAAGGGGCACTTGGAGCTCTACCCACTGTACTGTGATTAAGGACCGACGACTGCCTCCCCCTCATTAGTCATGGATCACCACACACTCAGCTCAGGCAGCTGCTGGCCAAGGGAGCCACAGCATATGGTGGTGGTGGGCAGATCACTGTTGCCATGGTGACACAGGAATGCTTGATGTTCATTGGTGGAGTTGTAGATGCTTGATTCTCATCGGAGAACACGGTCAGATGATGCCATACTAGATCCATGTACCACTATAAATAATAAACCAGAGGGTTTGGCTCTCTCGCTACTTTCACTCGGTATACTCTTCCTTTCTCTTCTTGCCTGTATTGATTTCATTATAGCCTGCCTACACAACCACAGATCCCAGCCGTTGACTTTACATACGGACGCTCAACTCTATGTCTCACACATATAGGTGAATATTACACATGTAGCTGAGAGAGACAGACAGACAGACAGACGGAAAGACATGACCGAACACTGCGCAACTGCTCATGACACAGGAACCGGAAGCAGTCCGTGCACAGTTGAGCTGCTCCTCGGGGCTTGCGGACTGTTGTACCAACAAATAACCTAACTAGCTAACCTACTAACTACAGTCACACGCGTATTCACTTCATGCGACAACTCTGCATCCAGACCAATGTGGTCCTGACAGAGAACATCTGTCCTAATAATTCAGCGGCAATTAAAAAAAACAAAGACAGTTTGTACATTAAACAAAAGAAAAATTGTTTGTGCATGGCCGGGGTTCCCTCAATCACAGGACTGGCTGAGTTTGTTTGTGTGTTTGTTGTTGTTTTACGTCCTAGCAACATATAAGGTCATATGAGGATGGGTACCTACTTGTGACAATGCACACTCATGGTGACTTTATAGTGCTGTCCCACTGGGAAACCAGGCCGCTGGCACGATGACCTGGTATCCCACTCAGTCACATTATCCTGATGCTGAGCATACCAATCCTTGCCTGTCCTAATGATGCCAAGCGCCAGCCTAGGAAGTGATATGTATCAATTTGTAAGTCATTGGTTTGACTCGACCAGGGTTCGAACCCACGACCCCATGATCTACCAGCATGGGAGACAGATGCTCTAACTTATTCGGCCATCCTGTCTGGTGCAGTACTGGCTGAAGATGCGCGCTTACTGCAACATGCGTCAACTTTTCACAGCCCACCTTAATGATCTTATTATGTAGAACCACACTTTAAGAATGGTCTATGAGCAGCTCATATACCAGATGGGAAAATCTGGTCTATGAGCAACTAATATACCAGATGGGAATATCTGGTGAATGAAATGAGCAGCTAATATACCAGATGGAAAAATCTGGTATATGAGCAGCTCATAGACCAGATGAGATAATCTGGTATATGAGCAGCTCATAGACCAAATGGTAAAATCTGGTATATGAGCAGCTTAAATACCAGATGGGAAAATATGGTATATGAGCAGCTAATATACCAGATGGGAAAATCTGGTCTATGAGCAGCTAATATACCAGATGGGAAAATATGGTATATGAGTAGCTAATATACGAGATGGGAAAATCTGCCGCTCTGACAAAGCTAACACTCTTCCCAGTCAGTTCCGCCCTAATATGACCTTAGATGTTGCTTGGACCTAAAACAACAACACACACACTCCCAGTTAGTCTGAGTCCATCCTGTTTCTCAACCTGGATCATATTTGGTAGAAATACTCGGATAATTGTTAACTTGAATATTTCTTTATGGAAAGGGTCGGTTAATTGTTAACTTCGATATTTATTTACTGAAAAGGTCGGCTACTTGTTAACTTGGATGTTTTTTTAGGAAAAGGGGTGGCTAATTGTTAACGGGGATGTTTTTGTTTAAGGGAAATGGTTGGCTCACTGTTAACTTGGATGTTCTTTTAGGGAAATGGTCAGCTAATTGTTAACTTGGATATTCTTTTGAGGGAAAAGGTCACCTAATTGTTAACTTGGGTAGTTTTTTTTAGGGAAATGGACGCCTAATTGCTAACGTGGATATTTGTTGTTATCAGCGAAAGGATAAGCTAATTGTGGGTAATACTGGTAAGACAGTCCCTCTCCCCTCTTCCCCCCTCCCCTACCCCACCCCATCAGCCCCCACCCCCCTCGAGCCACCAGCTGCGTCCTCCAGTTCTGCGTTTCACCAGAGGTTTGTCGTACTAAACAATCACCAACAAATGTGCACCTGAAGGAACAAGCATAGGAATATTAGCGCAGTTGATGTAAAATATCATTCCCAGTTCGCTTTAGTTATATATTGTCCCTCCCCCTCCCTCTCCCTCTCCCGGTCCCCTCCCAATCTCCCCTCTTCCCTTCCCCCTCCCTCCCGCCCCCATCCCTCTCCCCACTACCCCCTCCCCTCCCCACTACCCCCTCCCATCCACCCTCCCGCCATCCCTTCAGTCCTTCCTCTTCCCATCCCTCTTCCTCCCCCACCTCCCCCCTCACCACACTCACTTTCCCCCCTGACGCTCCCTCCCCCTCCACCCCCCTCTGCTCCCCTCCCCCTTCCCCCGCCCATCCCCCTTCTCTTCCATCTCCCACCCTCCGCCTCCCCTCCCATCCACTCCCCTTCCTCCTCAACTCTACCAACTCAACACCCCTTACCCCTCCCCTCCCTCTCATTCTCCCCATCCCTTTCCCTCTCCCCCTCTCCCTCCCCCTCTCCCTACGGCCATCCCGTCCTACACGGATGAATACGGACGCATTTTGAGTGTATTTCAGATGGAAACATAGTTTTGTTTGTTTGTTTGTTGTTGTTTTACGTCCTAGCAACATCTAAGGTCAGATCAGGACGTGTAGAGACTTGTGACAGTGCGCACTCATGGCGAGTTTATAGTGCTGCCCCACTGGGAGACCAGGCTGCCAGCACCATGATATGATATCCCACTGAGTCACATTATGCTGACACTGAGCCAAGCAGTCCTTTCACTATCCTAATAATGCTGAGTACCTGGCTAGGAAGCGACAAGCATCAACTTTTAACTCATTGGTTTGACTCAACCAGGGTTCGATCCCACGACCCATGGTCTACCAACACGGGAGACGGACGCTCTAACTCATTCAGCCATCCCGTCTGGTCTGTAAACGTAGTGATTGTAGGCTTTGTTGGTGTAGTGTCTAAGGGGAGCTATAATTAGTTTTGGTGATTTGTGTTGCGGTGAAAGAAATATGTTTTGTGACCAGCCGGGATGCTTACCATGTCCACTTCTAGTAGTAATACTCTCTTCGCTGTCTTGTCTCTCACTCAGTCCTACTCGTATCGATCTACCCAATCTTCTCCCCGCATGTACCTGCATCTAGCCGCATCTAGCCGCATCTAGCTGCGTCTAGCTACATCTAGCTGCATCTAGCTGCATTATAGCTGCATCTAGATGCAGCTAGCTGCATCTAGATGCAGCTAGTTGCGTCTAGCTGCGTCTAGTTGCATATATCTGCATCTAGCTGCATCTAGTTGCATATAGCTGCAGCTAGATGCATCTAGCTGCATCTAATTGCATCTAGCCGAATCTAGCTGTATCTAGCTGCATCTAGCTGCATGAATAGGATACGGCAAGGACTGGTTAGCTCAATATCAGGATAATGTGACTGAGCGCAGAAAAGGTATCAAGAACAAAGATGGCAAAATGCTCTTTGAAGAAGATGAAATAAAGTCCAGATGGGAAGAATATGTAAATGAATTATACAATGATGACAGAGAGGGAACCCACCCACAGTTGAGAAAGAAGATGGGAATATTATATTAGTATCAGAGGTTGAGAAGGCTATCAATGATCTAAAGTCAGGTAAGGCTCCTGGAAGTGACCAGATAACATCAGAAATGATAAAAGGACTAGATGAAGTGGGGATTCAAATCATTCATAAGCTAGTAAATGACATCTATGAGACTGGATTTATACCATTGAATATGAATGAATCCATATTTGTACGACTCCCAAAGAAGCCAAAACCAACAGTGTGTACTGAGTACAGAACACTAAGCCTGATGAGTCATATGTTGAAGATGATCCTGAAAATAATAGTACTGAGAAACAGACAGAACATTGAAGAACAAATCAGTAATGTACAAAGTGGGTTTATATGGAAGAGGTACATGTGAAGGGATTTTCAATATGAGAATGATTTGTGAACGTTATTTTGAAATGAACCAGGATGTTTATGCCTGCTTTATTGACTATGAGAAGGCCTTCGACTGAGTTAATCATGAATGTTAATCAAATGTTTACAAGATATTGGTGTCAATGGCCAAGACGTTAAACTAATTGTTAACTTATACTGGACACAACATGCATTTATAAAAATGGAGCAGGGCCTATCGGATGAAGTTAGGATTAAACGAGGAGTTCGACAGGGGTGTGTATTGTCACCATGTCTTTTTAACCTGTACACAGAGATGATTTTCAGACACATTGAAGATTGCAAGGGAGTGACAATAGGTGGCATGAACGTCAACAATCTTAGATATGCCGATGCCAGTGTAATACTAGCAGACAGTGAGAAAAACCTACAAGATATTGTGAATAGAATCAATAAAGCTGGAATACTATTGAACATGAAGATGAATGCCAGGAAGACCAAAACAATGGTTATAAGTAAAAAGACAGATAAACCAAATATCAATATAACCATAGATGGCACAAACATAGAACAAGTATCTGAATTCATATATCTTGGACAAAAGATTACAAATGATGGGAGATGTGAAGAAGAAATTAAGAGAAGGATAACAATAGCCCGAACAACATTCTACAAAATGTATAGAGTGTTAACATCAAGTAAGATATTAATAAATACAAGGAAGCGTATTCTTCAGTGTTATGTGTGGTCTACTCTAATGTATGGGGCTGAGACATGGACAATCGCTAAGAAAATGTACAAACGTTTAGCAGCGTTTGAGATGTGGACATATCGAAGGATGATGAAAATATCATGGACAAAGAAGATCACCAACAAAGAAGTTCTCAGAAAAATTAAAAATAAGAAACGCTTGTTTGCCACTATACAGATAAAGAAACTTACTTATTTTGGCCACATCATTCGTCAGAGTTCAATATACCGTACATTGTTGGAAGGGAAGGTGAATGGCAGCAGATGGAGACCAAGAACATCATGGTTTACAAATATTTCAGTGGACAGGCTTGAATTATTCACAGTCTATCAGAACAGCACACCGTCGGGACAAGTGGAGAACCATTGCATCCAACCCTCGACTAGAGGACGGAACTATTGATTAACTGTGACTGAGTGGGATATCAGGTTATGGTACTAGTGGCCTGGTATCCCAGTGGAGCAGGACTATAACAACAAATTGCCATACGCGTGCAGTGTCACAAGTCGATTCCAGTCATGGTATGACCTGAGGTGTTGCCAGGAAGTAAACCTCCAATATCAAACAAACTAAGATAACAGTGTGCAAATCTAAGATGCTATCCTCATCCATGTTATCTCATGGCTGCCAAAACAGGTGAGTTAAACACCGATCGCGATGGTATATACCTGGGCCTACCACAGAGTATCATAAATAATATAAATATAAGTATCCAAGCACAGGGAGCGAGGTATCAGTATTGACCTACTTAGAGATACACTGGAGGAAGATTGATTGGTTGGTTGTTGGAGTTTTGGACCATATCATTATGTAACCCTATCCACGCCTACCTGTCTATGCGGCTCCTTGCCTGATAGATCAGCGCAGACTACTACACTGGTCCCCCTGGAATTGTAAGTCTATTAAATGGTTGACATCCATAAGTCATTTAATGCTTACAATTACATAAATAGAGGCCGCACGCTTGGATATTACATATATATGGGGTGGGTTCAACAACCATACAGTGCAGAGTTTGTACAGGATCCAGGTCGCGGAAACCAGTGTCATGGAGGTGATGAAAATTGAAAAAATTACACCTAATGCTGGAATCAAACCACCACTACGCCACCTAGGTCTCCTGATGCAATCCCTCCTATCTTACTCCTACCTGTCTCTATGGTTCAATGCCTGATAGATCAGTGCAGACTACTACACTCGTCCCCCTGGAATTGTAAGTCTTTTAAATGGTTGACATCCATAAGTCATTTTAAAGCTTACAATTACATAAATACATGCAGTGCATTTATAATGACATACATACAGCATGTAGCTTGTAGAGGATCCTGGTCACGGCACAAATATTGTTGGGGGTGATGAAAATGGGAAATATCTCACCTAGAGCGGAAATCGAATGCACGTCTCTTGCATTCTGGACCAGTGTGCTAATCATTACACCACCTATGCTCCCTGATGTCACTACGCTATCCACGCCTACCTGTCTATGCGGGTCGTTTCCTGATAATTCAGCCTAGGCGACTGCACTTTCATCGGACTAAGCAGCTTTAATGCATGAAATGATGTGAGGGGTCACTTACGTGACGTCACAGATCCCAGAGGCACAGCGCTGTCACGAGGGCCTTATGACCTTCAAGTTGACCTTGACCTACCACTGGGGTCGGAGGGTGGCGGGTACCAATTGCTTAGTTCTCCCTGATCCCACTAGGGGGCATTGCGCACTAAAGTGCCAACACTGTGACACTCTGACCTTTCGTCAGGTTCGGGTGACCCATCCGAATAGCACGTGATCTCAGGGGGTGTGACGTCAGCACGACGCGGCTGCAGGTTAGGAAAAGTTTGTTGTTTGCTTGTCATTGTTTAATGTCCTAGCAACATCTAAGTTCTTATCAGGACGGGTACCGACTTGTGACAGTGTGCACTCATGGCGACTTTATAGTGCTGCCCCAATGGAAGACCAGGCCGCCAGCACCATGAACTGAGCCAACCAGTCCTTGCCTTGTCCTAATAATGCAGAGCGCCAGGCTACGAAGCAACAAGTATCAATAGTTAAGTCATTGGTTTGACTCGACCAGGGTTCGAACCCACGATCCCACGATCTACCGACATGGGAGAGGGACGCTCTAACTCATTCGGCCATCCCGTCTGGTCAAGTTAGGAAAAGGATTCGCATGAAGGTGAATATCCCAAAACACTGCAACAGGTTGGACAAATAAGCAACTTGTTGGGTAAGTATGAGGTGTTGTGTATAATTAAATAGGTGTAATTATATGCGTAAAATAATTTAATATGTATGAATGGCTAACATATAAGAGTCCTAGATTCAGTTAAGCCAGACGTCTATGTCATGCTTAGCTGAAGCATTGTAGGTGAGGTGGGGGACGCGGGGTGCGGGTGGGGGTGGGGGGGGGGGCCATGGGTTTAATTGGGTAACAATCCTAGCCGAGGCTGAGTATAAAGTAAAGGCCCTGTCACACTACGACGTTTCTCACGAACGCACTTCGACACATGCTGACGTATTGCCTTTTTGGGCGAAACGTCGGGACCCGTCAGGACCCGTTAACGGGGCGTTACCAATGCGTTAGCGGCGCGTCGGTACATTTCGGTACACGTTGAGTGCGAGCAACATTTGGACCGACATGTTGGCACGCGTCGGGCCGCATCGAGGTTTTGTACTTGCACAAAACCTTTGACGCGTGCCGACGTGCACCAACGTGTTGGATCGCGCGTTAACGGCATGTTGGTGGGACGTGGACCCATGTTACCAGCGCATTGCCGGCCCGCTCGACCCACGTTGAGCAACGTCCATCAATGCTGGGGATTTTTCGCCAAACTGCGAGCGGGCCGTCAATGCATCTGTAACGTTTCACGGACGTGTAGTGGATGAGCTATTGGCGTAGCACCAGCATTTCGTGACGCGTTGGACGTGTTGGTGGCGCGTGTGGACGTGTTGATGATGGTTGTGGACGGGTTGCTGGCGCGTGTTGGCATCCTCTGATGGGCAGGTATCTCTCCCCTACACCCCCCCCCCCCCACCCGGCACAGCGTGCCAGCAACATGCCAATAGCGCGCAGACAACCCGTTGGTGTCCCGTCGCCACGCGCGGACCCAGCCGACTGTGAAGTAGGTTAATGACCCGTTGTTTACGCTTTTCCCACCCGCAACATCGATACCCATTGACGGTGCGCTACTAACACGCTATTATCACGCTACCAACATGCCGCGGCCCATCCAACTACTCCCCAAAACGCTGACAAGTTTGACGTTTCTCGACGCGTTGATAATATTTTGTGCATTGGCGGCACGCCGGAACAAACGTTGTAGTATGAAAGGGCCTTTAGTGGAGGCCACGAGTGAAGTACGCTGTAGTTGGAAGCCAAACTGTGAAGTGAAGACTGCATTGGGAGCCGGCAGAACTAGAAAGTAGAGCTGTTACGGAAAAAGGTACTCCATCCTGATATGACCTTAGATGTTGCTAGGATGTAAAACTCCAACAACCAAGTTAAAATGGTACCGGAATTATCATTGCATAAGAGAAGTATATGAGAATATTGTGGGAATTACGTATTGTTGCTGTATATAGTTATTATAAGTGGATTGCGAAAGATAAGAAGGAATCAACTTTTGTTTCTCTTTTTTTTGGCAAGACAGTTTATTCATCAGAATATACAATTTTTTCAGTGCCAAGGCACTGGTCTTCTGGCCATTTACATTACATTGTAAATAGGGAGTTCAGCGGGTACTTACATAGGAAATATTACTAGATTATGAAGGATTTTAGTGTGTTAGTGTGTTAGCCATAATAAGTTCAGTGTTATGGGCTAAGATGATGGGTCGCTGCAAAAACTGTGCTGCTATTATGGGTACAGTGTATGTGATGAGGGTGGGTGAGAGAATGGAGCTCTCCTAACCCCCCCCCCCTCAAGTCCCCACACTCAACGTCCTGGCCAACAATTATATAGGCGTTCACTGTTGCTTCAAGATGTTGGGTTTTTTGTTGGTATTATTTTTCTTCTTCATCCACACCAGAGGGCGTTGCAGAAAAGAACAGATTTGCGTCACGTGCAGGGCCGGCTGAAGGGACCGGAAACCAGAGAGATATTGCCCATGGCGTCACCTGCTAGAGGGCGCCATAAGATAATTTACTTGTTTTTAATGATTCCTTCTTAAATATGTTTTTTAATTCTTTATTCACTTTCTTTCATTTTGTACAGCAAATATAATATGCTAATTTGTCAGCATTCATAAACTATCACGTGAAGTTTGATAAGTAATATATTATCCTGCTTAGTCTGTTTAACTTGGTTACCCTGTTTAGCCTGTTTAAATCATAATGAAGAGTTCAGTCGCAAAACCAGGTAAACGCCAATGCAAAAATGGAGATAAACATCAAGAACTTTATTTGTTTACATATTCCTTCTCTTTTGTTCATTGCCCTATAACCACGTGATCATCGCAAAAGTGGAATCAGTGAAAATTATAATTATTATTTAGGTAAAATTCTGTTATTTAGACTACATTTTTGGATTGGCTTTAGGTGGTTTTGCGTCTGAACTCTTCATTGTTGTATGCTTCAGGGGCCATATGCAGGAGTCGGTGATAGTGAGCCATAACGCGTTTAGCGCGGGATTTCCAGTTTAGCGGTGAAAAGTGTATATGCGGGAGGCGGTGTTACGCTAACACCGTGCGTTTAACCCCATTTCATAGGACGTTTAAGGGCGGTGGTAGCGTAAGGTTGTGGCCAAATCTATTCAATGTTATCATATTTAACAGAATTAAATACGCAATAAGTGAAATTTGATCAATTTAACCATAAAAGCGAAGCAATATTAATGTTGCCACCGCGATGGCGGCGATATTAATATTTTCAAACCGACGAATGCAAGCAACCGCCGCCTCCGCCAGTATGGAAAGCGATGTCGATCCAGCAGCTGCGGTGATTTGTTTACTTTACGTTCGTCGATTCGCAAATATAAATATTAATATCGCCGCCGTTACGGCGGCAGAGTTAATATTGCTTCGAATTTAGGGTTAATTTCATCAACTTTCACTTATTGCATATCTAATTCTGTTAAATATGATAGCATTTAAAATATTTAAGCCTAATATATGGGTACAGACGCAGAGGGATTTCCCAAATCTATAAATAAATTCACGTTTAGCTATAATGAAAGTGTTACGCGCTCCTGCATACGACTTGACACAGTTCCCGATGTCTGTGATAGCTAAACGGTAACAGGCTCTAACACCAAACGCCGCTAACACTGACTCCTGCATATGGTCCCAGAAGTGAGAAGTCAATCCCTAGGACTAATGCCGAAGTCCTACCGGCTCTGTGGTGTGATTTGCACTATTCTGATTGGTTACTTGGAGTTTTACGTCCTGGCAACATCTATATGTAAAATATTCCGATAAATCGCATTGGTGGGGGAATGCAAATGGTCTATAATGGTAAATGGTATATAGTGCCAGGTGCATGAATGTATTTACGTAGTTGCTGGTGATCCTTTACTTATGGTCAATAGTCATTGTGTATTAGTCAGATACTGTGTAAGGGGCACTTGGAGCTCTACTCACTACCCCCTCCCCACTATCTTAGTCATGGATCACCGCACACTCAGCTCAGGGCAGGTGGTGGCCAAGCAGCCACGCCGCATGGTGGTGGTGGGCAGAGCACTGTAGCCATGGGAACACAGGAATGCTTGATGTTCATTGGTGGAACTGTAAATGCTTGATTCTCATTGGAGAATAAGGTCAGGTGGTGTGCCAAACCAGATCCATGTACCACTATGAATAATAAACCTGAGGGCATTGCCTCTCTCTCTACTTTCATTCTTTATACTCTTCCTTTCTCTTCTTGCCTGTATTGATTCATTATAGCCTGCCTACACAACCACAGATTCCAGCTGAGGACTTTATATATAGTCATCTCAAAACGGGTACCGACTTGTGACAGTGTGCACTCATGGCAACTTCATAGTGCTGCCACACTGGGAAATCAGGCCGCCTGCACCATGATCCAACATCCTACTCAGTCACATTATCTTGACACCGAGCCAACCAGTCATTGCCCTATCCTAATGGCGCCGAGAACCAAGCTAGGAAGCAACAACTATCAATGTTTGACTTGACCGGGAATCGAACCCCCGACCTTCCGCGCGGGAAGCCGGCGCTCTACTGATTCGGCCACTGTCCTTGCCTTCGGAGTGCGGCCTCCTCCATATCTATATAGAAGCGGTGCATGGTGGACGCGACCTACTTAACCCCATAAGGGCTTAGCGCGTTCCTCCTCAGCCAGTGGCGCCCCCTGACGGAGGTGGCGGGAGGCGGCTTAGGCAGAAATGAGATCACGTGACATAGTGTCTATAGGGATAAGGTTAACGGACGGTGTAGATTATTAGATAATGGCGATGACTGTACTTGAGGATAACCAGAACGAGGCTTTGGTGCTAGTGATATTGTGGGGGGAGTGGGAGGGGGGAGGAGGGGAGGGGAGGGGATTGGGAGTGGGAGGGAGGAGGGAGGAGGGAGGAGGGAGGGAGGAGGGTGGTTGAGAGGGGGAGGGGGAAGGGGAGGGGGCGGAAGGGGAAGGAGGAGGGGGAGTGGGAGAGGGGAGGGCTGATAAGAGGGGGAGTGTGAGGGGGATAGTGGAGGAGTAGGGGAGGGCGGAGGGGAGGGAGTGGAGATGGGATCGGGTGGGGGGGGGGGGGGGCTAGGAGTTGGCATAAATGCTGGGTGGAAGTTATTGAATCCAAAATGGCGCTGTTACTTCATTCCGTCATTCCGTCAGCACTTTCTGATGCAATAAAAACTATCCATGCATGCGACTCCCTAGGCCACCTAGTCCTTGGTGGGGCGGGGTGAGGCGGGGTGGGGCGGGGTGGGCCAGGGCGGGGCGGTGTGGGGCGGGGTGGGGCGGGACGAGGAGAGGGGCGGTGGGGCGGTGTGTGAAGTGGTGTGGGGCACGGTCCGATGGGGCGAGGCCTGGACTAACGGAGTGGGGCAGGGCAGGGCAGGGCAGGGCGGGGAAGGGCAGGGCGGGGCAGGGCAGGGCAGGGCAGGGCAGGGCAGGGCAGGGTGGTGCGGTGCGGTACGGTGCGGGGCGGTGCGGGGCGGGGCGGGGCGGGGCGGGGCGGAGCGGGGCGGGGCGGAGCGGGGCGGGGGTGTCTGTAAGAGCGATGGTTGGTTGCTCTTTCGGAAGGAAGGTCGTGGGCTCGAATCCTGGTCGAGTCAAACCAAAAATTTACTAAGTTGATACTTGTGTAGTGACCTCTCAGGCAAGGAGCCGCATAGTCAGGTTGGCGTGATTAGTGTGGTGACATCGGGGAGGTTAGATGGTGTAATGGTTAGCACACTGGCCTGGAATGCAAGATTCCAGCTCCAGACATATTATTTCGCATTTTCATCAACCCCACAACATTGGTAGCCGTGACCAGGATCGTGTACAAGCTACGCGCTGTATGGTTCCCTGTTTATGTATATGTAAGTGCATTGCCTGTATGTATGTAATTGTAAGCATTACAAGACTTACAATTCCAAGGGGACGAGTGTAGTGGTCTGCACTGACTTATCAGGCAAGGAGCCGCATAGACAGGTAGGTGTGGGTAGTGTGGTGATATCAGGGAGCCTAGGTGGTGTAATGGTTAGCACACTGGCCCGGAGTGCAAAGAGATGTGGGTTCGAGTCCCGCTCTAGGCACAATATTTCCCATTTTCATCACCCCATGACACTGGTTGCCGTGATCAGGATCCTGTACAAGCTTTGCGCTGTATATGGTTGTTGAACCTACCCTGTGTATGTATGTGTTAGTGCATTGCCTGTATGTATGTAATTGTAAGCATTAAAAGACTTACAATTCCAAGGGGACGAGTGTAGTGGTCTGCACTGACCTCTCAGGCAAGGAGCCACATAGACAGGTAGGTGTGGGTAGTGTGGTGATATC
Source organism: Branchipolynoe longqiensis (assembly GCA_030323885.1). Taxonomy (NCBI): domain Eukaryota; kingdom Metazoa; phylum Annelida; class Polychaeta; order Phyllodocida; family Polynoidae; genus Branchipolynoe; species Branchipolynoe longqiensis. Next base: position 58,128,598 of record CM059200.1, on the reverse strand, counting down.
AGGGAGCCTAGGTGGTGTAATGGTTAGCACACTGGCCTGGAAAACAAAGAGATGTGGGTACAAGTCCCGCTCAAGGCGCAATATTTCCCATTGTCATCTCCCTCACGACTACACTTTAAAAGAAAAGCCATTTCAAATAAACGCAAAGTAGACTATAATTAGCAACTTAATTTAATTAGCCAAAACAAAAATATGGTAAATACTTCAAACCAACGTCATGTGCAATTCAAAAGATGATTTCAACTTTCATAGTCTGAGGAAAATATCCAAATTTCTAAACTGAAACAATTAGCAACATTTGATCCTATATATCCAGCATAGAAATTGCTGCAATTATTAAGCAGATTAAGAAGTCTAAGCAGGCTAAACAGGCTAAATTCACTAAACAGATTAATAGGACTAAGCAGACGAGACTTTATAGAATAGCTTACCTACATCGACTGACTGGACTAAATGTAATAAATAAACGATTAAGCTAAGCAAGTTGCCTCACTAAAGAGCAGTTAGCTAAATAAAGTAACTTATTCAAACACAAATATAATATCCAATATTTCTTGAATATTTATACTGCCTATCATGGATAAGTCTGAATAGACTTGGTTTCACCATTAGACACTTTGTTGATAGAAAGCCTGAGCCTACACTTTTACCGACCCAAGGGATTTTTAACCTCCCACACCACATAGACATGGTATGAGAGCAACTGGCCTTTTATAACGCTGTAAGTTATACACAGCGGTGGAAATCCAAATTAGCAGAGGTGGGGGGCAAAGGGAATTGAACCACTGACCTTCAGATTAGGAGTCTGACCTAGAAAAATGTCAGACACTCTAACCACTCTGCCACTCCGCCACTCCGCTACTATGCCACTCCGCCACTCTGCCACTCTGCCACTCCGCCACTCCGCCAGAGAACCCCACGGGTTAGCTGAGCAACGTACCTAGCTAAATAGGAGTGAATTAAATAAAGTAAGTTAATATAATAAATAAATATAATAAACTAAGCAGTACAAATATATTATTTAAATAACCAGAATAAGTAAGGTGAATTAATGTAATTCGATATAATCATCAGAACACAGTCACGGATAGAATTATTTGAATGCATTCATGAATTTAAACCAATGATACGGAAAGAAAACACTGACAGAAAAGTAGAAACCACAAAGACGGAGGGAATGAGGCAGCGTCCTCTGAACAGCAATTTAAATGCAGAACCAAAGTCCTCATTCTCTCCAACTTATACAAGAGCCTCGTCCTGTTAACCCATTCACAATGCGTCACATTTCACTGCCTTAAGCAGCTGTCACACCTCACCGGATTGGGGGAAAGGATGGAAAACCAACAATGTCCGGTTTGTATCCATACAAGTTTTGAACATACACAAAACTAGGAACGGATGCCGCCGGACTGACATCTATGGTTCTTGTCCAGTTTGATTTCATTTCGTCCGTTGGCTATCCGTTCATGTCCATTTCATGTCTGTTTCATGTCCGTTTGATGTCCATTCGTAGACCCGATGTCACCACACTTTGACACATTTTAATACATTTTGATACTTATCACCACCGGACTAGACATGGTGGAGTCAAACCAATGACTTAAAAATGTATACTTGCCACTTACTAGCCTTGTCCTCAGCATTAATAGGATATGGCAAGGACTGGTGAGCTCAGTGTCAGGATAATGTCACTGAGTGGGATATCAGGTCATGGTGCCAGCGGCCTGATTTCCAAGTGATGCAGCACTATAAAGTCACCATGAGTATGCACTCTCACAAGTCGGTACCTGTCGTGATATGACCTTAGATGTTGCCACCACATAACACTCCAACAACCAACCAACCAATCTTAAGCCCCAGTCAGACCTTACCGGATTGGAGAAATGGACAGAAACCAGACACTGTCCGGTGAAATACGGCAATGTACGGTTTATATACGGTTGTCATCCGGCCTGTCCGTTATCTGTCCGGTGGTGTCCGGTGGTGTGCAGTACAAGTTTTGAACATGCACAAACTTGTACCGGACACCACCGGACTGATGTGTACGTTTGGTGTCTGGTTTAAGTCCGTTTAGTCCGTTTTGTCTGGTTCATGTCCGTTACCCATCCATTAGGTGTCCGGTTTGTATCCTGAAGAGTCCGTTGACGTTGATGCGGGAATTCGGTCCGTCGGTTTTGTATCTGTTTTAGGCGCGTCCGTGATCAGTCCGGTAGGTGTCCGGTTGGTGTCCGGTTGTGTCCGGTTGGTGTCCGGTTGGTGTCCGGTTGGTGTCCGGTTGGTGTCCAGTTGGTGTCCAGTTGGTGTCCGGTTGGTGTCCGGTCCGTCCATTTGACATTCGGTTTTCGCCCGTCGGTTGACCGTTCCCTGTCCGTTGAAAGCGCAATATTTTGACGCATTTCGATCCATTTTGATACCGGAAACCAACGGACTAGAAAATTCTTTGTCCGGTGGTGTCCGGTAATCAGTCCGGTAAGGTCTGACTGCGCCTTTAGGTATAATCCAAATTTAGCTGACTAAGTGGTTGCGATGTATCTAGTTTGTGGCAAGTGTTCATTAGTATGGTAAGTCTGGATTTAGTAAAATGCTAAAGCCCCAGTGGCACATCACCGGATTGGGGGAAACGGACAGAAAACAAACGATGTCCGGTTTGTGTCCGTACAAGTCTTGAACATGCACAAAACTAAGAACAGATGCCGCCGGACTGACACCTACGGTTCTTGTCCGGTTTGATTTTGTTTCATCTGTTGGCTATCCGTTTATGTCCGTTTGCTGTCTGTTTCATGTCAGTTTCATGTTCATTCATCCGGCGGCCATTTACCCGATAGCACAACATTTTGACACATTTTAATACATTTTGATACTCATGACGCCCGGACTAGACAATTCTGTCCATTGCTGAATCCGGTGATGTGTGACTGAGGCTTAAGGGATGTATGGGAGAATGTTTGTTTTGTGTGTTTGTTGTTTTACGTCCTAGCAACATCTAAGGTAATATCAGGATAGGTACCGACTTGTAACAGTGCGCACTCATGGTGACTTTATAGTGATGCATCACTGGGAAATCAGGCACCATGACCCGATATCCCACTCAGTCACATTATCCTGACACTGAGCCAACCAGTCCTTGTCCTATCCTAATAATGCCGAACACCAGGCTAGGCACCGCCAAGTATCAATTTTTAAGTCATTGGTTTCACTCGACCAGTGTTCGAACCCACGATACCACGATCTACCAACACGGGAGACGGACGCTCTAACTCATTTCGGCCATCCCCTCTAGTATGGGAGAATGTGGTTGGTAGAAATGAGTAGCATTGATATGTGTAGAGTTATTAGTTCAGCGGTGCTCATTGTCATTCATGTCACTTCACATCACTTCTCACCTCCCAACCCGCACAGCAGGTCGCCTCCTTTTATATTCCCTCACCCACCCACCTTCTGTGCCAAGCAACTCTCCACGAGCAGCTTCATTCCTGAATCATTCACATTGTCCTTGCAGTTGGTTGTTGGAATTCTATATCCTGGCAGCATCTACGGTCATATCGGGATGGGTACAGACTTGTGACAGTGTACACTCATGGCGACTGTATAGTGCTGCCCCACGGGGACACCAGGCTGCTAGCACAATGACCTGATATCCCACTCAGTCACATTATCCTGAGACCGAGCCAATGAGTCCCTGCACTATCCTATTAATGCTGAGCGCCAAGCCAGGAAGCGACAGATTTTATAAGTCATCGGTTTGACTCGACCAGCAACCAAACTCTCCATCTCTCGCCTGCGTTCTACCGATTCGGCCACTGCGCCCGGTTTTAGGACCGACAGGGAGATAGATAGATGCTAGACATGTTGTCACATTGACATGCAGGTCACGGCTTGACCTCTGACCTTTGCATTGACCCATCACTCCTCCCCACACACACACACACACGTGCACCTGTCCTTCAATGAGAGCAGTGACAGATGAGGATATTGGATGGAAGCCTTGCTGTGGTTGGAACCGGTGTATAAACAAATCTGCTGTTGGTTCAGCGCTAGCGAGTTATTGACCCCACCCCCACCCCGCCCCCCGATCCACACATACCCCGGGGAGAAATGCCAAATGTGAGCCAGTAGGCTCGTATATTAATTGATTACATCACGAATATGTCAATGTGGCAGCATTAAGGGCTGTTGATGTATGGAACTCCCAACATCTCCCGACCAGCCACTGCAGGGACAAATAGTTTTGCCCCTGTCTTGACATGTTCTTGCCGGTATGAAACCTATATTTGCTCCCCGAGAGAGTGCCGCTGGTAACTTGCAAAAGCCAGCAGCACTTCAACACTTTTGCAGGCAGCTTTCATGAAATGTACAACCACACAAAACACCATACCGGCTCAGCTAAATGGAGAGCGTCAGTCAAGTAATGAAAGTAGTCTTTGTCGCATCGCGACCGAGAGCATGATGATGACATCACGAAGCAACTCTAAATGGACTAACGGTTAGGTTGCTATCCCCGGAATGGCAGGAATTGGAGTTTGAGCCTCCACCCATACACTGGTGCCCTGATCAGGATTCTGTACATGGTAGATGCTATATAGTGTTGTTCTAGGTAGCCTGATTGCATCATGGAGCCCAGGTAGCCTAGCGGTAAGGATACTAGACCCGGAATGGCAGGAATTGGAGTTTGAGTTTGAGCCTACACCAACACATTGGCGCCCTGACCAGGATTCTGTACATGGTGCATGCTATTGAGTGTTGGTGTGGGTAGGTTGATTGCATCATGGAGCCCAGGTAGCCTAGCGGTTAGGAGTTTGGCCCCGGCATGGAAGGAGTTGGAGTTTGAGCCTCCGGCACAACATTGGTGTCCTAACCAGGATTCTGTGCACGGTGCATGCTATATAGTGTTGGTGTGGGTAGGCTGTTTGCATCAGGGAGCCCCAGGTAGACTCCTTTCAATTCCAGGGATATCGTCCTAACTATTACACTCCCTAAACTCCTTGATGTAATCAGCCCATCCACACCCACCTGTGCACGTGGCAGGTGTCTACTTGCCTGCAATAGGACCAGCCTTACCTCCAAAAAATGGCTGTTGATTAATTTGTATAGTGGGACCAGATTCACTCAAACTAATTATTTAAAATGATGTGGATGTTGATTAATTGGTGCAGCAGGCACAAACTCACGAACAAAATATATTTTGTTAAAGAACAAAAACACAATATATATGTCGTTTCCGTCTGTCCAATCTCATGGCACAGAGTCCACTGCGCTGACCACCGCGCCCCCTGGTGGCCCCTGGTGGCCGCCGCCCCACCGGAAGCCCCTCAACTGGCGCCCCCTTCGCTGATTGGTCGATACTTCATTCGGACGTGTGCGCTCAGCCACCCGCCACGACCCGAAAATCAAATTTACCGCCCTTCCCAGTCACGTGACAAAAAAGAACATGTCGAGAACGGTGCAGTGTGGGTGCCACTGCGCTGGGTAGGAGGCTTGGTCAGGGTGTTCGCGGGACACGGCAGTGTGTCAGCGGTAGAGCTTGTGATCGGTCAGTTGGGGATGAAGATGGTGGGGAGGGTGAGGAGGGTGGGGAGGGTGGGGAGGGTGGGGAGTTGGAGGGTTCGTGGGGAGGGTGTGGGAGGGTGTGTGGGAGTGGGTTTGAGTTGGACGTGGGGGAGGTGGGAAGAGGTGTGGGGTTTGGTGGACAATATGTGTAGTGATATATGCTTCATTTGTGGGTTTGTGGGGAGTAGGTGTAGTTGGGTGTGGCTGTGTGTGGCTGGGTGTGGCTGGGTGTGGTTGTGTGTGGTTGTGTGTGGTTGTGGGTGGTTGGGTGTGGTTGTGTGTGGCTGAGTGTGCTGCATGTGGCTGTGTGTGGATGTATGGGGGGGGGGGCAGTTGTGTGTGGCTGGGTGTGGCTGTGTGTGGTTGTGTGTGATTGTGTGTGGTTGTGTGTGGTTGTGTGTGGCTGGGTGTGGCTGGATGTGGCTGTGTGTGGATGTGTGCTGGGTGTGGCTGTGTATGGTTGTGTGTGGTTGTGTGTGGTTGTGTGTGGATGTGTCTTGCTGTATGTGGCTGTGTGTGGATGTGTGTGGTTGAGTGTGACTGGGTGTGGCTGGGTGTAGCAGTATGTGAGTGGGTGTGGATGAGTGTAGTTGGGTGTGTGTGTGTGGCTGTATGTGGCTGTGTTTGGTTGTGTGTGGTTGGGTTTGCCTGGGTGTGGCTGGGTGTGGCTAGTTTTGTCTGGGTGTGGCTGGGTGTGGCTGGGTGTGGCTGGGTGTGCTGTGTGTGGCTGTGTGTGGCTGGGTTTGACTTGTCTAGCTGAGTGTAGCTGGGTGAGGTTGTGTGTGGCTGGTTGTAACAGTGTAGTGTGTGAGTGGGATGGACGAGTGTAGTTGGGTGTGGCTGTGTGTGGCTGTGTGTGGTTGGGTGTGGTTGGGTGTGGCTGGATGTGGCTAGGTGTGGCTGGGTGTGGCTAGGTGTGGCTAGATGTGGCTGGGTGTGGCAGGATGTGGCTGGGTGTGGTTTATTGCGATTGTGTGTGGCTGGTGGTGGTTGTGTGTGGCTGGTGGTGGTTGCTTGTGGCCTGTGGTGGTTGTGTGTGGCTGGTTTTGGTTGGGTGTGACTGCGTGGCTGGGTGTGACTGGGTGTGCCTGGGTGGGGCTGGGTGTGACTGGTTGAGATTGTATGTGAATGTATGTCGTTAGGTGTGGTTGGATGTTGCTGGAAAGCGGAACACAGAGGAACACAGAAGAACACAGAGGAACAGACAGGAAGCGGGGGAACAGAGAGGAACAGACAGGAAGAGGGGGAGCAGAGAGGAACAGAGGAACAGAGGAACAGAGGAACAGAAGGACAGAGGAACATACATGAACAGACATGCAGAGGGGCAACAGAGAGAAACAGAGGAACAGAGGAACAAATGAACCGCGAGGAAGAGAGAAGAACAGCAAGGAACAGAGAGGAACAGAGATGAACAGAGAACAACAGAGAGGAACATACAGGAACAGAGCAACAGAGCAACAGAGCAACAAAGCAACAGAGCAACAGAGCAACAGAGAACAACAGACTGGAACAACCAGGACCAGAGAGGAACATACATCAACAGAGAGGAACAGAGAGCAGCAGCTAGGTACAGAGAGGAGCATACAGGAACATAGAGGAACAGAGGGACAGCGGAACAGAGGGAAAGGGAGAGGAACAGAGAGGAACAGAGAGACGCAGAGGAACAGAGAGGAAAGTACAGCCACAGAGGAACAGACAGGAACAGACAGGAACAGAGGAACAGAAGAACAGAGAGCAACAGAGATGTGGTGTTCTCTGTGGTGTAGTGGTTAAAGTGTCTGACTTTTTTCTAGGTCAGACTCCTAATCTGAAGGTTGGTGGATCGATTCCCCGTGCCTCCCACCTCTGCCAATTTGGATTTCCACCGCTGTGTATAACTTACAGCGTCATCAAAGGCCAGTTGCTCTCATACCATGTCTATGTGGTGTGAGAGGTTAAAAATCCCTTGGGTCGGTAAAAGTGTAGGCTTGGGCTTTCTATCGACAAACTGTCTAATGGTGAAAATAAGTCTATTCAGACTTATCCATAATAGGCAGTATAAATCTTCAACAACAACAAAACAGAGAGCAACAGAGAGCAACAGATAGGAAGATGGGGGAACAGAGAGGATCAGAGGAACAGAGGGACAGAGGAACACAGAGGAACTGAGAGGAACAGACAGGAACAGGAACAGACAGTAACAGGGCGGAACACAGAGGAACACAGAGGGACACAGAGGAACACAGAGGAACATAAAGGGACAGAGAGAAACATAAAGGAACACATAGGATCGGAGAAGAACGGAGAGGAACACACATGAACACACAGGAACACACAGAAACACCGATGAACACAGAGGAACATAGGGGAACACATAGGAACACAGCGGAAAAGAAAGGAACACACATGAACACAGAGGACCGGAGGAACAGAGAAGAGGAGAGGAACAGAGACGAATAGAGAGGAACAGAGACGAACAGGGGAACATAGAGGAACAGAGAGGAACATAAAGGAACATATATGACCGGAGAGGAACATAGAGGAACATATAGGAACAAAGAGGAACAGAGAGGAACATAGAGGAACAGAGAGGAACAGAGAGGAAAAGAGAGGAACAGAGAGGAACAGATATATCCTGATACTAATCGCCCAGTCCTTGCTCTAGTTCAGTAATTTTCGAGCTACAGGCTAGGTGGTGACAAGTACCAATATTCTAAATCATTGGTTTGATTCGGTTGCTGCTCGAACCCACGAAATACCGCAATGGAGGCCAGCTAGCGCTCTTAATGGTGCTGTCACATTACGACGTTTCTCACCGACGCGCCGCCAACGCGCAAAATATTTTCAACGCGTTGAGAAACGTCCAACTTTTCGGCGTGTTGGGAGAAAACTTGACGCAGCACAGCCTCTTAGTAGAGTGTTATTAGCGCGCGGCCAACGGGTTTCGACGTTCGACGGAACAAAGAAAATAAAAAATGCCGCTTGACCTAATTTACTCCCCCATCTGTTGGCGTGTGTCAACGTTCCGCCAGCAGGTTATCAGCATGTTATCAGCAGGTCGACAGTGCGTTAATCAGGGTCGGCGGGTTCCCAGTGTCTTATCAGTGTCTTATCGGCGTGTTGTCGGCGAGCTGTCGGCGCGTTGACGGCGTGGTGGTAGTGCGTCATTAACGGGTGCGTAGATAAGGCGTCCAGCAACACGTCCAGACACGCCAGCAACACGTCCAGACACGACAGCAACACGTCCAGACGTGCCAGCAATATGTCCAGACACGCCAGCAATACGTCCAGACGCGCCAGCAACAGGTCCAACGCGCCAACAACACGTCCAACGCATCGAGAAACGCTGGAGCAACACCAATAGCTCGCCCACTACCCATCGATGGAACGTTACCGATGCATAGACGCACCGCTCGCAGTTTGGCAAAAAATTCCCAATGTTTATCGACGTTGATCAACGTGCTACCAGCGGTCCGCCAACGCGCTGATAACGTGTGTCGATGTGCTGCGAACGTGCGCGTAACGTGCGAACCAACACGTTGATGTGCGTTGTGGGTCGTCGAAAGTTTTGTGCAAGCACAAAACGGTCGACGCGAGCCGACGCGCGCCAACGTGTCGGTCCACATGCCGCTGTCACTCAAAGTGTACCGACGTGTACCGACGCACCGGTAACGCATTCGTAACACGCCGGTAATGCATCCCGACGCATGCCGACGTTTTGCCCTAAACGGCGACACGTCAGCACGCGTCGACGCGCGTTGGTGAGAAACATCGTAATGTGACAGCACCATAACGGATTCAGCCATCCTGTCAAGTGGTGTTCAGACCCTTACTGAGAAAGTGCCGGCTACATATTACTGAGATTACTTCATTAGCACCAACCGGACACAAGCCATAAACTAGGTCAGGATCCATCCATAAAGTAAATACAGTAAAACCTCTCTAAATCTACCAATCATGGGACCGACTTTCTTTAATCTTTAAAATATTTAAGCTTCATCAGAGGGAAAACACATAGTAGTCTAGTACATACATATTGAGATGTAATTTACAGTATTGAGGGTAATGTTGATATGCTTTTTACTTTTATTTATCTATTTATTATTTCTATGGTATAAGCAATGTATCTGAGTTATTTTTGAATGGGGAAAGCACCTCATAAGTATTGTACTTCTGCTTTCTCCTTTTTCATGTGAAAAAATTACTGATATAAATATCAACTTGTGTGCAAATTGATCATATGGAAATAAATATTGTATTATTATACTTTAACTGGTCCATTTAGGGAGGTGGTCGGTTTAGGGAGTTTAAGCAAAATGATTACAATGGTATTGTATGGGCGATTGTTTAGGACCCAAATAAAGCAATCGATATAGGAGAGTGGTCGATCTGTGGAGGTGGTCGGTTAGAGAGGTTTTATTGTAATACCATAAGGGGAGGTAGGTTTGGTTATATGAGGGATCACAATAATAAACATCTACCGGCATAGAATGAAGATCATATTAGATCGCTGGCCGAATGAGTTGAGCGCCCATTGCCCATGTTACAGGCGGTGGGTTTGTTGCCATGGAAAATTCAAAGTCATGATTTCTAAATGTGTGCGTAATATGATGAATAAATGCTTACCAGATTTTCTTTTTTTTGGTGACAAGTTATTTATTCTGTCAATAGCGTATAAGCTCCTGTGAGGATGCTTGTTTTCAATGCTGGGCAGCTGTGATTCTGTTTTGGTCTGGTCAGGTGTGTTTACCTGGTCTTGCTCGGGCCAACCGTTTGGAGCCCGTTTGGAGCTTTGGGTGTTAGTAGTTTCTCTATTAGTTTTTTTGTATTTTTCAAAGTTTAATATATATATACATATATGAGTTGCTCTATATATATGTGTGTATAGATAAATATATAGAACTTTGTAATTTAAATTCGTAGCAATATAATCGTGGGTGTGGTGGGGGTGAAGTGGGGGTGAGGTGGGGGTGAGGTGGGGTGAGGTGGGGGTGAAGTGGGGGCGAGTTGGAGGTGAGGTGGGGGTGAGGTGGGGGCGAGGTGGGGGTGAGGTGGGATAAGGTGGGGGGTGAGATGTGGATGAGGTGGGTGAGGTTGGAATGAGGTGGGGGTGAGGTAGGGGTGAGGTGGGGGTGAGTCGGGATGAGGTGAGAGTGAAAGTGAAACGGGGTGGGATGCGGGGTGAGGTGGGTGTGAGGTGGTGGGGGTTTGTAATTAATTGTTAGCACTAGTAATAGCCCCTATTAAACCTCAAGTAAGGGCGGTAATCACTGTGATATATTCCCACATAAATACCGCAACCATAACTCATGCCGCTATTGTCACCTGATGATGTTTTTGCAGACGCCATTACCCAACAATTATGAGCGCCATTTTTGTGCGTCGCTCCTTTCACTACGCCTGAATTAATTACACGGCTATGTGCATGCCAGTGTTGAGGATGCAATGTCAGGCCCTGGATTAGCCCTAACATAGGTACATCACTTTTCTTGTTGCTGCTGGGATTTCACTTTGCATGATTTTATTCAGGCTTCGCAAATGCTTATTGAAGCAGTTGCGCCTTCTGTCTGGCTGCTCACACTTTGCGGAATATCTTGCCAGATGGCATAAACAAAGGAGCGTCTCTCGAACAATTTTAATCTGTCGCTAAGTATCAGCCGCTTTTGATAGCTTTTGATGGTAACTAACATTTCACTATGCTTTGACTTTTTGCTAAATTCAATCAATTCAATTCTTTTATTTTAACTAAAGCTAAAGTTGCATTGTCTGATGAAAGTACCAGATTGAGAAGAACTGAACCTGGTGGCCAAATCTGCAAAAACAAATTCTTCCTCTGTAGAAGGTTGGCTGTTTGAATTTCAGCCGCGTTAAGCAAATGACTTACAAAATTGAAACTTGTCGCTGCCTAGACTGGCGCTCTACATTACTGGGATAGGGAACGAACTGGTTAGCTCAGTATCAGGATAATATGACTGAGTCGGAAATAAGGTGATGGTGCCAGCAGCCTGGTCTCTCAGTAGGGCAGCACTATGTGGTCGGCATGAGTGCTGTTACAAGTCGGTACCCGTCCTGATATGACCTTAGATGTTGGCATGATGGTGAGGCGCCGCCTGGAGGGAAGGAGGGGAATTAGGGGAGCTGCTTGAAAGCAAACCTCCCGCTCTCCAGGCTGCACGCCAACCTCCAGTAACCCATACTAGAAAGAAGCAAATCAAAAGGAGATTACAGGAGCAGTATTTGAGTAGCCTAACAATAATAACAAGCAAGAGGATTACAAGTGAAGTGGGCGAGACTACTCGACCGGGGGAAATGCGGGCATGGCTGACTAGCACGCATTCTGAGATGCGGGCTACTCACCAGGCTCGCATTTGCCACCATTTGCGGGGACGGGTTCCCTGCTGTAAAGCGTTGCTGGGATACGTCAATTGTGACTATCCTAGCAATGGTGGGAGGTCAGGCGTTCGGACCCAGACCCATCGGACGTGTTTTGGCATGCTCCGATGGTTTAGCCGAGATTTAGGTTTTTATTGTCGAAATTCAAAACTTGTTTAAACTTAATGGAATGGGAGGGGATTTAATAGTTCATATACAACATACTGCGAAACTCTTATTGGTAGTATAGGGTAAGAATAAAGCCTGTGAGCTCGTAAGAAGTGATTGGAACGTTCCTTGCATTCTTTACTATTCTCCAGTCTCATATTATTAACCGCTATGGTCAACTTCATATTGCTATTTGATTGCTCTATAAATGTATTTAATTAAGGGCCTTCCGCCCGACGGTCTGTATGGAGTTGAACTCCCTACCTCTGAAATTAACCACATTGCTAGCCAAGGGTCAAGCTACCAGGAAGGCAGATAACCGGCGGCGGGAGGCACAATACATTCACATGGAAACAATTATTTATTAACACGTAGGCTCGCCTTAAGCGGGGGTGGAATAGCCCGACGGTTAAACATACATGAATAATATTTGCATACATACTTTATACCTCACACATCATTTACAAGGAATGAAGACTGAAACAGTCGAGACGGGATGGCCGAATGAGTTAGAGCGTCAGGTCTCCCATGCTGGTAGATCGTGGGGTCGGGGGTTCGAACCCTGGTCGAGTCAAACCAATGACTTAACAATTGATACTTGTCGCTTCCTAGCCAGGCGCTCGTCATTATTAGGACAGGACAAGGACTGGTGTGCTCAGTGTCAGGATAATGTGACTGAGTGGGATACCAGGTCATGGTGCCGGCGGGCTGGTTTCCCACTGGGACAGCACTATAATTTTGCCACGAGTGCGCACTGTCACAAGTCGGTACCCGGCCTGATATGACCTTAGATGTTGCTAGGATGTAAAACAACAAACAAACAAAAACAAACATGAAGATTGAAACAAAGATTGATTTGATTGATTGGTTGGTGGTTTCTTTACGCCGTGTCGGCAGTGCAGGCCATATTCACTGCGGAATGATTTAAATAGGATCCACTACTGCAGGCACTTTGAATCTCAGAGCCAGTTCACGGCGGAATGATTTAAATAGGATCCACTACTGCAGGCACTTTGAATCTCGGAGCCAGCTCATGGCGGAATGATCTAAATAGGGTCCACTACTGCAGGCACTTTGAATCTCAGAGCCAATTAACGGCAGAAAGATTTAAATAGGATCCACTACTGCAGGCACTATGAATCTCAGGGCCAATTCACAGCAGAATGATTTAAATAGGATCCACTACTGCAGGCACTTTGAATCTCAGAGCCAATTCACAGCAGAATGATTTAAATAGGGTCCACTACTGCAGGCACTTTGAATCTCAGAGCCAATTAACGGCAGAAAGATTTAAATAGGATCCACTACTGCAGGCACTATGAATCTCAGAGCCAGTTCACAGCAGAATGATTTAAATAGGATCCACTACTGCAGGTGCTTTGAATCTCAGAGCCACCCTCGTTCTGGCTCCAGAATTCCAAAGTGGGATCAAATTTATGAGTCTGGAATGTTGGAGCGGCTGCATAATGAAAACCTTCATTATTTTCTTTCTAAAAAGAAACCCCTTAGAATTCTACAATTATGTTTCTTTTTATTACCATTAATATCCCAGCTAATCTGAGACAGCGGATGTAGCCGGCAGTCTTTGGTTTCATATTGCACCTTCATCATTTAATTTTGTTACTTTTAAATGACTAGTATAATGGTAGGAGCGAAGTTATAGTCTTACACTGTGATAGGCTGCATACGGCCGGTTCCCCTTTGTCTGATATACGACGCAATACAGAGAGAAGATGAGACAAAGAAACGTACGCTTCTAAGGTTTATTTCCTCCCCTCCACCCACCATGGTGTCACGGAACCAAGTGACCCGCCCCCTGACCATCCAGGTCACAGGTAGATTCTCCAGGTTGGGGGAGCTGCTAGGTGGCTGCAGTAGAGGACCCACCCTTTGGCCTACTTTTTGCCACCTATCGATGGCCACTTGTCTATCTGGCTCCTTGCCTGACAGGTCAATGCAGACTCCCCCCCCCCCACCCCATTATCATATCTGTAGCTGAGTACCCGAACGCTAGCAGATGATAAAAGGACTATGTCACAGGTCGCGTGACCGCTGGTAGTTGTACCTTGATCCCGAATAAAGAGTCACTCACTGTACATAACTTAACGTATCAAGACATCTTGATTTGTCACAGGTCACGTGACCGCCGGTAGTTGTACCTTGATCCCGAATAAAGAGTCACTCGCTGTACATAACTCAACGTATCAAGACATCTTGATTTGTCATAGGTCACGTGACCGCCGGTAGTTGTACCTTGATCCCGAATAAAGAGTCACTCGCTGTACATAACTCAATGTATCAAGACATCTTGATTTATCACAAGTCATGTGACCACAGGTAGTTGTAGCTTGATCCCGAATAAAGAGTACATAACTCAACGTGTCAAGACCTCTTGATTTGACGTCTTGTTTTACACCCACCAATAGCCGATGTGTACTTCTTGTATATGGTTGTTGTTAAACAAACAGTTAGTGCAGACTACTACACTATGTTCCGCACACTGAAGGTCTCTGTAAGGCATGACTTGATTGTACTTCTGTTTATCATATTTTATTCCCTTCATGTCATTTCAGGTGAGAACCTTCGCTCCTTCTGGTGTCATGTGGTAAAGTATGCCAGCTAACAACATACCATTCGCTGCTTTTCGTTAATGCCAGTCACCTGTCTCAGGTTTATTCTCGACACTCCTCACTAGAGGTCGCCATGTGCAATGTTGGGATAAGTTTGAAGTGAGTGGTGAGAGACCATTGGAGTCGGTTCCCAGGTGGTGGGAAGCAGAGAGTGCCCGGTTACAAGGCGGCCAGCAGAGAATAACGGGTGTTGGGGAACGAAAGGTTTCCAGACAAGGACACCGAAAAACATTAGGGACTATTCTTTATTCATATACACATGATCAATTATTAGTCATATACACATAATAAATTATATAGAAAATATAATATATATAAATAACGAATATATGTGATGTATAGCGAGTTATGCAAGTATAAACATATGTAAGGGAATTATTATCATTATTGTTATACTCCATAAGACCCAACACTGTACCGGTGGCGCCACTGTTGGCCTCCTCACCTCCACCGGATGTAGACCAGTGTCAGTCACACAGGAGGACATCCATACCGTAGCATATTTATCGATACCATAACATATTTATACGTACCAAAATGTACTTATTTGTACCAAAACCTGCCAATCCTTAACGTATTTCAAAATAGTTTAACGTACTTACACCACGTTTGACCCACGTTAGCCTCCACTACGTTCACATACGTTCAACTACGTCCACTAACGTGTATGTGACCAGGGCTATTTTTTTTAATATTTTTTTTTTGGTCCATTAGTTGTTTAAGCAGGGGAAATTTCAGTCACAGACGACTGGTCTTCCTCATTCCAATGCTGGTTGATAGAAAGCCCAAGCCTACACGTTTACCAACCCAAGGGATTTTTAACCTCCCACACCACATAGACATGGTAGGAGAGCAACCAGCCTTTAATGATGCTGTAAGTTATACACAGCGGTGGAAATCCAAATTGGCAGAGCTGGGGGCACGGGGAATCGAACCACCAACCCTCAGATTAGGAGTCTGACCTAGAAAAAAGTCAGACACTCTAACCACTCCGCCACCGAGAACGATGGCTTTATATTATTATGTAAGTAGGCTGAGACCGCATAATAACTGGATGAGCGAAACTTGGGTTGGTACCTCATAAAATGCCCCTCCATTTTATTGAGGAAAGATCCAGGTGAGTGAAGGTTGAGGGATGTGGTGTGGAGTGTCATATGACCCATCCTGAGCGGTATTTGCCATAATGCTAGCATACCAACAGGTGGTCATGGTGCTTCAGTAGTAGTATAGTCCTCTTATTGTATCCAGAAAAATCTAAAAAGTTATTATAGCCGGACTAATAATAATAAAGGTTGCGTAAACACTGAATACAGTGGTTAAATACACTGAGCGTCTGTTTGTAAACCGGCTATGTCACATAACACCGATACAGTTAAAGTTGCATAGTCCGACGCTTTTGAGTTTCTGCCATTTTTCTGAGATAAATATATTAAATTGATTGTTATATTCTACTTTACTTTCATTTGGAGTCACTTTTATTTTAAATGGCTAAAATTTGAGATATTTGAAGTGGAAACATTGGAAAATATATTTTGGCAAGCATCCTAAGACTTCTGCCGTAACGGGTTCTATTAAATTACCTCAGTATTCGCTTCTATGTGGCAACACATGCTTGATAAGCACATTAGTATCTAAGTTAGATATGTAGACAGGGGCGTAGCTAGGCATACGCACATACGCCAAAACGTCCACATCATTTTGTCAAAAAGAAATTTATTAAAAAATAATAAAGTGAGAGAGAGAGAGAGGAGGCATGTAGTAGTCCGGAGTGTCGACAACTCAAGTCTAAAATGTGTAAAATCTGGCAGCTTACGCTTAAGCGGCCCCCCTAAACCTCCTGCCGAAACTAGGAGTACACATCGTTAAAGGTCTAGCTACGCCCCTAGTAGAATCAAAGCTAGATAATTGTTGTGGTTTTGGTTTTGAAATGTGAATGCTTCACCGGACTATGCTGCTGTAAGTTCACTGGATGTGTTCGCCGAATCAGTACAGCGCAATCCTTGCCATACCCTAGTAATGCAAATCGCCAAGCTAGGTAGTGACAAGTATAAATTCTGTAAGTCGTTGGTTTCACTCAGCTGCGATACAAACTCCCGACCTTCTACACGTGAAGCCTGTGCTCTTACTGATTCAGCCACCGCATCAGGTCTTAGAATAAGATGTCATAATAAAAATTACCTTTGATTATTGCACATGGCAACCGTAGGCCGTCCATGCCCATATAGGATCTTGGAAGATAACATCCTGCAACATTTGCGTTCTTTTAATTTTAATTTTTAATTTTAATTTTTTAATTTTCTATTTTAATTTGTTCTTTTTAATATTTCGTCGCCTTTCCTATTTTAATTTAATTAATTCTGATAAGTTCCCCTTCATGTTGCTGATAATCCATCAAAGAGCCTTTGCAATGCGAGCCACTTTGACCGTCTGCTTCTTACGTTGAATTACACTATTTTTCAGTTTCTTGTATTAAAAGGATTGGAAATTTATGGGTGTTACTTTTAACAGATCTATGGTTTTCGAGTTTAAAGTGTTGTTGTTGTTTTGGTGGGTGTTTTTTTCTTCTTGCTGTAATGGATCTCCATGCATCTGAAGGATTTTGTCGACTCCATATTTCCATGACAAGTTAAAGAATGTAGGCTTTTTCTTTGGATGTTGTCTCCGCACACTGCTCATCGCTGTGGAAAGGTTAAACCTGCAGAAATGAGATGACATTTCATCTAACAGACAATTCACCGAAAGGACATTTCGCTGAACGGACATTACACCGAATGGACATTTCACATATGGACACTTCACTGAATGGACATTTCACTGAACGGACATTTCACCAAAAGGACATTTCACCTAACAGACATTTCTGTAAACAGACATTTCTGTAAACAGACATTTCACCGAACAGACATTTCACATTTGGACACCTCACTGAATGCACATTTCACTGAACGGACATTTCACCAAAAGGAAATTTCACCAAACATACATTTATGTAAACAGACATTTCACCGAACAGAGACATTTCAGCAAAAGGACATTTTACTGAACGGACATTTCACAGATGGACATTTCACTGATGGTCACTTCACTGAATGGACATTTCACCAAACGGACATTTCTGTAACAGACATTTCACTGAACAGACACTTCACTGAATGGACATTTCACAGATGGACACTTCACTGAATGTCACTACATTTCACCGAACGGCCATTTCTGTAAACATATATTTCACCAAACGGCCAATTCCCCAAACGGACATTTCATCAAATTGGACATTTCACAAAACGGACATTTCATCAAAGGGACATTTCCCCAAACAGACATTTCATCAAATGGACATTTCCCCAAATGGGCATATCATCAAATGGACATTTCACCAAATGGATATTTCTCCGAACTGACATTTCACCAAATGTACATTTTATCAAACAGACATTTCATCAAACTAACATTTCACCAAACAGACATTTCCCCAAACGGACATTTCACCAAACAGACATTTCCCCAAACAGACATTTCCCCAAATGGACATTTCACCAAACGTACATTTCCCCAAACAGACATTTCCCTAAGCTGACATATTACTAAACGAACATTACACCAAACTGATATTTCCCCAAATGGACATTTCAGAAAATGGATATTTCACAAAATGGACATTTCACAAAACGGACATTTCACAAACAGATATGCCATAACGAAAATCAATGAAGCGTAACACATACTGCAAAGGCTTTAAAGTTAATTTAAATGATAGGCTTTGCACTACTTTTCAAGTGTGTAATATGTAATAGTCCTTAGCCTACCTCACTGAGGACTATTTGACTTACTACTACCCAGAAAGAAGGCAACATTATTAACAGGTTGGTTGATTGTTGGAGGTTTGCATCCTGGTAACATCTAAGGCCATATCAGGACCGGAATTATTAACAATGTAAAGTGGAAACAAACATGACCCGGATACTTGAAGTAATAATGCGCAAAATTAAATTTGCTGTGCACACACTATACTCTGAAACAATAGTTTACCACAGTAACACGCTCTATCTAACTAACGGCACCAATTCTGTCTATGCAGCAATGAATCCCTAAAAAGTACACACATCTTTCTAAGTTGGTTACGTAGAATCAAATCTAGATAAGTAATGTTGTGGGAAGCGATGAAAATGGGAGATGTTGCGCTTAAAGGAGGATTTCTAGCCCACATCTCTTACATTCCGGGCAAGCGTGCTATCCATTACGCCAGCTAAGCTCCCTCATGTGATCACCCTACCTATGCTCACCTGTCTATGTGGCTCCTTGCCTGAGATGTCAGTGCAGATCACTATGGTTGGCCCCCCGTAGAATTGTAAGTCTTTCAAGTGGTTTACGTCCATAAGTTGTTTAACGCTTACAATTAATTACACAAATACATGCAGGCAATGCACCCATATATACACATACAGGGTAGGCCCAACAACCATACAACATACAACATAAAAACATACAACAACATATATGCACTAACAGTGTATCGCTTGTACAGGATCATGGTCATGGAACCAGTTGTAACATTTTCCGATATATGAGATATGGGATATGGAGAACTCTGCTATAATAAAAGAGAAGGTCACTTCTTGACATGTGGGACAGTCTTTGAGAAGTTGCCTCACATACCCCCTCCCCTCCAAGAGTTATTTATGGATCACTGCACCAGATACAACAGGGCACTGTAGCCAGCTCTAACCAAGCCTTGGCAAGAATGATATTGAACCCTCATTGGTGGATAGAGGAATGCTTGTTAGGGATTGGAAGACTGGATCATGTGATCACCACCATCTTGTTTCTTGAAACTATAAATACAATAAATCAGAGAGCCTCACTCTCCTACCTTTCACTCTTTATCTACTTTCCTTCCTTGCCTGTAGTGATTTCTTATTAGCCTATCTACACCACTCAAACCGCCAGCCGTCGACTTTACACAGTGTTGTGGGGGGGTAAGTGGAAAATGGGAAATATTGGCCCTAGAGCAGGATTCAAGCCAATATATCTTGCATTCTGGGTAAGTGTGCTATTCTTGAAGATTTAAACTGCATATCACGGATAAGTCTGAATAGACTTGTTTTTACCATTAGACAGTTTGTGGATAGAAAGCCCGAGCCTACACTTTTACTGACCCAAGGGATTTTGAACCTACTACACCACATAGACATGGTATGAGATCAACGGTCCTTTGATGACGCTGTAAGTTATACACAGCAGTGGAAATCCAAATTGTCAGAGATGGGGGCATTGGGAATCGAACCACCAACCTTCAGATTTGGAGTCCGACCTAGAAAAAAGTCAACCACTCCGCCACAGAGAACACCACTAACCGTTAAACCAGCTAGTAGGCTCCCTGATCTCACCACCCTACCCACTGCAGACCATAGCAATATATTGGCTTTCAAACTAAATTACATTTATTCTTTCCTTGGACTATGCAGCCTTAAGCCTGTAGTGTGATCACTTTAACTTCTCCGCGCCTAAATTAGTTTGTTTCTTTTGTGTGTGTGTGGTTTTTTTTTTAAATCACAGCGCACACGGCGCCCCATAGAGCTCACCCTTTAACCAGCTAGGCTCCCTGATGCCATCACTCTACCCACTGCAGACCACTGGTGTTTTGAAATAAACATTCATTGTTTCATCGGACTATGCAACGTTGAAGTTTAATCGAGTGGTGTGATTACTTTGAATTTCTCCGCGCCTAAATTACTTGTTTCTGTTTGTATTAAATCATGGCGCACACGACGCCCCATAGCAGCACTACGTCCCAGGCTGGCAGCTTCCTTTGCTGAATCAGGCTAGACGTAATCTGAGAACACAAATGGCTGAAAGCAACCGCATTAGTCAGCTCTGAGCGAAATGTTCTCTGCTCGAACTACGCTACCCCCCCCACCCACCCACCCTCCCACCCACCCTCCTCTCCCAGCCATAGACCTCCCCCCTGCTCCACCCTCCCTCTCTTCCCCTCCCCTTCCTCCTTCCCCTCCCCCTCGCCACACTAAACCCATTCCCTTGTCCTTCTCCACCATCCAACCATCCACTTCCCCACCTCCTTTCTCTCTCCATCCACCATTTCCCCGCCTTTTTTTTCTTACCCTCCCCCTCCCCACCTCCCCAGCCCCCCTCCCCCCACCCTTACACTACCCTGTGCACACCCCCAATCCCCTCCCTTCGCTTCCCCCCCTCCCCCCACCCTTCCCCTACCCTCTGCACACCCCCAACCCCCTCCCTCCCCTTCCCCCCTCCCCCCACGCCTTCCCCCACCCCCCCCCCACCCCCCCCCCCCTCCCCCCCCCCCCCCCCCCCCCCCCACCCCCCCCCCCACCCCCCCCCCCCCCCCTCCCCCCCCCCCCCCCCCACCCCCCCCCCCCAACCCCCCCCCCACCCCCCCCCCCCCCCCCCCCCCCCCCCCCCCCACCCCCCCCCCCCCCCCCCCCCACCCCCCCCCCCCCCCCCCCTCCCCCCCCCCCCCCCCCCCCCCACCCCCCCACCCCCCCCTCCCCCCCCCCCCCCCCCCACCCCCCCTCCACCCCCCCCCCCCACCCCCCCCCCCACCCCCCCCCCCCCCACCCCCCCCCCCCCCCCCACCCTCCCACCCCCCCCCCACCCCCCCCCCCCTCCCCCCCCCCCCCCCCCCACCTCCCACCCCCACCCCCCCCGCCCCCCCCCCCCCCCCCCCCCACCCCCCCCCCACCCCCCACCCCCCCCCCTCCCCCCCCCCCACCCCCCCCCCCCCCCACCACCCCCCCATACGCACATTCCAACTCCCACCAGTCCCGTTCTATATACACACCCCTCCCACCCACTCCTCCTCCCATCCCCCTTTCTCAACCCTCACTCCCTCCCCTTACCCCAGCCAGACATCTGATATCTTAATGAAGGGATGGGATTAATCTAGTCTGGATAACATTATGCATTATGCATTAAATCCTGCAAGATGAAGCCATAGGTGCCGTCTGCTTAGCCCCACACTGCCCCACTGCCCCACTGCCCCACTGCCCTACTGCACCACTGCCCTACTGCACCACTGCCCCACTGCACCACTGCCCCACTGCACCACTGCCCCACTGCCCTACTGCACCACTGCCCTACTGCACCACTGCCCTACTGCACCACTGCACCACTGCACCACTGCACCACTGCACCACTGCACCACTGCCCTACTGCACCACTGCTCCACTGCACCACTGCACCACTGCCCTACTGCACCACTGCACCACTGCACCACTGCACCACTGCCCTACTGCACCACTGCACCACTGCACCACTGCCCTACTGCACCACTGCACCACTGCACTACTGCATCACTGCCCCACTGCCCCACTGCACCACTGCCCCACTGCACCACTGTACCACTGCCCCACTGCCCTACTGCACCACTGCACCACTGCACCACTGCACCAATGCATCATAGCCCCACTGCACCACTGCCACACTGCACCACTGCACCACTGCACCACTGCACCACTGCACCACTGCACCACTGCACCACTGCCCCACGTCCCACTGCACCACTGCACCACTGCCCCACTGCACCACTGCCCCACTGCCCTACTGCACCACTGCCCTACTGCACCACTGCACCACTGCACCACTGCACCACTGCACCACTGCACCACTGCCCCACTGCACCACTGCCCCACTGCACCACTGCCCCACTGCACCACTGCCCCACTGCACCACTGCACCACTGCCCCACTGCCCTACTGCACCACTGCACCACTGCAACACTGCCCCACTGCCCACTGCACCACTGCACCACTGCACCACTGCCCACTGCACCACTGCACCACTGCACCACTGCACCACTGCCACCACTGCCCCACTGCACGACTGCCCCACTGCACCAGTGTACCACTGCCCCACTGTCCTACTGCACCACTGCACCACTGCACCACTGCCCCACTGCACCACTGCACCACTGCATCACTGCCCCACTGCACCACTGCCCCACTGCACCACTGCACCACTGCACCACTGCACCACTGCACCACTGCACCACTGCACCACTGCACCACTGCACCACTGCACCACTGCACCACTGCACCACTGCACCACTGCACCACTGCACCACTGCCCCACTGCCCACTGCACCACTGCACCACTGCACCACTGCACCACTGCACCACTGCACCACTGCACCACTGCACCACTGCACCACTGCACCACTGCCCCACTGCACCACTGCACCACTGCACCACTGCACCACTGCACCACTGACCCACTGCACCACTGCCCCACTGCCCCACTGCCCCACTGCCCCACTGCACCACTGCACCACTGCACCACTGCCCTACTGCACCACTGCCCCACTGCACCACTGCCCCACTGCACCACTGCCCCACTGCACCACTGCACCACTGCACCACTGACCCAATGCATCACTGCCCCACTGCACCACTGCCCCACTGCACCACTGCACCACTGCCCCACTGCCCCACTGCACCACTGCCCCACTGCACCACTGCCCCACTGCACCACTGCACCACTGCACCACTGCACCACTGCACCACTGCACCACTGCACCACAGCCCCACTGCACCACTGCCCTAGTGCACCACTGCACCACTGCACCACTGCCCCACTGCACCACTGCCCCACTGCCCTACTGCACCACTGCACCACTGCCCTACTGCACCACTGTACCACTGCCCAACTACATCACTGCCCCACTGCCCCACTGCACCACTGCACCACTGCACCACTGCACCACTGCACCACTGCCCCACTACACCACTGCACCACTGCACCACTGCACCACTGCACCACTGCCCCACTGCACCACTGCCCCACTGCCCCACTGCCCCACTGCCCTACTGCACCACTGCCTCGCTGCACCACTGCACCACTGCACCACTGCCCTATTGCACCACTGCCCCACTGCACCACTGCACCAATACACCACAGCCCCACTGCACCGCTGCCCCACTGCCCTACTGCAGCACTGCCCCACGGCACCACTGCCCCACTGCACCACTGCACCACTGCACCACTGTCCTACTGCACGACTGCACCACAGCACCTCTACACCACTGCACTACTGCCCCACTGCACCACTGCCCCACTGTCCCACTGCCCACTGCACCACTGCACCACTGCACCACTGCACCACTGCACCACTGCACCCCTGCCCCACTGCACCACTGCCCCACTGCCCCACTACACCACTGCCCCACTGCACCACTGCACCTCTGCCCTACTGCGCCATGGCCCCACTGCCCCACTGCACCACTGCAGCACTGCACCACTGCACCACTGCCCTACTGCACCACTGCCTCGCTGCACCACTGCACCACTGCACCACTGCCCTACTGCACCACTGCCCCACTGCACCACTGCACCACTGCACCACTGCCCTACTGCACCACTGCCCCACTGCACCACTGCACCACTGCCCCACTGCCCTACTGCACCATTGCCCCACTGCACCACTGCACCACTGCCCTACTGCCCTACTGCACGACTGCACCACTACACCACTGCACTACTGCACCACTGCACCACTGCCCTACTGCACCACTGCACCACTGCATCACTGCCCTATGCACTGCCCCACTGCACCATTGCACCACTGCACCACTGCACCACTGCACCACTTCACCACTGCACCACTGACCCAATGCATCACATCCCCACTGCACCACTGCACCACTGCACCACCACACCACTGCACCACTGCACCACTGCCCTACTGCACCACTGCCCCACTGCACCACTGCCCCACTGCCCTACTGCACCACTGCACCACTGCACCACTGCCCTACTGCACCACTGCCCCACTGCCCCACTGCACCACTGTCCCACTGCCCTACTGCACCACTGCACCACTGCACCACTGACCCAATGCATCACAGCCCCACTGCACCACTGCACCACTGCACCACTGAACCACTGCATCACTGCCCCACTGCATCACAGCCCCCCTGCCCCACTGCACCACTGCACCACTGCACCACTGCACCACTGCACCACTGCCCTACTGCCCCACTGCCCCACTGCTCCCCTGCCCCACTGCACCACTGCCCCACTGCACCACTGCACCACTGACCCAATGCATCACAGCCCCACTGCACCACTGCCCTACTGCACCACTGCACCTCTGCACCATTGCACCACTGCCCTACTGCACCAACGCCCAACTGCACCACTGCCCCACTGCCCTACTGCACCACTGCACCACTGCACCACTGCCCTACTGCACTACTGCACCACTGCCCCACTGCATCACTGCCGCACTGCCCCACTGCCCCACTGCACCACTGCACCACTGCCCCACTGCACCACTGCCCCACTGCATCACAACCCCACTGCCCCACTGCACCACTGCCCCACTGCACCACTGCACCACTGCACCACTGCCCTACTGCACCACTGCACCACTGCCCCACTGCACCACTGCACCACTGCCCCACTTCCCAACTGCACCACTGCACCACTGCACCACTGCCCTACTGCACGACTTCACCACTGCACCACTGCACCCCTGCACCACTGCACCACTGCCCCACTGCACCACTGCACCACTGTACCACTGCCCTACTGCACCACTACCCCACTGCACCACTGCCCCACCACTGCACCTCTGCCCCACAGCACCACTGGCCCACCACTGCACCACTGCACCACTGCCCCACTGCCCTACTGCACCACTGCCCCACTGCACCACTGCCCTACTGCACCACTGCTCCACTGCCCTACTGCACCACTGCCCCACTGCACCACTGCATCACTGCACCACTGCACCACTGCACCACGGCACCACTGCACCACTGCCCCACTGCACCACTACACCACTGCCCCACTGCACCACTGCACCACTGCCCCACTGCCCCACTGCACCAATGTACCACTGCCCCACTGCACCACTGCACCACTGCACCACTGCCCTACTGCACCACTGCAGCACTGCACCACTGCACCACTGCAACAATGCACCACTGCACCACTACACCACTGCCCCACTGCACCACTGCACCACTACACCACTACACCACTGCACCACTGTACCACTGCACCACTACACCACTGCCCTACTGCACCACTGCGCCACTGCCCTACTGCACCACTGCACCACTGTACCACTGCACCACTACACCACTGCACCAATGCACCACTGCACCCCTGCACCACTGTCCTACTACCCCACTACACCACTACACCACTGCACCACTGCACCACTGCACCACTGCACCACTGCACCACTGCATCGCTGTACCACTGCACTACTGTCCCCTCTCCGTTTTTTATCAAATTTAACCTGCATCACACACTTAATTTAACCGAATAGGATAACCGAGTGTGGCTGTGTCTGTTTACTATGTCAATATATTGTGTTCAAGTCCAGGCCGAGTTTCAAGTATATATATATATATGCTGTGTACGAATTATACGAGTATAATAACCCAGAATATCTCTCCTCCCCCTCATGGGGGGGGGGGGGGGGGGGGGGGGGGGGGTGGTATGGGTGTGGGGTGTGGTGTGGGCGGGTGGTGTGGGTGAGTGTGTTGGGTGGGGTGGGTGGGATGCGAGGTGGGGTGTTGGGTGGGGTGGTGGGATGCATGGGTGGGTGGGGTGTGTTGGGTGGGTGGGGTGGGTGGGGTGGGTGGGGTGGGGTAGGGTGGGTGGGATGCGTGGGTGGGGTGGGTTGGTGGGTTGGGTGGGTGGGGTGCGTGGGGCGTGTGGGGTGGGTGAGGTGGATGGGGTGTGTTGTGTTGGTGGGGTGTGTGAGGTGGGTGGGGGTGGTGGAGGGGTGGGGTGGGTGCGTAGGGTGGTGGGATGCGTGGGTGGGGTGGGTTGGTGGGTGCGTGGGCGTGTGGGTGGGTGAGGTGGATGGGGTGTGTTGTGTTGGTGGGGTGTGTGAGGTGGGTGGGGTGGGTGGAGGGGTGGGTGGGTGGGTAGGGTGGGTGGGATGGGTGGTGGGTGGGGGTGGGTTGGGGGGGTGGGTGGGTGGGGGGGGGGGGGTGGGGGGGGTGGGGGGGTGGGGGGGGGGGTGTGGGGGGGTGGGGGGTGGGGGGGGTGGGGGGGGGGTGGGGGGGGTGGGGGTGGGGGGTGGGTGGGGTGGGGGGGTGGGTGGGGGTGGGGGGGTGGGGGGGGTGGGGGTGGGGGGTGGGGGGTGGGGGGGGGGGGTGGGGTGGGGTGTGGGGGGGGTGGGGGGTGGGGGTGGGGGGGGTGGGGGGGGGGTGGGGGGGGGGTGGGGTGGGGGGTGGGTGGGGTGGGGGGGTGGGTGGTGGGGGTGTGGGTGGGGGGGGGGGGGTGGTGGTGGGGTGGGGGGGGGTGGGGGGTGGGGTGGGGGGGGTGGGTGGGGGGTGGGGGGGTGGGGGGTGGGGGGGGTGGTGGGGGGGGTGGGGGGTGGGGGTGGGGTGGGGGGGGTGGGGGTGGGGTGGTGGGGGGGGGTGGGGGGGGGGGTGGTGGGTGGGGGGGGTGGGGGGGTGGGGTGGGGGGGGTGGTGGGGTGGGGGGGTGGGGGGGGGGGGGGGGGTGGGGTGGGGGGGGGGTGGGGGTGGTGGGGGGGTGGGGGGGGGGTGGGGGGGGGGGGGTGGGGGTGGGGGGGGGGTGGGGGGGGGGGGGGGGGTGGTGGGGGTGGGTGGGGGGTGGGGTGGGGGGGGTGGGGGGGGGGGGTGGGGTGGGGGGGGGGGGGGTGGGGGTGGGGTGGGGGGGGGGGGGTGGGGGGGGGTGGGTGGGGGGGGGTGGGGGGGGGGGGGGTGGGGGTGGGGGGGGGGGGGGGGGGTGGGGGGTGGGTGGGGGGGTGGGGGTGGGTGGGTGGGGGGGGGGGGGTGGGGGGGTGGGGGGGGGGGGGGTGTGGGGGGGTGGGGTGGGGGGGGGGGGGGTGGGGGGGGGGGGGTGGGTGGGTGGGGGGGTGGGGGGGGGGTGGGGGGGGGGGTGGGTGGGGGGGTGGGGGGGGGGGTGTGGGGTGGGGTGGGGGGGGTGGGGGGGGGGTGGTGGGGGGGTGGGGGGGTGGGGGGGGTGGGTGGGGGGGGGTGGGGGTGGGGGGGGGGGGGGGGGTGGGGTGGGGGGGTGGGGGGGTGGGGGTGGGGTGGGGGGTGGGGTGGGGGTGGGGGTGGGTGTGGGGGGTGGGGGTGGGGTGGGGGTGGGTGGGGGGTGGGGTGGGGGGTGTGGGGTGGGGGGGGTGGGGGGGGGGGGGGGGGGTGGGGGTGGGGTGGGGGGGGGGGTGGGGGGGGGTGGGGTGGGTGGGGGTGGGGTGGGGGGGGGGTGGGGGGGGAGGGGGGGGGTGGGGGGGGGGGGTGGGGGTGTGGGGGGGTGGGGTGGGGGTGGGGGGGGTGGGGGGGGGGTGGGGGGGGTGGGGGGTGGGGGGTGGGTGGGGGGTGGGGGGGGTGGGTGGGGGGGGTGGTGGGGGGGGGTGGGGTGGGGGTGGGGGGGTGGGGTGGGGGTGGGGGGGTGGGGGGGGTTTAAAGGGATTGGTTGTGGGGAATAGAAACCGGTTGTGGGGGTTCCCCGCGTTAATAATGGGGACGCCGGGGGGGCGGCCCAATTTGGGGGATACGGGGACGGGATTACGCGCGCATAAAAAATTCAAAGGGTTTTTGGACTAAT